>JAVJGI010000014.1:12330521-12378401 GCA_035590275.1 Ibycter americanus | reverse complement strand
AGCCTTCTGATAAAAGCTCTCTGAATCACCGAAGCTGTGCGACCTGCCACTGGTACGTGCAGTGAATGGATTTGGGAAACCCACAGCACAGGTGAGCTGTTGCTGGAAGGGCAGGGTAGGGCACCACGTTCGCTAGCTGCCTTCCTGAGCGCTGCTGTTCCCAGCTAGGCCTCACCCTGCGCTTTGCCAGTCCCAAATTCCCTGGGGTGTGTTGAGCATTTGTGGTTTTGTCCTCATGGCTTTTTCTGAGGGCTTGGTTTTGCGATCCGAATGACTTTTAATGCCATGCGGATAATGTGCAAGGTCTTTAAGCCACAGAAGCTGAAAGGAGGCATTCCTGTTCCTGCCACCCTTCACAGGCTACTGGCGAAGTTCGAAGTTTGTGACTCGAAAGCGTGTCTCGCTTGGGCCATACGTTGGATGCAGGGGAGTGTGGTAAGGTAGCAAGGAAGGACGTCGGCTGATGGACAGGGGTGGTGGCACAGGAGGCCCTAGGTTTTGTGGTAGGTAGGGCCTGGGAGCAGGGTGACCTGATGGCTGAAAGTTGCTCTGTGCCACTCTGGCTGCCCGTGCCATGCCCAGATCATGGAGTGACTCAGGCTGAAGGGATCTCACCATCCCTCAGTCTGGTTAGGTCAAGGGGAAAGAGGCCTGGAGGCATCTGGCAGAGCACAGGTAAACTGCACAAGGAAACCAACAGAGAGCAGAGGACAGAACAGTTTGATGATGGAGGCTGAAATGAGGATGAGGAGTCATGAAAGAGTCGAGAATAAAGAAACCTGAGTGCGAACTGGGCATTGCCTGTCTGGGGAGCAGCTCTGTGGGAAAGGCCTTGGGGGTCCTGCAGGTGGGAGGTGCAGATCAGGCTGCTGGTGGCTTTTATCCAGTCTGGTCTTGAAAAGCTACAGGGATGGAGACTGCTCAACCTCTCTGGGCAGCCCATTGCCATTTCCTGGATACTTTCCATGTGGGTACTGGGGCTGTTTTTCAGTCCCCTGAAGCAGTCTCTGCTCCAGGCTCCCCCCAGCCTCCCCTCACAGGCAGATGCTTCAGCCCCACCATCCCGGTGGCGCTTCCCTGAACTCCCTCCAGCTCACCAGTGCCTGTTCAGCACTGGGGGGCTAAAACCTGGATACAATATTCCAGAAGCACCCTAATGAGTGCTGAGTAGAGGGGGATTCTTCCCTGGATCTCCTGGTTTTGCCTTGCTTTTTACAGCCCAGGGTGCTGGCAGCCTCTTTGCTGCCAGCATCTCTGTACTCCCGTGCTTGGTTTTACCCCAGCAGGGACCCCCAAGGCCTTTCCCACAGAGCTGCTCCCCAGACAGGCAGTGTCCAGTTTGCACTCGGGTTTCCTTGTGCAGTTTACCTGTGCCCTGCCAGATGCCTACAGGCCTCTTTCCCCCTTACCTAACTGACCCAAAGTACTGGTTTTTCCTTCTGCGTCAGCTCAGGCAACTCGGATGCATCTGGAGGTCAGTCACTCTGAGAGGCACAGGCCTATGGACACAAAAGAGAGCTTTCCTCAGAAGAGCCAATGGCTACAAGGAAACTCTTGTTCAGCAGCATGCCCTGCACAGATGGAACCATTGGGAAATTGAGATGATAAATCTTTTTGTTGAGCATGCACAAGGCTGTGTCCTCCAAGCCATGAAAAAGCCCAGACTTGAACAGATTTCTTGGGTTATAAAAAAGCTTATCCAAAACCTTTCAGAATTTCAAGTCTCTGCTTCAACATCTAGAACTCACAGAAGAAAGCTAGCCAATTTTTTTTATGTATTCCAAACAAAATATATTTTTCTCTAGCTGGGTGTTGGAAATAGATAGATGTTTTTAATCTGCAGTTAGTAATAAAAAAACACCTCATCCTGAGATGGTGTATGCTGTGAAACTTTTTAGTTTAAATGGTTAAGATTAGGGCAAAATTATAAGAAAATAAAATAAGGCTCTTGTAATGAGACATGCTTGGTGACCTTCAGAATGTTTATTACCAGCTTTCCCTGCAAATCTAGTGATACTTACGCACAAATAAATAACTTTCCTATGAATTGCACTGTAGATCCATTTTCAGCATTTTTTTTTAAGGGTTTTTTTTTGGTTTTCATTAAAGCTGCACTGCAATCTGATTTTTTGTATCAGAATAATCCCTCTGAAGCTAATGGGACTATTTGTATGCATTGAAACATACATCTTTTCATAGCTGTGATTGTTGTCTAATAGCTAGAACAACTGAATTGTTAACCTGTGACTATAGAGATGTGACACATTTTCACTAAGTGATTTTGTTTAAAAAGAAAAAGTTAGGGGCTGATGTGAGGAGCGCAATGAATCACAAGGGTGCTGTCATCAGTTTTTATAATCTGTTTTATTTAAAAGGAACAACAACAGAAAAAAATGAGTAGAAGGTCAGTCATCCCAGATTCACAGTTACCTAGCAATGCGAGCCTGACTGAGTTGTAGATGACTGCATTGTTTCATGCAAGATTTAGAAGACCTGGAAAGGTGCTAGTATTAAATATACACAGCAACGCGTTATTTAAATTGTCTCAACTGCAACTTGAAAGTTAAGTAAGTGGTGTGTTTCTAGAGATACTTTAAGATCTAACTCCTCAAAAAGACATGCTTAATAGAGTTTTCTTACATGTAAGGTTGCTCACATGAGTAAATCCTTTGAAGAACATATATGTTTATTTTTCTTAATAATGCGCATGAGATACGGCAATGATAGTTGCTGTGATGTTTTAATAGACCTTAGTAATGTGCAATACCTGTGGTTCCCAAGTAAGATATGGGAATGACTAAACAAATATTATCTGCTTTCTGTCCCTACTAGAAAAACGTTTGAAAAACTATTTGCGAGACTCACAGTATAGTGGTTTGCACATGGTAAAAAATCCCCAGCTTTATGTGGAAATACTGAGTTAGTTTCAAATGAGCAGGTCACAGTTCATTAACTCAGCTGCCATCATAGTTGTGCTGAAACAGCTTTTCTGCTTTTCAAGTCTAAGCTGTCTCACCCAATGCTAGGTTTGGGTGGCACAGCACTGGGCTCTGCAGCTCTCTGTGTTTTCCAAAGGTCAGTATTTAGTATGGACTTTCCACTTGCATCCTGTTGTTGGAAGACAGATGATCAAGAGCCAACTACTCATAAAGAGCTGCGGTGGTATTTAACTAGCAGCTTGCAAGGAGCGCTTGCGTGTCTGCTGTGTCAGGTCAGGAACAACGCGTGAGACAGAAAAAGGGGTGAGATAAAACACTGATTCTAATGTTTGATGAGCTACAGTATAGTTATGCCCAGAAAAGCAGGCTTTACTCAGGGTTATGGACTGTTTTTGTACCTATAAAATGGCCTGGGGATCCTGGGTGAGTGAGTGATAAACACATTTCAGCTGTGCTAGTTAATCAGACTTCTTCAAAGACCACCTTTGAAATGAATTTTTAGGTAGAGTTTTGGGTGGGGTGTTGGTGGGTTTTTTTTTTGTTTTTTAAATTTAAAGTTGCATATGGACCCTCAGACCTCTGGAATTCTAAGTAGCAGCCAACAAAATTCTACCATAATCTTTCATTTTGTGAAAGGAAAGCCAGACAGAGCCACGTATGACTTTAGCAGAACACATGACTTTAGGAAAAAGGTGATGTCAAACTTCAGATATTTACTTTTCATTAAAAGTGATTAGGCATTTTGTTCATGCAGTCAGCTTGATTGTGTGCTGTAGTTTCTGAATGAATGTACATCTCTTTGTATTCCTCTGAAATGTTACCTGAAAAAGCGTATTGCAGTCCAGTCTGAACAACAGTCTAGTAAGATATCTAAGAGGCTTTCTGTTAGATCTGTTGAAGGTAAATTTGTATTCCCTGTGCAGAAGTGTGGAGGTGATTGTACTGTGAAGAAACTGCTGTGGGAGATGTCAGTGATATTTCAACCTCAGTATAAAATGAGAGAAAGAGGTAAGGCAGTGGGCAGATGTTTCCTGCCAGCATGGCTGTAGCAGTGTTTGATGTTACCACTTTCTGGTTGCTTGTTGCCACCTCTCTACTGATGGTTATCATCCACAGAGCTCTGCAGGTGCAGTGGTTTCCATGCATTGCGTTTTTACTGAAGCATATGAGAATAATCATGCTCCTTGTCTTTATGTTTGCAGGGATAAATCTGAAAACATAAACTCTGTGTAAATCAGTGCAGCAAGGTCTGTTGAAGCAATAGCTCCGTGAGGTATGAACTCCTCCCTTCGTCTCAAATAAGCTCCTGTCAATACCTGGTCTGATTTAAGGCTACATTGAAGGAATTTTTTCCCCATGGGTGAGAGTGATGCTGGAAGGAGTTGGGTCTGTAAGTTGTTGGCTGAGGAGGGCTTGCTAGCACCACATTGCTACCAGATGTATGAGCTTTGCTGATTGAGTTGTTTTGTGATGAGTCATTGAAGTTAGAATTTGAAAGGGAAGATTTTTGCCAGTTCTGGTGTTCAGTGAAATGTGAGTAGCTGTCATTTTCCTCATGGGCTTTGAGAGCACTTCTTGCATTTGATTTCTTATATGTGTGAAGCAGGATTTCTCAAGTTGTTACCATTAAAGACAAGTATGTTGCTGGCTGAGTGTTGATAATGAACTGTTTTTTGCATTTGAAAAACTTAACACTATGCCTAGAACCAATTAGCAACTCCAGACAGGCTCATTATCATTAATTTTAATATGTGAGTGATTAATTTATAACAATTCTTTGCAACTGAAGTCCATTCTGAGATAGCTTTTTCATGTACTGTATATTGTGAAGATAAAGAGCATTTTTGACTGCACAGAAGTTTGTAAAGTGAGGAGAATCTTTTGTTAGAGTCTGAGGATTTGGGGCAGAAAATAATGAAAATAACATTCAGTCAAGAAGACTTCAGAGCTTTTAGTTTATGCAGTGCACTTGCAAAGAGAAACCATTACCTTTGAAGAACTTGGGAATTGTTTTTAGTAACCTTCTTTGGCACGCACGTTTCTGCTTCTGCATTCAGCAGAAACCGTTCCTATTTCTCTTGGAGTGTGAGACCTTCAGTCTTAGAAGTTTTCCTCAGTCAGGCACACACACATCTCTTTGTCCTGGCTCTGACCATTCAATAAAAGTGTATGTGTTTGTTTTTTATGTATATTTTCCATTTGAGAATATAAAATAAATTGACATCCACCTGTTTCCTGTATTGTAATGAATGTTATATTGCTGTTTAAAGGCCTTATAGGAATTTGAGGTGCCACGGTTCTAGCTGCTATACAGGTACAGAAGGTGATGATTTCTGTGTTGAAGAGCCAGGGACCAACTATTTAGATGTGCCTAAGCCACGACTGCTCTATTATTACTAATGCCTGGTGGGTGATTTTACTAAGCTCTTGGATGTGCAGTTGAGTGCTGAGACTCCTTGCTGAGAGATTGGGCGAAGAGCAAGAAAGTCTAAGGATGAGATGAAAAACTGCTGTGGAAAGATGAGGCAAGATCTGACAGCTGGTGAGGAGTAAAGCTGGGCTCAGAACATGACTCTCTTGGGTCCCATCAAGCACTGCCTTTTCTGAAGGGAGATAGTAATGTTATGTTGACTAACAGTCTATTTGCTAGACAGTTTTGGGTTGTACACATAGTTCTTTAACTACAGGCTATTTACCACAGAAATGCAATTGCAGAACCTGTATTTTAGGACCGAGGATGACCTGACGATGTCAAATTACACAACTTCTATCTGTTATGTGTTGGTACTCCTGCTGTGACTTCAATTATAGGTTAACACCTGTCTCACACATATTTTGTTATCTATTTCTGATGTTTTATCATCTCCCTTCCTTTACTAATCCTTTTATAGCTCATGTACAAAGACAAAATCTACATTTGGAAAGGTCATAACACCTCTTAAATGGCTCAGTGGAATCAATAGTCCACAGCTGCTTTTTCTTGAATCTTTTCCTGACTACCTGCTTTCATGTTACTGGTTTTTCAGTGCTGAGGGGATCGGCTAGTATAAAAAGAGACCTGATCCATATGCCAAAGGGCTTATGATACCAGAAAACTTAGCTGAGGAAAAAACCAGCAAGCATACATTAGAAATGCATCGGAAACCTTCCAGAGGTCGCTCTGATAAAGTGTTACATACAAGCTGTAGTTGTAAAATGGGACATGAAAAAAGTGGTCTTGTTATTTGTCCATGGGAAGCCCATTCCACCATGAAGAAGAGGGTGACAGGAGGGTAATGAAATGCTTAGTTTGTAGAGGTGTTTGGGATAACCCAGCGAAGTGAGAATACAGAAGAGACATTGTCATAGTAATTGTGTGCGTCTTCATTTTTAACTAAAAAATATCTGGCTCTTTTATAGCCCCAGTAACTGGGAACTAATTGAAGAAAAAAATCAGTGAAAAACAACAACAAAATATCAGTGGAACTTTTTGAGTACTTGTTTTTCCTTTTCCTACCATCTGTGGTTTCTTTTGCCAGACAATGTTCTCAGTCAGTAATTTTCCAGTAATTTCAAGGTACCTCTTTTCCTTGCTTCTCTCTTGCCTGCCTGCTCCATGAATTCTTTTCCATTGCTTTCTAAACCCTGATATATTTGATGAAGAGGAAGTGTTAGCAGTTTTTGAGTCCATAATGCCTTCAAGGTGATGTTCTAGTCATTCTGTTAGCTCTGAACAAATGCTCCCAATTTACAGATCTAGCCTTTCTGCAGTCTTCTGGCCATGGCTCCAGAATCATTAATGTTAGGTCATACAATGATTCAAATTTGATCTGGGTCAGGTGTGGGTATGTGATCATATTTCTGCTGAACTAGTTAGAAAACACAAGTTATGTTTTTTTTTTTCTTTGTTCTGGGAAGATGGGCAACACCTGTTTAGAATAAAACAGCATTTTTATCTGGATTTATTTACTGTGATACAAAAGAGACTACATGGCGGTACAAAGTGTTACACTCAAAATCTTGTTCACGGGCAAAAAGGCAGCACATCTTTATATAGCAAAGAATTTATTGTTAGCGTAACTGAATTTTTGAGAGTCTAATCATTATTAGTCCAGATGCAATTATTACAGAAAAGGAATAATAATAATGCAGTTAAAACTGTTGTATGTACAGTTCTTAGTTTCTACCCCTCTTCCTGGTGTTATGCTCACCCCTCTCATATTCCTGTGGGTCCCAAGGTTACTGGTTTTATTCTCGTGGTGGTGGGTGTTACAAAGAGTTGTCAGCATCCGGAGTCCTTTCCTGGGCGAAATATGAGGTTCATGTTGATGGTTTCTTCTTTCCTTACTGTAGGTTCCGCCCGGGATCACAGAACCACAGAATGGTCAGGGTTGGAAGGGACCTCTGGAGATCATCTAGTCCAGCTCCCTGTTAAAGCAGGGTCACCCAGAGCAGGTTGCACAGAGTTGTGTCCGGGCAGGTTTTGCATATCTTCAGAGAAGGAGACTCCCCAGCCTCTCTGGGCAGCCTGTGCCAGGGCTCTGTCACCCTCAAAGTAAAGAAGTTTTTCCTCACATTCAGGTGGAACTGCTTGTGTTGCAGTTTGTGCCTGTTGCCCCTTGTCCTGTTGCTGGGCACCACTGAAAAGAGCCTGGCCCCGTCCTCTTGACACTCGCCCTTAAAGATATTTGTAGATGTTGATAAGATCCCCTCTCAGTGTTCTCCAGGCTAACCAGGCCCAGCTGTCTCAGCTTTTCCTCATAAGGGAGATGATCCAGTCCCCTTGTCATCTCTGTGGCTGTCTGCTGGCTCCTCTCCAGTAGTTCCCTGTCTCTCTTGAAGTGGGGAGCCCAGAACTGGACATAGCACTCCAGAGGCAGCCTCACCAGAGCAGAGTAGGAGGGGAGGATCACCTCCCTCGACCTGCTGGCCACACTCCTTCTGAGGCATCCCAGGATCCCATTGGCCTTCTTGGCCACATGGGCACACTGCTGGCTCATGGGCAACTTGCTGTCCACCAGAACTCCCAGGTACTTTTCCACAGAGCTGCCTTCCAGCAGGTCAGCCTGTCAAACCCTAGCCTGTACTGGTACACGGGGTTATTCCTCCGCACGTGCAGGACCTTACACTTGCCTTTGAACTTCATGAAGTTCCTCTCTGCCCAACTCTCCAGCCTGCCCAGGTCTCGCTGAATGGCAGTGCAGCCTTCTGGTGAACCAGCCACTCCTCCCAGTTTTGTAACATCAGCAAACTTGCTGAGGGTACACTCTGTCCCTTCATCCAGGTCATTGATGAATAAGTGGAACAGGACTGGACCCAGCGCTGACCTGGGGAACAGTGCGGGCTACAGGCCTCCAGCCAGACTCTGCGCCACTGATCACAGCCCTCTGAGCTCTGCCATTCAGCCAGTTCTCAGCCCACCTCACTGTCCACTCACCTAACCCACACTGCCTGAGCCTGCCTGTGGGGGTGTTATGGGAGGCAGTGTCAGAAGCCTTGCTGAGGTCAAGGTAGACAACATTCATCGCTCTCCCGTCATCTGCCCAGCCAGTCATCCCATCATAGAAGGCTGTCAGGTTGGTCAGGCATGATTTCCCCTCGGTGAATGCTGACTGCTCCTGATGACCTTTTTCTCCACATGCTTAAAGATGACCTCCAGGATGAGCTGTTTCATCACTTTTCCAAGGATGGAGGTGAGGCTGACCAGCCTGTAGTTTCCTGGATCTTCCTCCATGCCCTTTTTGAAGACTGGAGTGACATTGGTTTTCCTCCAGTTCTCAGGCACCTCTCCTGTCCTCCATGGCCTTCCAAAGATGATGGAGAGTGGCTTGACCATCACATCTGCCAGCGCCCTCAGCACCTGGGGGGCATCCCATTGGGGCCCATGGATTTGTGGGTGTCAGGTTTGGTTAAGTGATCTCTAACATAATCCTCCTTGACCAAGGAAAAGTGTTCCTATCTGCAGACTTCCCATTTTGCCTCCAGGGTCTGGGAAACCTGAGCGCCAGCCCTAGCAGTGAAGACTGAAGCAAAGAAGGTGTTCAGTAACTCTGCCTTCTTGGTGTCGTTTGTCACCAGGGCACCCACCTCATTCAGCAGTGGATACATGTTTTCCCTAGTCATCCTTTTCCTACTGATGTACTTCAAGAAGCCCTTCTTCTTGTCCCTGACCTCCCTTGCCAGATTTAATTCCAAATGGACCTTAGCCTTCCTCATCACCTCCTTGCATGTTCGAACAGTGTTCCTATATTCTTTCCAAATGGCCTGTCCCTTTTTCCCCATTCCATAAACTTCCTTCTTCTGTTTTGCCAAAAGATCGTTTCAGTATGTTGTGTAAAACAACTTTACACCTAACTCTTTCTTCATTGGTCTGCAATTCCACATTACATCTGTTTTTTGCTATGTATGGTTGCTTTTATGAGTATTAGGCACTATTTCTCTTTCTTTGTTACCCCTAAAACCAGTTTTGTCCAGCTTCAGGTTCTGCTTTTCTTTAACTGGCCATTGGTGAGTTGTTTATAGCCTTGGTCTCCAGTGCGAAGCCTGTGCCTCATCTCTTCTCATCCTGTGCCTCATCTCTTCTCATCCTGTGCCTGTACTCTTCTATGCCACATCCTGTGTCTCCACTTCTGCAGGCCTCTGCTATTGTACCAGGCTGTTGTATTTCTCTATACAAAGTCATTATGTTAATGGTAAATATCTCATTGTTTATAGAGTAACTGCTTGTTACTGCTATCTGTGCAAAACTGTGGTTGTACCACCCACAAATAAAAATAAAACAAAGTAGATATAGACACCTGGCCAATTACAGAAATTGCAGTCACAACTAAGCGAAATAAAACAAAGCTACAAGCAGGCCAAGAAAAGTTCAGGCAAAGCAAGAGTAACAAACCTCAGTCCTGAGGCCTTGAAAATTCACTACAAAGTTTATGGCCTATGAAGAGCAATGATAGTACTGAATGACAGGGCTAAAGTTTAACCAACTATATTTCTCCGGACAAAACTTAACTGGTGGAGTGAATATACATCTGATCATCGCATAGTGTTTTGTGAGCAAAGTGGTGGTTTGTTTTTATTTCCTGTGGCACAAAAAGCACTAATATCTGAATTACTGAGCTCCTGAACCACAGCCTCATTCATACCTCCTGCCTTTAGTGAAAATAAAGCAGTTTTCCTATTTTTATTGCTCTGTTAATAAATTCTATTGTTGATTTCATTGGATATTTCTGCTATAAGATGGTGGTCGTCTTGAAGAGAAAAATTGCACAGGTAGGTAGTAGGACTAGCCTCACCAACTGTTTCAGCTAAATCTATCCATGAAGGAGCTGGAGCCTGTGAATAAATTGGTTACATATGGAGGATTGTAGCAGCTGTGTGGCTGTTGTGGAGAGCAGATGCTGAAGGTAGGGGCAGGTCACTGAAACCTGTAGTACCAGAGATGAACTGCTGAAGGATGACTGTCAAAATCAGTCATCAGAGTAGAGATTGGTTTAACCAGCAGATGGGATACCTTTAACAAATCAAAACTGATCAGCATCTCATTTGTAAGTAGAACACCTCTGATAAAGAAAAGAAAAATGTGAAATTTTCTTCTTGCATTTTACCCAAATTGACTTGGAGTAGGCTGTTCTTGAAAATTCAGGTTGTGTCCTCTAGTCTAAGAATGGACATCCCACTTCTACACTGAAAATGAGCCTCCCAAGACTCATGAAAGAGTGCTTCCCAAGACTTTCCTTAAAGGTGAAGAAGCACGCTACCAGAATGGTCACTTAAATGCCAAGGTAAGAAGAAGAGTGTGATGGGTCTTTGTGGATGTGCTCAGGGCTTGTGCCAGCAGAGCAGTCTTGGCCCTTCCCTTGTTACCATCTGCTGGGGTACAGCTTCTGCTGATCAGTGCTGCCTTCAGCACCATGGAGGGACATCTTTAATCTCTTTTTTTGCTAAGACATATTCTGATTCTAGATTCCACATGCTTTTGCCTTGCATGCAGAAAAATGCAGGCAGCCTGGATGAGATTTGTCTTATCTCACTGGACTCATACAGGTCCCTGCTAGTCTCTGAGTTTCTTTTTGTAGACAGTGGGGAAGAGTGAGTCATCTCGGTCATCCCTGAGTGACTGTAAGGAGAGCCTACAGTGAGTAACTCAGATGTGACCACCTACACAGAACTCCCTCCCCATTGTTGTGGTAGGGTCAAAAAGTGCATTGAGCTTGGGTTGTTCTCCACTACAAAAAAGGCAATAGTTATTTCTTATGGCATTCCTCTTTTTTACATATTAACTAAATCTGCTCGCAACTGAGGAGAGAGCAGAGAATTGTAGTCTGGATTCCTAAGCTCTGTTTCTTCATGTGTATGTGTATATCTGTCTAGTTTGTCCACTAATAGTTTTTGTAACTTTTGGACAACTTTAGCCATGTTTGACGGAGGCATGGAAGTAATAACTTTTGACAAGTTTTGCATTTCAGCAAAGATGGAGATGGGAAGGGACACCATGTCAGTTTTTTCCATTACAGAAAAAGCTTGTTCCTTTTTCAACATAAGGGAATACCTAGATGAGAAAGATGTCATGAATATGTGCAGATTCTCTTGGACAAGGGTTCTCTCAAGTTAGAAATACATTATATTATCTCATTTTTGCATTTCCTTCTTTCCCTGTGCGTTCTTTGATGTCCACAAAAGGCTGTGTTCAGTTGAAAACAAAAATACAAACTTCTGTGTCCCAAGACACTCATCTTCTGGAACCCAGGTCAGGATCTAGTTCACATTGCCATATCTCCATGTGAAGTAGGTATGTAAAACTTCCCTACCCTCAGCAGAGTCAATACATTCCACAAGTGATACAGTTGAACAGAGGTAAGTGTCTACTCTGGGAGAGCTGAATTTTTGTCCAGACTCCATTGTCTGGGTTTCCATTGACAAAGTGGGAGCATAGACACCTGTGGTATCTACCATTGGGAGCCAAACCATTCAGACTTATTGATCCTACTCTTCGAGTTGCTTTGGTTTTTTTGTATACACTGTTGTCTGCATGAGGAAGCAGAAGTGGCAGGAGGAAGTTGCTGTGGGTGATCTTAGAAGATTAGCCCTCATTTTGGATGCATGAGAACTGATGTACAGAAAATCTTCAGATGAGCTTGTGAGCTTCACGTGCCTCGTTTCATTGTAAGATGGAAGAATTTGAAAGATGTTTGTTTTCAGCATGTATCCTACAGCTAGCCAGTGGGGTGAATGAGTGTGCAGAGCCCTTTGGCAAATCTGGACCATATAGAAATCAGTGGCTGCTGAGCACTTTGGAAACTGGGCTTTGTATTTGGCCAATAGACGGGGCTGAGTTCGTGGGGAAACCTCGTCCAGGTATGAGTGTTGAACCTGGGGACTTTGATGGACCACAGTCTTCAAAGATGCTGGGCACTTTGGAAGTTGTGACAAGATAGAGGTGCTCAGTGTTTCAGAAAACATCCTGTGTTGTCTTAGCTTGAATTTCTGGAAATAAAGCCCCCCCGAATTATTGAACACTTGATTTACTTTAGCCTTGAGACTTTGCTAGGGACCAGTTTTATGCAGGGACTGGGCTGCCAACAGAATATAGGTGTTCCCAATCCTTTTTTGAGACAAGTCTGGCAGAGCATGTAGGTGAGGTGTGTCTGTGAAAGCTTATTAAGGTGTTATACCACGTCAGTTTTGCTAGGTGATGCAAGACTCTCCAGATTGGCTGTATTTACATATTCTTTTCTCCTTCTTGTTCCAGGATGGAACAAGTAATGTCATTGATGAGTAAATTGTGGGTATTTTAAATTCCTGTGGGTGTTTGGTTTATTGGGGTGAGGGGGTTGTGTGGTGTGTGTTTGAAAGAAAATCAGAACAATTAACTATATGTGTTATGTTTTAGCAAAGTTTTTTTTTTTTAAATAGGGAAATAGGTAGGAATCGAAAGAAAGATTGAGACAGCACATGAAAAGTGGGAATTACACATATATTTAGTTAAACTACATAATTTGTTCTTCGTATACAACTAGAAATTAAGGTGCTGCCAGAATACAGATAGTAAAAGAGAAGTTATATCGGTCTTTTTTCCCAGTTCCCCTTTCTGTCCTAAGGTGAGTACTTAATGTAGGTATTATTTCTGTTTCTTTCTTTGATAAAGTTAATAGTTTTTTTCTAAAAAAAAATTAAATAAAATTAACAAGCAAACAAAAGTTTTCATATCCTGTGTTGATTTCCATTTTTTCTGCTTCTCCTTGTTCTCAGACTCTAGAGTTGTTATTGCAACTTACCATGGAATTGTCTGAATTTGCATAAAAATCCTGACAATATTTTACTTGTATATTTTTCTCTGGCTTAATGTATTTTAAAGGTAGAGGATGGAAGTTTATATGGTAAACATAAATACTGGTAAACTGCAAGAGTGGTGTTGAATCGTATGTAAGATTTCCATCGTTACTTTTGTCTGCATTCAAAGTACCTGTGGAAACGTTTAGATGTTGCCAGCCCTCTTTCTCCTGTGGGGTGCAGTGGAAAATCCGAGGTTGCTCTGATGTAGGAGATAGCAGCACCACCCAGGTCTCTTACTTCTCTGCCTCAAAATGTCCTGAGCCCTGGAATCAGCTTCTTCCACAGGCAGGGCTAAGAGACACAGGAGATCATGTAGCACCAGGAAACACTTGCATTTGGATTCTTGAGTTGCCTCTTTGCTAAAGGCAGTCATGATACATGGAGAGCCTCTCGGCTGTGGTCTGCCCAGGCTGCTGCCTGGGCTGCTTGGGGGAGAAAGCTGCAGGTCAGGACACATGCTGTTTCATCATGGCCAGACATCCCATCAATCAGTGATCTTCCTAATGGCTGTCTCTGTCACTGTGCAGCACTTCAACCATGTGAAGCCTCAGGTGCTGGAACTTCTCTCCCTCAGCCATGTTTTTTTGACCTAGATATACTGTTTTCTCTGTGTGGGGTGGTCAGATCTTCTTCACTTCTAGTTCAGTCCTGCCTTCTGCAGCATTTTATATTTGAAAGCAAAGGCTCTATCTCCTTCTGAACCACACCAAAGATCCTGAAAAACATAACAATAACCTAATGTGTAGGAAGGCACAGAGATGAGCCGGTGGGAGCGCTGTTCTAACAGGCAACCTTATTTATGTGGATGGTAAGCAGGGTTGTGTTTTGAACCGCTCTTCACCTTATAGTCTTAATTTATTTTCAGTGCTAAGGGTCTGGCCTGGTATTTAGAAACCCCAAAGCTTTGGAGAACAGGCCCAAATGTGCGCAGCATCTCTGGGAAAACTGTCAAACCTTCTCCCCAAGCCCTAGAGCAGAGCCAGAATGACTGGGCTGCCTTTCCGTCGTGTCTCACCTGGAGGAGGTGGGTTGCTTGCCTTACAGCTCACTCACTGCCCGAACTCCTGATGCTGCAAGAAAAAGTGCTTGTGCTAGGGATGGATTTCGCAAGCCAGACATTTTCATTAGGAACTGGAATCAGACCAAAGTACTGGATTATCAGCCTGCTTTCAGGAGATAGTAACTAATTTTGTATGCTAGGTATGGGCTGAAATTTAGTTGGTGAAACAGAGGTAAAATGTCAGTTCCCTGCAGATGTCTAACAACTTGAAAAAAATATATTTTTTTTTTCTTGTTTTCTTCCTTGTAACTGAGCACCATCCCATACCAGCCTGGGACTTTTTAGAAACCTAACCCCCCTTTTGTTTCTCTCATGAATACAGATCACTTTGTAGTTGTCTTCCGTGTGCTGATCAGAGGATATTGGTTCAGGCCTCTGATAGCTGCTGTTCTTCCTGTTTTTTACCTTCTGGATTGTTTGACTCATGAAAGCATGGTACTGTGGGCTGTTCACTGTTATTAATTACGTGCTGCATATTGGTTTGTCTTTGGGTGTTGGCCTTCTATTCTCGGAATCTTGCAAATATTTTAAACAATCAGCCTATTGTTTAGCAAGTGCTCTACACACACTGTAGGCCTTTTGTGAATTTCTGTTTAAAAAAAATAATAAAAGAATGACTAATGGAGCATGAACGGTGCTTGTGACACTGTAATGCATTGTGTAACTATTGAGAGCAAAATTTGCATTCCTAGAAAAGCTTGTTCACGGTCAAAATATAGGACATTCTCTTTATGGCTCATGGGAAAACATGTACTATATATTCAGCTCAGGATGCTACGTAGAAGGATCAACTTTTAAAAAATGACATTTTCCTCCCTTGGAATATTGAAGTCAGACTGAGACCCGGCTTTGCTTGGCAAGAGAAGTGAATCTTTTTCATTCAGGCAAGTGGCATGGGGGGCTATTTTAGGTCTGTCACACACATGCACCATGATTTGTTTGCTGAAATGACTTCTTTTTAAGCTGTTGTTAAGCTCTGACATTGCTGGTCCTTTTGAATGGAGAGGGTGCATTATTATATTATGTAACTGTCTGCCTCCTCTGAATGCCAGAGGAAGCCTGGCAGTTGGTGCTTTTCTTTCCTTCAAAAGCATACTTGTTTATGGCTTCCCCCCCCGCCCCGTCTGAGATTGTAAACAGGTCAAGCAGATGCTAAAGTGGGATCTTCAGATGTTTACAAAAATTGTGAGTTCCATGTACTTCTGGAATCTAGCAATTGTTGGTTCTGTGTGTGCCTAAAAAGAGGATGTTCAGAAGGGGTAAGGATGCATCTCATGTATGCTATAGGTAGTTTCCTTTGTACTTGCGTAAGTAGAATAAGGGTGTTCTGATTTTCTATTTCACTGTGAAGAATTAAGATCGAGTCACTGCTTGCTGGAGATAACTACTCCTTTGTCTGTCCATGTAAGCTCTTTGGGAGAGAGGTTGCCTGTTACAGGCATGCGCAGTGCCAAGCACTGTAGGATTCCTGTCCTGGGTGAGATGGTGTTAGGATGCTAAAACTTAATTTACAGCAGCAGAGCCTGTTGCAGCCCCATGGTGGAGTGGAAGCCAGCACACAGTGCCCAGCTCCTTCTGCAAGGCCCAGGTTTGGTCAGATGCCAGATGCCAGATGCCAGCCGTGCTTTCCGCTGCTTCCCCAAAGAGGGGTGTATGAGGGACTTCTGAGTACTCTTCAGGTGTATACAGATAAGGACTATGAGGACTACTTAGCTTTAGCACAGATCCACAGAGAACTGCTGTAAATGGGAGAGCCTGATGTGGGGAGCAGCTGGATTTCCTAGGCCAGTTCAGCCAGTACTAGCTAGGACAAAGTCATATTCATAGGGAACAAGCACTGGTTTGTCTCCCTCTGCTCTGATGTGACCCAGAAGGTTTTTCAGTATTTCTTTTTCCCTCTCTGAACAAAACGGGAGCATTGAGAGTATTGAGGAGGGAGAGTTCTCAGCCTGAGTTTGAGCAGTGGGGAGTGCTGAATACCTCTGTGACGACATACTTCCAAGAGAAGTGTCCCAGTGCTGCAGGTGCTCCTATTTGTGGCCCTGCTGTAAATTTGAGCCACTTGGATCCTGCTCTCTTAGCATCTGAAGCTTCCAAATAAAATTGTATTTGCCACTAGTTATCGTTAATGTGCATTTTTCACTTCGATTAATTTCTAGGAATGTACATAATGAGAAACTTAAAAAGAAACCAGAAGAGAGGAAATGGAAATTTGCCCTTTGCGGTGTTTTTCTCATTTATGACCTCTGTGTCTGAAACTGTATCACTCAGTGGTGCATTTTATCACCTGTTTTCTGTGTCAGTTCAGTGACTATTGAAACAAAACATTCAGTTTGATACAGAAGAAGGGGTGTGAGCCGCTCATGCCAATTAGCGTCTGAGTAATTGGCACACCTTTGCAAGCAGTGAAGCAGCTACTTGTACTGGCAGGGAAGGAATATTCACAAGGAATGTGCTGGAGATGTGACTTTATCATTACTGACTGCATTTTGGTTGTATTATTTATAGGAGTGAGCCAGGTTAGTATTTTAAGACATTGGTACAAAAAAATAGGTGTCCTCAAGCCCTATGCATATGATGTAAATGGCATATTTTCCAGAGGTGTGTTTCTCTCCTGTCCCATCAGTTTTTCACAGAGTTCTGGGTGTTAAATTCATACGCAGGTTCCCACTTAGGATTTAGGAGGGGAACTTTAGGAATCAACTTGATTTTTTTGTTGTGGTTGTCTCTGGCATTTTTTTGGTGTTTGTTGGTTTGTTTGCATTGTTTTTTTCTGAGCCAGTATCTCATTCTGCAAGCAAGGCAAAGGGCTCTTCCTTACTTCCCAAAGTCTGAACAGCTGTCTTCAAAAATTAACAGTGCTTTCTCAGGGATTTGCAACACATAGAATCATAGAATGGTTTGGGTTGGAAGAGACCTTAAAGATCATCTAGTTCCAACTCCCCTGCCATGGGCAGGGACACCTTCCACTAGACCATGTTGCTCAAAGCCCCATCCAGCCTGGCCTTGAACACGCTTCCAGGGATGGGGCAGCCACAGCTTCTCTGGGCAACCTGTGCCAGTGTCTTACCACCCTCATCGTGCCTGGTTCCGTTCTGCATAGGATTGTGTCTTGTCTTTGGGAAGGTGTGTATGTGTATATTTTTTATGTTGCTGAACTGAAAGAGGCACACCTCTAAGATCTTGCTCGGAAATAACCATTCTCAGCAATTACAAGCTGGGGTGGTGTAGCCAGGTCACCTCTCATATTAATGTAATGACTTTTGTCTCAAGTTTTGCTAGATGTTGCTGTGAAGTTCTGTGTGATACATGAAGTTGGTGGTTGTGACTTTCTGCTTGGGTCACATAGCCTATGAGAAGAGGTTATGTAGAGGTTGTATAGCGTGGGCATCCTTAAGCCTGACGTTCACAGAAAGCTCTTTGTAGAGATCTCCTAGGAGTTTTTCTTTCCTCTGGAGAGCGGAGACAGGGAAGTAAAAAACCCTGGCTTTGGAGTACAAAGAATGTTGTATTAAATTCCCTGCAATAGGGGTAAGGATACAGGGAGGATAACTCAGTCCTGCACAAATAGTGCATTTTTCTGCATCAGGTTAAAGCTGTGGGGCTTCACAGTTTGATTCTGGCACTTCCCTGGCAACTTCGTGCTTATCTTCTACCTGACCTGAGTTCACTGTGTTGGGCTCGAACCCTCATGAGGTCAAATCACCCTCTTCAGAAGCTGTACTTGTGCTTTCTCCTTCCAGGAGAAAACTGTTGCTTCTCTACACAGGAAAACAATAACTTCATAGTAAAACTCTTTCTGTAACCCTTAGCAAAACAAAATGGCAACTACAAGTTTTTATTTCTCTTCCTTGGCTTTCTTACACATCACATCTTTCACATTGCTGGGAGCAGAGAGTAGAGGTTGCCTTGGATGAGTGACTTAAGAGTATCACTGCTTTCCTCCAAAATATTTCCTCCGCACCTTCATAATTTAACAGGTTAAGTTTGCATGTTTCAGACACTTCTGTTTGCAGCTTCTTTACATCTTTGTTGACAGTTTAAGCTAAGCACACTAGCATACCTTCAGTTCTGCTGTGGATGCGGTAATACCTTTCAATTGCCTGAACAAGAATCACTGGAGGGCATCTGTCTGAGTCTGAATTATGTTCGAAAACCATCTGGCATGTTGTGGGATAGTCCTAATAATAACAATGAACACCATCAGGAGTTGAGTCATTGTGCTTCACTTCTATTGTAATTCTCTTACTAGTTGCATATATGTAATTCCATATAGCCAAGGGGTTAATACTGTGTGCAGATACCTTGCAAGAGACAGCTCTCATTTGGACTCATTTATCACTCAAAATCTGGCCATAAGAAACACATTTAAATAATGAAAATAATTATTAGGATGAAAGACATAGATCAGTGTTAATTGCATCCTAAACCTGTTTCCTGCTTCTCCATGGGGAGGGAGGGAGGGAGGGAGGAAAGAAGTAAATGGAGATGGCAGTCACAAGAGTAAGGTGCTTTTCCTGAAGGTGCTTTTGAATTGTAGGGGTCTCTTTTCATACTTAACACAGACATCCATCAGCAAGGATGATGTGGAGCCTGGGCCTGAAACACGGGAAGAGAAGTGCTCCAGGAGGTCCTTGGTCTTCACTGGTTCCTCACAGGAACATCTGCACTCGCTTTCTTTGCTGTAGGAAGAACTCAAAGTATTTTATGAACCTGTGTGTATGTTGTTTCCTAGAACCTTAATGACATTCAGAGATAATATCATTATTTTGCACATTTGTTAAGTTGTATTGAACCAGGCCTTCAGCTAGCAGTGGCTGGGACAGCTCTAGTGATTTTCAACCCTTGCTGAAATCTGGATAAACCTACCTGTGCTCTCAGATGGTTGTCAGGTGTCCCTGTAGCCAGTGGTTAATGTCTGACCATCATGCCCTTGCCATCCCTCAGGTTTGCTCTGTGTTGCCTTACTGGTAAGGTAAGAGCTATGTGCCTGTGAGGTGGGGTCCTCAGCATTTTAGACCAATACCACAAGTACCCTGTCATGCTGCCAAAAGTATTGTATGAGCTGGCTTTAACTTTACATTGGCGAAAGCTGGGATAAAGTGCAGAAGCCGTGACAGAAGCAGGAATTAATGATTTGCCCAAGATGATGCAGAAGGGCTGGTGTCAAAGCATGGAGGGAGCTCTGGTCTCCTCACTCCGAGTTTGTGTGTTGGCCCCAGGGTGCTTTCCCACTGTCCCCTACCCAAAGGCATATGGAACTGCATGGTTTGAGGATCTTTCCTTTTGCGTTGGCAGCAGAGGAGAGCTCAAGATTGACGAAACCACTGAAGCTAATAAACTTCTCATGTGCTTGCAGGGACATCAGGTTAATTAGTTTGCTAAGCAGCAGGGCTGGAGCTGTGCAACTGCCTGACAATGATAAGAGGAGGGAGTTGCAAGCCGGCCGCCTTTCGGTTGTCTGCTCTTTCGTTCTATCTCTGCTCCCTGTAAATGATGGATGAGGAGAACAGAGGCAGCGAGCCAAACATATGCAACCTATGCATGCTGTGCAGAGCTGCATAATCCGGGCAGTATTGTTCGCTGTATGTGCAGGCAGTGCTTCCCAAAAGCTCGCACTGCTGTTGCTGGGAGGAGGCTTCACCAGCGGTTTCTGCAGGAGCAGAGGGACGCTGGTGCGGGGAGCTTTTCAAAATCCACATCTAAAATGCAAATGCTTTCCTTCATTAAAACCCTCTTGAAGCCAAGTGTGATCAACAAACACAAAACACTTTCACAGCTCAGACGTGCTGTGGATTATGGTTCTCCTCTTCTCCCCCGCCCCCCCCCCCGCATGAAGCAGTTTGCCCTTTAGCCTGCCGAAGTGAAATTAATTAACAATTTCATAGAAATCTTTGGTCTACAATGGTTAGATAGTTGCTGCTCATGTATTAGGGAGACAGTGGGAACGTACGAGGGCAGACAACTGGTGTAAGCAGAAAAACTGGAGAAATTTTGGTCCTTTTGTTAGCACTCTCCCTCCCTGGGAGCTGCTAAGAGCAGGTTAGGCACACAGGTCTCCAGAGTTGTTTGGGTGTAGCTTGTGCTAGCTTGGGGGCTAGGAGACACTAGCACAGGGACTAGCACACTCCATTAAACCTTTCCAGTCTTTCCAGCTCCCTTTTCTGTGACTAAAGGATGTGAAATTCTTGATGCAAATATATCTACTAATAGGCTTCTGTTCTCAGTGTTTTAGCGTTTGTCGCTGGGTGAGTAAGCTGTCCTACATGGTGCACAGGGGCCAGATTAGCTGCCGTGCGCCCCTTGCTTCATTATTTATACCTGCGCTAAATGACTTGTAAACTCAGCAGAGTTGCTGACCTTTAAAATGCATTTTAAATACACAAAATTCTGGGCCCTGAAAGGGGAGGGAGCTGGAAGTCATGGCTTCTGGAGGCTTCTGCTGAGCCTCTGGCTCCCCCGGCTGGAGCTGGGGTGGGAGAAGGCACCGTGGGCACCCAGGGACAGGAGTGAGTTGTCACCCAGTGATAAAGGCATATACAGTATCTGTTGCTCTTTGTTGGTAACTTTAAGTACCTTCTCCTTATGGGGCTGCTGTACAGTAAACTGGTGTTGCTTTGTGGAATGATTAAGTGTGATTTTATTTTTTTTTAAATGCTTCTAAAAATCAAATTAATCAGTTGCAAACACAAGGGTGAATGCTTGGACGATGACGACTGACCATGCAGAAACCAGGCTGAAAGGAGTTTCAAGGGAACACATCCAGTGGTCTGAGCTCGTTTAAGTAATGTAAAAATGTGGTTTAGTGCTAAGCCTGATTTAGCATGCCTGCAGGCTGCTGTGCGCAGAAGTGCTCTCAGCCTTCCTCATCGTCTCCAGATACAGATGCCCTCCCTCTTCGTGTGCTGCGTCTGATGATTTATACAGCCATATAATTAATCCAATCAGCCCTGTTATCCAACAGAAGACTCTCTTCCTGTTTATTAATAGTTTATTGCTCCAGCATATGAGCAAATTGAACCGTGCATCCCGTGATGCTCGTCCAGAGCAATGGAGATGGCAGTGGTGTGCAGCCCAGGTTGAGAGTAGAAGGAGGAAGAGAGGGGAACGTGAGCAGCCCGTTCACCAGCAGCATACACTTCATATCAATTTTGTTGTAACGTGAAACTGTACTCAGATTCAGTGTATGTGTGAGGCCCTTTGATGCATAAGAACAGGAGACTTTGCAGATTCAGTTCTTGTTATTTTAGCGTAAGATTATTTTCTGCCTGTGACGGAGACTCCGGGGCAGCTGCAGTGTGGGCAGTGTTGTGTGCACAAGTGCTACTGGCCATCCAAAATTACGTGAGTTTACCTGGCAACACCACAAGAGTTGAGCGAGCTGGAAAGCTGAGTGAGTAGCTGTTGAACCTTGTACAGCAAATGCATTCAGTGGGATTGTGCTATTCGATTGGCACAACAGTATCATTTATTTTAAATATTTTTTTACTGTTCCCAGACATTCCATTTCGAAGTTTCTACTTCATAGGATGAAAGAGTTGCCAATACTCTTTAATCCTTGGAGAGGAAGGACTAACTCTCAGCAAGAGCCCAGTTTTGCTGTAGTCCTTCATGCTTTTAATACTGCCTGTGCACTACTTTGCCAAACTCCAAAGAATAGAAATAAAAATGGAACATTTTGGCCTTTCAGTGGCTGTTTACCAGCAGCAAAACAATTTTCAGACAATTAACAGATCTCCAGGCCCTTTAGAAGCTCAGATATAGCTGTTTCTAGGTTGTCACATGTCTAATTAATACAAGTAGTAATGTTAATACTCCTGCTGGTATTCTGCTTCAGCCAGGGCTAGGCTTGCAAAAGCCTGATAGCTGATCCTTAAAAGCGTCTTTACACCCAGGTAAAGCCTTTCTAGGGTCGGTAAGAGTGTGGGAATTAATTGGTGCAGGTAGCATTTGCTGCTGTACTGTGGCTTTAGGGAGTAACATTGTACCATGGGAGGATCTTTATTTACAGTCTTTGGGGTTTTAAGAGCATTATTATCAAATGCTAATTTTAAGCAATTATGGTTCTAGGAGAGGTTGCAGCATAAAAATTCTGTAAAATAAGCTTATTTTAATTGCTTACAGCTATACTAAGAAAACTGTATAGAAAAAGAAAATAGCTGTTTTGCTTTGTTATTTAGCAAATCACACTTTGTATCACAAAAGGGGTATGCTGGGAGAGTCTTTTTGATTCTCCTGAGGGTTGTACTTATGCCTGAAGGAGGAAAGTTGTGTGTGATGGAAAGAGTTTTTATTCTGAATTTCTTCCACCACTGTAAAGCTGTGGTTGGAGTTGTGCTGGCATGCGTTCAGGAGCCTGTCTGTTTTTATCCCCTTGCAGCGCACTAATATCTCCCATCTGAAAGCCTGAAATGGAAGCCCTTAGTTTCTGATCGAGCTTGTGATGGTGGTGATGTTGGCTCAGTCTGAGCTGAGATTTGGTAACTTGTGTACGCTTTGGTAATCTGTGGCCACAGCGAGTAAAACAAGTTCTTTTAAACCACTGCTGAGGGCTGAACAACTGAGATTGGAACGGGTGGAAATAGTGAAAAATGCCTGACAACTGGCTGTAAGCGAGTGGCCGTACTTGTTGGCTTTTGAGCGTTGCCGAGTGTGATGTTGATACACTGGTGTTTCTCTTCACAGCGCTTCCACGTCTCACTCGGACCATTCTGCTCACACCAAATCTGCTTCTGCTGTATCATCTGACTCGGTCTCCACCTCAGCAGACAACTTCTCTCCAGATTTAAGGGTATGTATGTTTTGTCTTAAAAAATTAAAAAATAGATATATTGTGGCCTCCTTCAGAGGACATTTCTTGCTCCTGTGAGTTTGGATATGGTAAAGTGATGTCAGCTTTCAGGTTAATGCCAAATTTTATGTAGCCAAAGCATGAAAGGATCTAAAGTCAAACAGGTGAAATTGAAGTTTAATCTCTACCATATTATTTCCTTCTTTATAAAGTTGTTTAATCTTCAAAAAGCTGACTCTGCAACCCGCACTTGGAGATGAATTTTCAAAGGAACTTCCATTTTCTTTTAAGTGTTTTAAGTAAGTGAAATCCTCAACCTGCCAGTTTTATATCTTTTTTCCTGTTGTGTGTAGAGAACTCCTGCTTGTTTGTAAACACTGAGTCCTTGGAAGTATCTTCTTTCAGAGAAAGATTGCTATCTCCAAGCTGATAAAAATAATCTTCTGTCACAATAAATTGCTCTGGCATAAAAAAGTCCAAAAAAGGCTCTTTTAAGTCTGTTATTAGATTCGTTAATTATAAACTGAAAGTTCTAGTTCAGTGGCACAGGAGTTTTGAAAGTTGTCTGTACATTCCTTTTATGAAACCAAGGGGTTTGCTGATACGCCTTTGCTTTAAAAAAACATCCCAGAGTATAAAACTGTTGGTATTGGTACATTCTGGTAATGACTTTCAGCATTTCTCAGCTGTGGTTGAGCATCTTTGTAAAATGTAAGCGCAGTAAAATTGTATAAAAATGTCTAAATGCAAAACTAATTCCTTTGACAACCATGATAATTCTTTGTCTGGTGAGTGTTGTCTCAGTGGTCTGTAATTATATAAAAGAAAGTCTACCTGTTCATAAGTGGCAAGAACATGAATGTTTCTTTCTAAAGGCAGCTTATTAGCCAATATTAAGCTAAGGTTTGAAAATTAATCAATAGTTTATGTGTAATCTAATGGTAGTTTACACCTTTTACCTGTGGATACAAAAAGTAATCTTCAGAACATGCCTGGGTAAAGAAGTTTGTAATATGTCTGAAGTTCTTCCCCTGTGAAGCTGGGGTCTTCAGTTACTCCGACATGGAGTACAGTTTTTAGGCTGAGGTTAAGTGATTCACTCATATGGATATACATAAGATTGCAGATACTGCTACAGCTGTAACTGTGTGTATAATATTATAAAAAAAAAATGATTACACAAACTTTTTTTTCTTATTTTTTTTACTGAAGTTTGCATAAGTGGGTTTCTTTTTCTAGTTTTGATGTGCAAGTCAACTACCTTTTCACAGTTTTTCTGACACTTGGGAATTACATTTAGAAGTAGAGAACGAAGCAACATTTCTTTTCTAGAATCAAGGTTGTCTTTCCTCCCTGGTGGTTAATTTGACTCAACATGTTTTCCTTCTAATCCTGATGGCATCTTGTGACTCTTTACCCCCTTTTGTCACCTTATCTGTGTGATTTGTGAGCTGTCTGGGCAGGGATTCCAGCTATCCTGGGCTTGTCTGATTCCCCAGCCAATAGGGTCTCTTTACCCACTAGCAATCAAAAACAGTGTCCACAGAGGAATGTTCACTTAGATGATAGATTTTTCAGGCAGAAGATGCATATTTATTGTCTATTGGAGGCCATTAGAAGCCCATACTTCCTTGCTGTGCCGCAGTTCCTGTAATTTGCAGAGTGATTTCTTCACAGCCTGCCCTCCTCTCTTTTTTTGTTACTAAGCAAACTAAAATTCTGCCATGGTTGGAACAAACGCTGCTCCCCTTTCATTTTAGAATAGTGTTTAAGGAGGGATGGTAAAGCAAGGAATTCCTTATTTAGAATAAAGGCACTGCAAGGCTAACAGTGAGCACATGCCTCTGATGGCAGAATGCTTCATGCTTTTAACCTACATCAATGCTGGGGGGCCTGAATTCGGCATAAACCTGCTGTGCTTCACTTTGCTCTTGTAGAGGTGGCGTGAGTGGCTGTGACCTGGTTGTGTGTAGACATAAAGCTGGTTCTTGCCTTTACACTTGGGTGACCGCTTGTCAGTGGTAAGCAGACCTCGAGAAAATGCCTTCCCCTCGTCCTACTTGTATTAGGGTGTAGGGAGAAAGAAGCAGTTTGCACTAGTACAGGTTGACTTTCTCTTTCCTAGAGGAATTCATGTGTTAACCACTTCTCTCTTCATTCCTGAGAGTGTTTGATGCCAGAGAATAAGCCTGGGAGGTGGGATGAAGATCTGTCCACTACCTATGTACAGCCTTTTGCATTAGTACTGCCAGTGCAACTGCAGTCCCGCAACTTGTCCTCAAATCAATTGCTGTCGGTGCTGGTGCATTACTGTTTGATCCCCGGGCTTGCTCTTGGAGCCTAGTGCTAGCTCCTAAATGGAAGATTCATTATGAGTGGTGATCAGCTAACACCAATTTCTTTCAGGTCTTGAGTCGAGGAGAACAGACATCCTCTCTCTGGGCATATCATTCTTTGTCCAGTGTTCTCCAAATTAACATCTCTGTCATGTGACAGTTCTGCAAGGTTTTTTTAAAGTCAGTTCTGTGAGAGATTTTTCAAGGTCCTGATTGTTGTTCCTATTTCCTTTAATCTTTCTGAGATGTGGCCTTGCCTTTGATATTGCAGATGAGGTCATACTATTAACTGATACAGTGGCGTGAGCGTGTTCTCTGTTCTAGCCCTTTCCTTACACGCCTGAGCGTTTTGTGCAGCTTTGATTGGCACAAGACAGCACGAACTCCCAAGTCTTAACAAGCACTGTGATTTGAGCTAAGCTTATTACTTCTGAGGACAGAAAGAAGTCCCACATTGTTCCTGGAAAAATGTGAGAGAATAAGCCGTGAAGTGGAAACTGATGCATTTTGTGGTAACTGTGGAATGGGAGACAAGTGCTTGGGCTACATGGTGTTCTCACAGGAAGGTGTTCCATCAGTTAGCTTTAAGTGGCTGAAAATAAGCTTTTGAAGATTTTGAAGTGGATCTGCCAATAATGGGATTATGCTCTTGATGTGTATTTAAATTTTCCCTGCTAGAATGAACTGCTACGTGAATCCATCATCTTTCCTACCTCTACTGGGTCTCTGCCTCTGCGTGTGCATTGATTCAAATTTAGGAATTAAATTTCTGTGATGATGGAAAAACACTGTGAGATAGCTACAATTAGCACTCTCTTTTTTCTGTGGGGAATTTTTAGAAGAGTAGTAGGCGTCCATTGGGAGGAGGGAACCAGGGGAAGGACCCACATCATTTCTTGCAGTCTGTGCCTGCAGTTTTCTTTTGAAGTGCAATTAACACTCTGTGTGTGTGCGCACTTGTGTGTAATGAGGTAAATGGGACAACCACTGGGGATTCCTACTGAATGCATGTGCAGTATTTTTCCTAAATCTTTCTCCAAAGTATTTAATAATAACCTTTATGAAGTTGGTTTTTTTTTAAATGTATATTAAGCGTTTCAATATCTGGCACTAAGATTAAATTGCCTTTCCACTACAATTTATAGAATTTTCACTTCATAAACTAACTCTAAATAACTTTTGGCTGTTTCAGTTAGCTTCATACAGGAAAAAAAGGAAGAAAAAAACGCCAAACCCCAACAGAAAAACAACAAAGCACTATTAGGTTCTCCCCTCCACCCCCTTCCTGATCTCAAATCTGAAGCTGTTTAGAATTGATTTAGGGAATGCACTTTTTGAGGGAATTTTTAGCAAATACACTGCCATATGTTTTAACATAAGTTATAGATCAGACAAGAACAGAATTGAAGTAGTTGGAAGTGAAAATGAGCTGGAAATTCATAGATACTGTGTAATTTGGGATGAGATTTTAAAAACACCTTAGATCCAGCATTGCCAAAGGGATTAAAGTGCATAAATACCTCTTACAGATCTGGGAACTTGGTGGTTATTAAAGTACAGTGAAATTCTTGTTCCTAAGTCCTATAGGTGGTGGTTTCTCCTATGCGTATGGGCAGATATGTCTGTGCATTTTATAGTACTTAAGTCTTCTTGCTAATGCTCTAGCTTTTATCAGTAGGGACTTTCACTTTGAGTTAGCTGTTGATTTATAGGATAATGCCTGAAGTTCACAGTGTTCAAAGCTTTGAGTAGCTCTCATAAAAGGGTTGGATCCTTTCCATCTGCAGTTGGGAAGCCAGCGGAACCGGCTGCCACTTCCCTTAAGAACAGTACCTTTGCCTGAAAATTTGTTAAGGACCATTGTGTTTGGTTTTGGATTGTATACAGCAAAAGCCTGAACCAGAGGGTGGAAACTCCTATGTTGGCTTTCTTATGCTCCTTCTTGCTTCTAGTCTGTTCTGTGGACAGAGGAAAGCAGTACCACAGACCCATATGTCACATTCTTAGTTGTACAGCCTTCAGAAAAAGTGGTTCAAGTCTTTGTTCTTGGCATTGCCGTTTGTGACCACTAAACCATTATCCCCTCTGACGGCAACAGTAAGAGCCACAAATCCTGATATTCCTTTGAGGTCCAGCAGCATACTGTACGTGCATGTGTCTCATCCTCCACGATTGTTTGCTCCCTCCATAATAATTTTCTCCTTTTGTATACGAGGAATTGGTAGATTGTCAATGGGTTTATATATGAGATGCAAGAACATTATTGCAGCATGCCCAGGATTTGAAAGTTAGAAAACGGAGGAAAAAGAGTTGCTTGCATAACCTTAATTTCTTATCCATTGTGTGTGTGGTTGGAGACTGTAGGTAAGCATGTGGTTTATTTTGTGAGATATATAACTGATGCATGGCAAAAGGTATACGAAGGAGTCTTCTTCTTTCAAGACAGTAAATGGATGCTGTCGCTGTCTCCTTAGGTTTCCTGGGTGAAATATGTTTGAGCAAGTCTGCATTCAGGCTAGCCAAACAAATTCCTTTGCAGTTGATGGAAAGAAATTGGTCATTTATGATCTGATTTGTCTCAACTTTAGGGAAATGCCCATGCTAGGTGAGAACATCATGTAGCAGAGAGAGAAGTCCTTGCTGCAGGATGTTGTGAACATTATTTGAGGGGCAGCAACTGATTTCTCAGAGTGGATCCCAGCTTTTTAGCTGTGTTCCAGTAAAGGTGCAGTTTTGTCTCTTTTGAAAACTTGTTTCTCCTCTGACTATGAAGAGAGTTCAGGGTAATTTCTCCAGTTGTAGACCTGTAAAATTGAGGTAAATCCTGTACCTCAGGTGATGCTGGGCGATATTGACTGAGATGCCAGTCACTGACTTTGCCACTTTTGTGTTACTTTATTCTAGCTTTAGTGCAAAGTGGCTTAGACTAGTTTTATGTAGAACATGTATATTGTTAGTAGAAAAACATATTGAAGAAAGATGTGATTCTCCTCCCCCCCCACCATCCTTTGCTGTAAATCACTAAAACTAGCCTCAGTGAGCTTTTCCATTGCTATCTCCCTGCCAACGCAGGAAGTGTGTCAGGCTTCGGTTATGTGTAACACATGTTCGACAAGAGCTGGGTTTAGAGAGCGGCATAACTTTTTAAACTTTGAGCACTCATTTAAGCAAAGTTTTTTAGTTTTGCATTTCGGTTAGTGAATAATGCTAGCTTGGAAGCACTAAATCATGAAAAAACGCTCTGCCTAAGAACCTCCAGGGTAGTTGAAGACTCTCTGCCCTGCCAGTCGGCTCCATCCCTTGCTTAATGATGTATGGGGATAAGTATTCCTGTTTCAGACTGGCCCTTGACTCTGCGTGGGACTGCCTGTAAGACTAGTTCATAGCGAATGCAAAGATGTCTTGTGTGAGCTTTCCTTCCCAGTGCACTGGACTGTGACTTCTATTAAATTACAGACCATATTGCACAAGCCACCAGATGGTGAAGGTAATTGACCTGTGGTCACAAAAGACTTGGCTAGATGTGAACTGGTGATATGGCAGTGAAATTAAATAAACAGTTCATCATTTTACTGTCATTGTGTGAAGATTTGAGCATATGTGTTTCTCTGCATCATCACTTTGGGCTCTGTTATGTTCTCGCATGAAGGTGCATCTTGCTTTTTTGTGAGTATACAGGAGTACAAGTTACGCAGGCAGAAGTAGACCTTACATGATCTGCATGTAGTGTTTCCACAGGTTCCTTTGCACACAGGGATGAAATTGGGGCCAAATCCAAGAACAGGTGATGCTTTACATTATCAAAGGTATAAAGTAGAGGGACTTAAAGAGCAGTGAAGGAGAAGTGGGAAAATCATATGGGAAACAATATTTTAACTATCTCGAAATTCTGATTTTGGTCATACGAGTTGTGTGTGTGTGTGTGTCTGGGAGGCGGGCTTGCTTTCTTCTTTGGAGCATTAAGCTGTCGATGAACAAAGGCACAAAGGACTAGTTCTGGAGAATGAATGATGCTCTTGTCCATAAGCGTGGTCATTCCAGGACAGCCCTGTGAGTGACTGGAATTTAGCCCCTGCCGTTGCCATGTTTTTCTAGGACTCCAGTTTCCATGACTGTAAATGCTGTATATTTCATGAGAATTACAATCTTTTTCTTTTTAAACTGTCCTAAAAGATGGAAAATCTTGGTCTCCTCCCTGCACCTCTCCCCAGTAAGTCCTTTTCTGCACCTCTCCCTTTCAAGGAAACAAAAACGCAGAGTAGCCAACCTCTGGGTTGCAAAATATTGATTTCATGCAAATTAGATGGAGGGAAAAGCCACATGCAGTCAGTTTTCTGTCTCCTTTACATGGAAATAATACTCCCTAAGTGCTCATCTAGTTGGAAGAGAGCAAAGACAGCAAGCGTTGCTGATTTTTCTTGTATATAGGTACCTGAATGTTTGAATATGAAGTCAAGTACAGTGAAAGAAACCTCTGGAAGCGTTTACGATTGCCGTCTATTAGGAATGGAAAACTAAGGAGAATAAGTAAATGGTCTTCATATGTTCCTCAAAAATATTTTCAGCTCGTCCTGATTGACTGCTGTATTTCTCCTGGCTACAAAGTGCAAGAATTCTCTTTTTGCTGAGTAAAAATGGGTAAGAGGTGGCTCCCCGCCCCCCCCCTTTTTTTTTCTCCCCTATAGGTATAGTTTTGTAGATTGAAGCATGAATCAGGCAGGAATGAACAAGCATGGTATTTAAAAGGACATGTGGGTTTGTGACTGCATGCAGTACCTGCCAAGATTTGATTTTCTGTAGATGTTTTTGCACAGAATGAAACATCTTTGTTCCCCTCTGTATGATTGTTTACTTATTGTAAATATGTAACTGCTTGTATCTTGAATCCTTATATATCACTTATAAACTCCAAAATTAAATTCTTGGTAACGGAGACAGTTTTCTGTGACTTATTTTAGTTGTTAGAATTTATAACTCTCTCTTTGGTGTTTTTCTGTTACTTAAGAGTGATGATATGAACGTCAATGCACTAGTTTAATGCTTTCCTTGAAAATTTTAGTCTGTTTTCTCATGTAAGTTGTTTGCTAAACAAGACAGAGTAAAAATAAAGGAAGGATAGAATCGGGCTAACGTGCTGTCCAAAGTTTTTGAGCAGCCAGTGGAGAACAGAGCTGTTGTCGTTTGAGATGTATGTGGAACCCTTGGCACTGAAGAAGGTTCTGTATTAAAAAATGTTGGACTTATCTGAATAGATAATATCTGCAACCTTCTGTGCCAGGGAGCATTGCTATGTTGAGTCAATGACGACTTTCTGTTGGAGCCTAATGAGAGAATTGTCTTGAGGCACCAAGCCATACAAACTTGAAGAAACAAGCCAGCCGTGGTTGAACGACTGGCCCTCAACAATGTGTTCCTTTGAGCTTCTAAGCCTTGCCTTGTACTTGTGCAGTGAGGGCCCAGGAGATTCACCAGCCCAGAGAGGCTGTTCTTCATCACTGGATGCTTGGGTCTGAGTGGAGAAGTACATCGTGGAAAAAACAAAGCAGAAAACCCTAGGGAAACACTGCATGGCGGCTGCTTCCTCCTGCAGAGGAGTCCCTTTATGTTACCCTGGTGACTATTCTTTTTTTCTTAAATACACTAATCTTCAGCTTCTTTTTAAAGATTTTCAAGGCAGTGGTAAGTAAACAAAAGTGATTTCTTAAGCCTTTGTATACTTACTCAAAATATATATGGTAGGTAAAGATCACAGTTTGGATTTTTTTAGTTGTGTCAGGAAAGCATAGTTAAAAGGCAGTTGCAGTGTACATGGTATGTGATTATTGTCTTTATAGTAGTGTAATAGGTGGTGTCATCAGAACATTATATTGGTAACTTAAATGCCTCTTGTGTTGTTTTTTAACCAAGCTAGGAAGCCTTCTTTGGCTGAGTGCTCTCTAGGAGCTGAATGGGCTTGATGTGGTCTTTGGACAGTATATTTGATTCTGTGTGTACTATTCTGAAATGATCCGTGTGTCCATGATGTTTTGTCTCTTCCTCTTTGAACTTCTAATATCCCAAAAGAATGAGACACAAAGCATTTTCCTGCAATTAATATATTGCTGCTGTGAATGCCTCTAATGTAGTTTTTCAACTCATCTGATCGTAATCCTCAGAAAAGTCCCCATGCCTCAGTCATGCAGAGACACTGCTGTTCTTTCCTGTAGTCATTCTGCCGTGGTATTCTTAATGATTCAAAAATAATCAACAAAGACCATTTACTTGCTCAATTTATCTTTTATTGAATTTCCAGTAGGATACATAGCACATAAATCTTCTCAAAGTACACTTGAAATAGACATAAATGGCAGTTGAAAATCTCTATGAAGTAGCGTAGTGTTTGCAGTCTACAGGAGGATTTGTTAAGTAAGCATGGCTACTGTTTGGCGGTCCTTCTAACTGAGTATTGAGAAGACAGAAGCATCTTGGCAGAAAAATGCTAGAAAAAAAATATGTGCCCTTTTCGCTGTTGTAAGAAATGTTTCATTTAGAGAAGAAACCAATGCACCTATGAAAAATTATCCTAAATAAGCATAAGGGTCTCGATTCTGCACATTTTCATGTCAGTTCTGCAGCTTCTGTTAACCTCAGCTGGACAGAATTAGACCTCTGTGGTAGTTTTTTCTGAGGTGAATGGAAAGAGCCTCTGTATCTGTTTTGTTTCAGAGGGTTTTACACCATCATCAGGGTAATGATAAATCTTGATACACCTGCCATAGTGGCACTGTCCTTTATTGATTGACTTTTATGGCAACAGCCATGAAAGAGGAAAGGGTTGGAATGGGAGGGAAATTCCGGGGAAAGAATAGGTGAGCGTGGTCTGAGACCACCAAAAGGCGTTTGAAAGGAGAAAATCATTGGTTACATAAGTGTGTATGCTTTGCAAAGAAAATTAATTAAAAAAAAATAATCAAGTATGTAAAAATAATCCTATGGCTAAGCCTTTGCAGAAAGGCTGACTTCCCTCATGTGGTTCTCTGAGGCAGCGGAAAGGAGCCAGCGCTGAACCAAAAGCTGCCTCTGGTAATTCAGCTAATAAGACCTACCCTACAAGCTTTGGAGTCATACCTGTTTTAATGAAGTTCATGCAATTTTTGCATCTGGCCTGGCTCATCTCCTGCTGCCTCTCTGTACAGAGTAAGTTTGAATCTCTCTGGAAAGTACAGGTTGTGATTGCTGAGTTTTATTGGGATGGCCAGGAGACTGGGCATTGCTACGCTGGCTGCAGTGAAGCACCAGCGATGGGATTTGCCCTACCAGGTCTGCCTTGGAGTTACTTACCCTAGTTCTCAGCCTTTGGTGGGAAGAAAGGCACTGATCCTGAAGGTGAATATCTTAGGTTTCCTGCTTTCCACTGACTGTACAGAGCGCCTAGGGTGACTAGCTCAGTTTTAGATGAAACAGATATTCTTGCATTTTACTGACTGCCCTGCCTGCAGATTCGCAAGGGTGCTGATTCAAGAGGGCGTTTAATTGTGCCAGTCCTTGAGAGAAAGACATTTAGAAAAAAGAGAGGGGGAGGAAAGTTTAGATATATTAACGACAAGCAGAATATTCCCAGGTAGTCCATTAAAATGTGAAGTATTAGACAAATATCTTCCTGTAGGAGATAAATCCTTTCACTCGGCTGTTGAGTTTCAAGTCTGTATGTTACCCATAATTTGAAAAGTTACATATTTTTAAAATCTGCTAATTCTATGTGTATGTTCTTGCGCACGCAGTTGTACAATACACACATTCTTCTCCCCGCAGCATATATCCTGACTGTTGCTGCTGACCAGGGCATGCTCATGAGGTAGACGTGCCAAACCTGAGAGTTCGGGGACTGCAGATGCAAAGGGATTTTATGTGTGCATAATGTTTGTACAGACAGGTTATATATGGTGATGTCAAGGGACCAGTTAAGAGACCAGCTTCCTGCTATGGGAAACAAAGAACAGGACAGTGCACAGCTGGAACAAAAGCAGCTCCGAGCCTGGAGAGCTTGTCTTTTCAATGGATGGGGCAGACGTGGTTTTGGGGAAAGGAATGATGCAGGAGCGAGGTGGTCATGGTGTCGGGTCGGACATGTCACACCAGTGCTGTGGCTTTCTGCGTAACAAACCTGTTCAAAATGTGCAAAATGATTTGGAGTGTGTAGGAGGTTACCAAGGAGAAATTAACTCAGAGGGGGAGAATGTCACGAAAAGGGTACATTTTAATTTTGTCTAAACCAAAAAAGATTCTTTCTGTTAATTTTGATTGTCATTCAGGATAGAAGAATCTATACAGACTTGGGAAAGCTGTTGCACAGCAATTCAGTAACACAAACCTGTAGTCTCCCCTTAAGCTGCGTGAAGCCAGAAAACCTGACTGTTGTCTGTGAGTTTCAGGGCTCAAATATTCAGTAGGTAGAAGAGAGTGGCTGGAAAATGGCTAGGAGGGACCTCAGGTGCTCTCTTCATGCATCTTTGTTTTCTGGTGGCTCGTGCTGCAGATGTCGTTGTTCAGGGACAAAGTTACTGTCCTTAGTCAGTCCCAGCTGCTCTCCCTCCCTTGCCCTGGGTTTACACACCTTTGCTGGTGGAGCAACACCCTAAGCCAGTCCTGGGAAAATGATCCAGGTTTAGAAAAAACATCTGTTAAAAAAGCCCTTAAGCGAACCCAAGCATCTTGACTGAGCTAGATGCGGGAGCACTTACAGCAGCGGCAGATTGGGTAGAGGCGGCAGTCCTGGCGCAGCCTCAGCCAGCGCAGGATGTGTGCTGTCATCCTGGCTGTGCAGCTCCACTGGTAGGCACACACCTCGCAGGCAATACAAGAGGAAAACCTATCAGTTATTTAACATTCACAGGCAAAAGCAAACCCTGAATGTAGAGTTTTGTGCGCTATCTCAGGTCCTTTTGGAGCAGTGTTCCGTGATGCGCAGACCTCTGGGACCCTGTGCTTAGAGTTAGGGTGCAGCGTAACTCTGTACCACCCCAAGTTGGCTGTAGCCACTCAGGATGAGCTATGTGCATGAGTCGTGCGGGGACATCAGTCAGGAGAGGGATTTTTGGAGCAGCATGCTGGCTGCTGTGTTAGGAGGCAGTGTGAACACATGCTTGGAGAGGCTTGGCAGAACTGCAGTACGCTGCATCGCAGTATGAAGAGGTAAAGGATGAGGCAGGGAGCAGTCTTACCTTTTTAGCAGGATCTAAACCTCTTTCCCTGACCCCATACATGCAAGCAAAGGAGATGATTGTTTTGTTGCTGAGATCTGGAGTTTGTGTCAACAGTACCACATCAGGGTTTCTCTGCCTTGGGTGCTATAGGTGGGAGGACATGACAGAGCTCTGCACCTTCAGCCATGGGTAAGTGGGCTGGAGCTAACACAAGGTGGGATCTTGGAGTAAGAGAAGCAGTTGTTAAATGTAGCAAGTGTGGGTTTGTTCTGCCAAGATGCTGCTTGAGCAGAGAACAAAGGTAGGTGGTGGCATGAAGTCCTCACACCCGCTCTGAGCTGAGGCAGGCAGGACTTGTGCTTAGGTGCTAAGGTACTCCTGTGCTCAACATCCCAGAGAGCTGTTTTATCTAGAGGGAGAGCTGCTGATGGGAGGAATGGGTAGATGATGTTACTCGGTAAAAAAAGACAGAAATAAAGGTTATTCTGTTGTATAACTAAACTCTTCATTCTCCGAGAGATTCAGTTACCAAGCATAGCATTTTTGTGGGGAAAAGGTAACAAAGGCCTTGTTTGCCTTAGAGGTGAGGCAAAGTAGTCTACTGATTTTTGGTGGTTGTATTTGTTTCTTACAGAAACCATCCTAGTGATGGTTGTGACAGACACAGACAGTGTGTGGCTCTGCATCAACATGGTCCTATTCCTCAGTAATGCTGACTCTGTCCAGCTCTGGCTGTGACCTTCATTGCAGATCTCTAAGCTCTCTTTGTTTTTGTTCACACTGAACAATTTAAAAACCTGAGGCACACAGAGGCAGAAAATTTCAGTTACAATGATGTATCCGTATGGTACCTGCCTCAGTAACATTAACGCATCAGTAGCCAGCCGTCACTCTCCTGCAGCCAGGCTGCTGCAGTCGTGTCCCTGGCTCCCCTACCTGCCTCCTTGCCTCACTGGAGTTCTTAATTTCATTTTGCAGGATTTGCAGAGGGCTAAATCTGGGCCCAGGAGTGTTATTTTTAGAGTCTTGAAAATAGGCTAATGTACAAAAAAAGATTTTTCTCACAGTTTAATGAACCATTTTTGGATAGGGGTGGAGAGGGGAGGATGGCAGTGGGATGGAAGGGCTTTTCTTGTCATCTCCTTAGTCATATAAGGGGCAGAGGGTCCACCTGTGTTGTTAGTGTCTTCCCAGAGCTCCATGTGCATTGTCCCATTCCATTCTTCCCCCTTGATCTGTTTCCAAAACTCCTCTTTCTTTATCCACCCACTTTTCTTCTCTCCTGCCACCCACTGTCCTTCAGCACTGCCCCAGATGTCTTCTGTGCCTGCTGCCTGCATTGTCAGCTGCACACAGATTGCATTTCCCCGAATCAATTTTAAGGAGCCATTGATGGATGTGGCTTTCGGGAAAATGCCTGCTGTTCACTTCTCAGTTTCTGCCAGGATGGGTTTCAAGTGTTCACATTCCAGCTAGGAGGGCTTATTCAAAGTCTAGAGCTGGGCAGATGCTGCAAAGACCGGCACACCAGAGAAGTGTTTGTCCTGGGCTTTCTGACCACGACAGTCTGAGCCTCTTGGAAGGATGACTGTTATCCAAGGGTGATGTCCTTGTGCCAACTTTGAAATCATCCTGGAGGCAGTTGGTGCTGTGTTACCTGAGGTAGGTCATATGGCTGAGGTCAGTTGAGGGATGGTGAAAGTGAGTGTAGTCCTCGACTCTGTACCAAAAAAAAAAAAGGGGGGGGGGGGGAAGGCGAGGGGGAAGAAGCTGTCAACCTTGAAGTGTTGTGCTTCCAGGAGGCCATCTGTCCACTGCCCTGGGTTGGAGTGAGCGCAGGTTTGAATTGCTGACCCTTTCCTTTGACCCTGGGGACTCCACATTTCAGAGAGCACGAGTGAGCAGATGGATTTTATTAGACTTGGAAGAGCCAGCTTTTAAAAAAAGCTTTCAACCTTGTCTTTACAAAATGGTGTTGACATGGAGGTCTTCATTTTTCATACTGCTTGCCTCTTCCCTTCTTCTCACCCCTACCTGAAGTACAGTGTTTAAAACTCACCTGAGCATTGCCCACCTAGTGATCATGGGAGCTCTTTGTCATACTGAATGCTTTCTATGTATCTTACCTCATACTGGTTTTGGCTTAAGATACAACACAGTTCCCCAAATGTTTACCACTGGCTGTGCTGCCGCTGACATCTTCAGGAGAGCAGTGAGCCCAGCTGTTGACAGGAGTGATCCTAGCAGCAGCTGCTGCCCGTTTGGGAATGGACCTTCTCGACAAAGTTGTGATAGTGTCCTGAATGCAGAGTGTGTTTTTACTAATGTCTTTCCAAGATAAAAGGCCACAAAGATGACCACTGCTTATGGACTAATGAGCCAGAAGCCTCCCTCTCATTTGGCATAATCCAGGTGTTATCCTGCCAATTTCAAGGCTATTACTCAAGCGTAAAAATGGACACACAGGAGTTGAGAGCGGGTCTACATCACAGGCTTTTGTCGGGGAGGCCATCAGCCAGGGCTTTGATGGGGTGTGTGATCTTTGGCCAACACAGCTGTGCTGACATGAAGTCCTCAGCATAGATTTCTTCTAGTTATACCAGCAAAACCTTTCTTTTAATAGTATTGCAGACATGGGGGAGGAGAAGCTTTCCTGCAGGTTGCTGCCAGTGTGAGCTCTGTCAATGGTGACTTTCCTTTACCCATCCTGTAGATGCCAGCCTGGCTGCTCTGGCAGCCTCCCTGGTAAGAGCTGGCCTAAGTGGGTGCAGTTGCGGGGTTCCTGTTAGGAAGCCAGGATTGTACTTGCTTTTATTTTTTTTAAGAGTCTTTTGAATGCATTTTTTAACATGTACATCTTGTTCTCAAGAAGGCTTTGATCTTGTTAATCTTTTCATCTATACGTCAGTCTGTTGCGTGAAAATGCTGGAACGTGCTCTTATTGTGGTGTGGGGTTTCTTTGGGTTTTGTTTTCTTCTTCTTCTTTTTTTTTTTCATAGTTTAGAGAATTTTTCTTCCCTGAGGCTCTCCCTCTGGCTTGATCCTACATGAAAGCTGACCACAGACGTGTCAGGTTCTAGAGTGCCACTTTAGGCCATGTCTTTGAATTTTCTTTGCTGGATTTCCTGATGTCAAATTAAAACAATTTTTTCTCTTTCCTCACATTAAGCTAAAGAAAGCATTTTGGGCGAGTCTGCACATTCAGTTGTGAGCAGACATGAGCTCTCAATGCCTGTCTCCACCAGGTGGGATGCACGCCAACTTTAAACCCAAAGTCTTGTGGTTGCTACAGCATGAGGCAGAGTCTAGACTAACCTGCCTGCTCTCTGTCTGTGTTACTAGGTTGAGCAAATGGTATGCTGCTGCAGTAGTGGTCATTTGGCCAGTTTGAGGCATGGGCAATATGATTAAGTCAGTCTGCATTTGGCCACACAGACTTAGCTTTAATTTTGGTCACTTATGTACGCTCTTCTCCCATAGTTCTTACCATAGGTTTAGACCTCAGGTTATGCTTTCATAGTTACAGCCGTGCTTTCCTAAAATGTCCCATCTGCTCGTGATAGCAGCTGTTCTTGTGAAAACCCTTGTGTAAATACAGTTGTATTTGTAAAAAGTAATGCCCTGTGGTATAACTTTAACCCAAGGGAAAGAGGAGGAGGGGTCATTTGGCAATCTGTACCTCCTATACATGCCTATCAAAATGTAACTGTTTTAACAAGTCCTTACTACTGAAGCAAATCAGGATTTTTGCGGTTGTCAGACCCTCATTGAAGACAATGGTGTGACAGGGTGTCCTTTTTAACTTTCCTCAGTGTAAACTAGAAATTGCTCTACTTAATAGTTGATAGCATTGTGGTAGTAGTTGGCCACTTCAGCTGGGAAAGGAACTGATCCCTTTGGTTCTGTATATAACTGTGAGAGAGTTTGACTTGTGCTGATGGGCTGGGGAGGAGAAGGTTGGAGAATGAAAGGGACCTGTGAAGCATGCTGCCAAAGCACGGAGCCTGCTTTGCACAGCTTCTCCATTGCAGACATCCTCACTTTAAACACTTCTGCGTGGCCCAGCAGTATGCTCGATGACAGCACCGAGGTCTCTGACATGCTTTGTGTTGACTTTTCAGAGGCTGAGACACTAGGCAGTACCTCAAGATCTTTGAATATTTGTTGTCCTTTATATTGTTGACCTGTTGCAGGTAAGTGTAAACTTCTTGGTTTATGAAAATGTAATGAATTTCTTTTCCTACTTCTATCTTTTGCCTAGGTCCTGAGGGAGACTAATAAATTGGCTGAAATGGAAGAGCCCCCTTTGCTACCAGGGGAAACCATTAAAGACATGGGTATGTGAAGAGGAAATTCCTGATTGTTTACTGACCAAAAAGAATATCCATTTGTTTATCCAACATTTTTTTCTTCATCCAGACATTGTGACATGTATCAGGTTTGCTGGTGCACTCCAGTCTGAAAGTCTGAGTAAGCCTCTTGATTAATTTTCTGTGAAAGATTTTGCATTCAGTAGTTTAACATGTTGCCTTCCTTTTAAAGTGATATGGAAGAGTGCAACTTCAGTCCTAAAAATAAAAAAAACCAAAATCAAAACTGAAAATAAGTCACCAAAAAGTCGCACCCAACAACAACAACAAACGGCAACACACCCCCCCCCCCCCCGCTCATTCCTTTTCTCTACTCCTTTCCTAAGGACTCTGAACTCTTACTCCAACCATGTAGTGCAGACTGACGTGTAACTTACTCCACAGGCACGGTTAGCTCTAACAGCAAGGCTGTATTTTGAAGGGTTCCTGGGGAATGGTTTAAGAGATCAGAGTTACCAGTGTTTTATCTGTTGACAAATGATGTGATGAGCCATGTAAGTCTGTAAGACTGGGTGGCTTTTGGAGTAGCCCAGACAGCAGCTGCCTGGTCCAGCAAGAAGTTAAAGGCAGCAAAAAAGAAATCTTTATTATTCATCAGCAATAATTATTTCCCGTTAAAAGTGTCAAGTAAGGCAAATATAATTCTCTTTGTATTTTACATGGAAGGGAAGAAGAATTATTTCAGCCAACCCAATAATCTAGGGTAAGATTGGCCCTGTAAAAGACAGGAATTCCATAAGCAGGGGAATTAGTAAATCCTGGTTTCCAGTATCTTTCTCCCATATGGATTCTCTTATATCTGTGAAAGACTCAGCTTATTAGACTTTCCCTCAGTAGTAGCACTAGTACAACCTCTGTTATAGCTGGCATCCGTTCTCACAAACAGTGAAGCATTTTAATGCCTTGGAGATGCCTATTTATTCAATAGAGACTGCTGAAATCATACAGCCATGGCAGGGTTAAGGTCAAACAAGCCATGTGTGTAGGTACATGTGTACATGTGCAGTGTAATTAAGTAAAATTGTTTCCTTAGGAAACCAAGCTAATAAAATGCAAATGTGCAAGGTGATGTGGCTTACAAGCTGGCAAAGCCAGTGTTTGAGATTGTACCTGGGATTTCTTACCTGGAAAACATTTTTCTAGCACCTTTCCCCTTTATCCAGAAGTCCTGTTCCTTTTCAGACATAAATGCAGACTTCTCTTATTAGTAGATTTTGTTGGCTTTGTTGTTTTAACATTTTGAAATTGCATTTTGAATAATGGGAACTCCAGTGGAAAAACCAGGCAGGCTGCCCTCAGCCTTATTATGCTTCATGAGTCTGCTTTGAAACCTCTGTCAAACTAGTCTTTGAAAAGAAGTGATTAATAATTGGCCAATAATTAAACACTTGGTTCGATTAGAACTGGCTAGAAGCATTTTGTGTTTAATTGTCCTTCAAACAAATGCATGTAAGTTAAATAAATAATGAAATTGCTAGCATGCAGATATATATATATTCTTTTATTTATTTTTAACTAAACATTCTGTGCCACATGTTTTGCTCTGAATTAGTCACTCCTGGTATGTTAAGGATCCTTCCCCATATCTAGATCTTGAGAGTCAGTGAAGACCATGCAGAAGCAGAGCTGGCATGAGGATGATTTAGTTATGTGAATTGCCAGTGCCCTGGAGTAAGGCAGTCTCTCCTCCTCCCTCCCTCCAGGCTAAATCTCATGGGATAAATGTAGAAGAAATTCAGGTCCTCATGTGTGTGGTGGCTGCCACCTGGGTGGGAGGCGAGCTGTTCTCCTGACTTCACGCAGCCCTTGCGAAATGGATCCCATAGGGTTTGGAGGCTTGAGGTTATTGAGATGCTCCGGGGAGTTCTTTCATGTATCTGGCAGCTCTGATCAGTGGATCTCCTTCTGAAAGGATCTCTTGAGTGTTTGAAGGGTGTCATTACTTGTTGGTGATAGCATAAACCATTACCATGGCACAGCTGGCCAACTGCGTCAGTGACAAAAGATGTGATGGGTGGTGGAGGGGGGTGGGGGGAAACAGCTTAAATGTTGGCATTTTTAATTGATGTGAAACAGAAGGGCAGTTAGGGGAGGTGTTTGCTGTGGAAAACCAGCAGCACCTCTTGCTTTTTGCTGGAACAAGGGAGAAATGTTTGAGGCTTTTTAAGAAGGGGACTGTTTTGAGTCACCATCACTCAGGCTTAAAAATAATTGTTGCAGAGTAACTTGATCGCTGACTTCAGACTTAAAATTACCGGCAGTTGGGTGCTATACAGATTCGTGGCTGCTGGAAATCGTTGTAGCTCCGCTGGCTTTTAGCACTGAGGGTCTTGGCATCCCGGGGCTGATGGTGTGCAGAAGGACCCAAGCATCCTAAAGGCCCCAGTAGGACTGCTTTCTGCTGTCCTTGGTGGCACAAACCAGCTTGCGGATGATCCTTAGCTTTTATGCAGGTTGTTGTCAGCTTCAAATGTATGCATGCAGGCAGGAATCATCTCTTTTTATGCATGGTGTTCTCAGCTCCTGGCAGTGCATTGCTCAGTAAGAGTAAACAGCTTGCAGCCAAATACTGGCTTTTGTACAGGGGTAGCAGTTATGTACAGATGGAGGATTCTAGGTGATGGTACTTGCCTGGTGTTCAATTTATACCCAAACTCTTACCTTCCTCACAGAACTGAAACTTGCATGTTAGCTCTACACTAGAAACCCAGATGAAGCTGTTTTCATTTCATGGTCTGAAAAGTACAGCCCCCAACTATTGTTGTTGTTGTAATTTTGCTCTCATAAATTAACCATGAAATTAACAACCTTTTTTTTCCTCTTTATTTTTAAGCTAAGGATGTTACTTACATCTGCCCCTTCACTGGAGCAATCAGAGGAACCCTTACTGTTACCAATTATAGACTATATTTTAAAAGCATGGAACGGGTAAGCTTTTGAAACCATCTGCTTTTGTTGGCTATTCAATCTTTAGACCTAGGTGTTCTTTGAGAGTAATTCTGTGTGAATCATAGCTGTATGTTTGGGAATATAGGCATAAGGGAGCAGGAGCTGGGGATTTTTCCCCCTCCACTTTTTAAACTCACAAATTTCAACTGTCTACAGGACCCTCCTTTTGTCCTAGATGCATCTTTAGGTGTAATCAACAGAGTGGAGAAGATTGGAGGTGCTTCCAGTCGCGGTGAGAATTCATATGGGCTGGAGATTGTATGCAAGGTAAACTTCTATCTCTGTTTTACAATAGGGGAAGGGGAACATATATTTTAAAAGGTTTTCTCTGTGGTACTGTAGGACATACTGTAAAACATTTCAGTCAGTGTGAGTTCACACGCTTCAAAACCCATCTGATTTTAAAAGCAATTTTCAGGATTCTTTAGCTCCACTCATTCGAGATGAGATCCAAACCTTTATACAGGCTTTGTGCTAGGTAATGTCTTTTATTCATAGTGGAAACCTAGGCCTGCATCCCACTAAAGGATTCTCACAGTTGCCCACCAGGCTATTCTAGGAAGACTCCAGTCATTGTGGAATACAGGGTGCCTTTCACTCAGTTGCATTTCAAGTGCAAGAAAGGGGCATGTTTCCCCTGGAATCGATAGCTTATGTCCATCTGCTGCTGTGCTTTGTGGTGAGGGCTTGGCAGGTAGCCTTCCATTCTCCTCGAGGCTGTTCTTGCATTTCTTTCAAGGCAGTACATATTTCACATGTGCCTCTCAAGAGCCCTTGGAATCATTGGAAGTGTAAACTTCAATAAAAACAATGCACCTCTTTGTGTCTACTTACTGTAGACTCACAAAGTAGATAAAGCCACCATGTCCAGTCCTAAATCCGTACCTTCGCTGTTCACCAGAGCACAATCCCTCTGCTTCCCTTGGTGGCCACCTGGTGAGAGCTGGATTCTGAACCTTGTAGGTCTTGGGCTGCTTCGAGCTCTTGTCAGAGCCCCCTCAAGGCTGAAGGGATGCCAGTTGCTGGACAAGGGTAGATGAAGGAATGAAAAGGAGTCCCAGACTGGCTCTGGTTGCTGCTGTGGTTTTGAGGCACCAGGAAGCTAGGCAGACTCTCATGCTGTGGGTGTGCTGAGTCAAGAGCAGTTGATATAACATATACCGAATCATCCAGCTGCTCCCTCGTCCTATTGCAGTCGTGATCCTCCCTGGCTAATGTAGGGGTGCTTGTGCTGGCAAGCTAATTTGTTGCCTTTTTTGATCTGGGTTCCTAGTCCTCAGCCGTTTTGCCTGTATGCACATTTGCACATGTGGTCAGGTTTGGAGTGAATTACGTTGTTTCCCTGGGTGGGAAGCCTGGGCACAAACTATGCAATGGGTATCTTGGCCCTATACAACATATATGTGTGTGTGGGTATATATATATATATATGCCAGCCTGCTTAGCCCAGGATACGCAGAGCAGTTTAGTGCAATAACAGAGTAGTAGATACAGCATATGTGTCCTGAAATGTTCTCCGTCTAAGACCAATTATCTTATGTCAGATTTGTGAGAAAGCTAAGTCTTCAGCTGTTTATCTCATTCTCTGACTTGCTGTACCATATTCGTATGCTTGAACTTGATAGCTCATTTCCTGCTAGTGGCTTTTAAACTGTTTACTACAAGTGTTTGAGTTGTAGGCTTGGCTGGAAAATCTTGGCATCTTAGAGATGCTTTATTTAGTTTCTGAATTTGAATTTGTAGATGAGTACGCAAAGGAGGTCCTGGGTTGCCACTTTGTGTGGAAACTGCTGCTGTGCAAAGTGGAGGAGTTCTCCTTTCAAGACATCCTGGAGTGCTCTGAGAGATGGAAGCTTTAAAGGAAGATGGCATTGGTTGCTTTGCACCACACTGGCTGGACTTGGGCTCCCTACTTGCAGTAGCTCTGTGGAGGTACTTTGTGAGGCAGTCCCTTCCAGCTGTCTTCTGGCACAGCTCAGTGTGAGAGCCCAGCAAGAGCTAGGAGGTCTGTCTCACAAAGCCCTGCTGATCAGTTAGCTTGTTCCTGAGCAGGTCTCTCCCCTAGACTTTTGGCAGGTAGGGAACTTCACAGGAAGGCAAGATGCTGTGATCAGGCACACCTGTACACTCCCTCTGCTCCTCTGCAGTTGTGGCAGGCTTTGTTGGAGGCTGCAGATGACCACTGAACCAAGCCCAGAGTTGCAATACAACAGTGTTCAAAGTACAATATGAAAGAGCATCGTGATGTGACCCTATTTTGAATGCTGGCTTTTGAATTTTCTTTGGGTATTGAAGCGGTTCAGAAATCTGCAATTTGATTTCCCTCTTTTTTTTTGTAGGATATTCGAAACTTGCGATTTGCTCATAAGCCTGAGGGGAGAACTAGACGATCCATATTTGAGAACCTAATGAAATATGCTTTCCCAGTTTCAAATAATCTGGTAAGTATTTTCTTTTCAGTTTTTACCAAAAGACACAGAGTGGCAGTAAGCAGTTTTGTTCAGTCCCATCTGCTTGGTACAGTGTTCACATGGAGTGCATTTTGTTGAAGGAGGAGAAGTGCTGGTTTTTAAATCTGTTTTAGAATTAATTCTTTAGGAGCTCAGGTCGTGTCAAAAACAGGAAAAGTCTACTACCTTGGGGCTGGATTCCTTTATGCATGGAGAATGACTTACTGATACATCCTTGTAACAGAGGGAAAATACTCAAATCACAATGACATCCATCAGAGGTTTACAGCTAATTGTTGACTGTATTGCCCCAAATCTGGAATGTAGTTCTTCTGCTCAGTCATGTTATGACACTGCAATTGTTGCTTCAAATACTGTTTGAAAGGATCTAGTTCTGAATATGTAAGAGCGTTCTTGCCCAATTAGTCTTTTCTTTCTCTCTTTAATAATAAACTACTTTTGTCCATGAAGTACTGCATAATCGAGAAGCAAGATCAGGGGTATAGAGGGAAATACATTGTTGTACTAATTACCTGCTACAGTGAGTGTGTTAATCTTTTTCACAAAGCCCTAAAAGAAAAGCAGTGCAGTGCGAAAAAAGAAGGACAATTCATGAGTTACATCCTGGAAATGGGCTCTGAGTGGGCTCTTAATGATAAATTTTCTTTCTTTCAGCCACTTTTTGCATTTGAGTACAAAGAAGTTTTCCCAGAGAATGGATGGAAGGTGTATGACCCCACTTGGGAGTACAGAAGACAGGTGTGTATTGTGCCATGTCCTTCCTCATCATCTCTGCTCTTCAGAAGTGAGGCTCTGTGCAGTAATATAGTTACAGGTCGCATGGAGTAGAGAATGATCCTGCTGACAAATGTCATGCAGGCTGGGTTAGAACATTGTTCTCCACACTGCAGGGATTGATGACGGCAGTACAGCTTTAGAGATAGTAGCATCCACTGGTGGAGATTACTCAGGCTGCAAAGAGCTGACTTTAGGCTTTGGTAAAAAGCCCCATTGCTCTGGCTTACTCATCAGCCACTGCTGGCAGTGAGAATGGAGGATGCGTTTTGCAGGTGCAGGCACCCAATTGTTGAGTTTCACACCTCAGGTCTTGCTTGTATCAGTTTTAATTCTTTTCATTCGTTCCTGTCTTAAACAGAACTTGGAAGGAAAAAAATTAAATGTAGAACACCTTCATTTTCTTGGGGAATTGGCATAGGGATCAACCTAGAGTGTGTTGTGATTAACCATAGCTTGGAACAGTTTGTAGTGTGCTGAGAGTACACTGTCAAAGGTATTAATGGTTGTGAAGTGGCAGGCTGTCAATTAGGAATACTGTGGTAAAAACTTGAGTGGTCCTTCCTGGGGGGAAAAGATGGGAGAATTTTGGTTTTTATAATGAAATCACTCTTGTCATAAAATTCTCATATAGAGGAAACAGCACAATTTGGTGCCACGTTTGCACTGGACACAGTAAGCTTCCATCTCATCCAGATCTGCCAGGATAAAACAAATTTTTCTTTATAAAATTAAGACATTTTAAGCCATGTAATTTAAAGAATTACTTGGGTCTTTCCCATAAAACAAAACAAAACCAGACCTGTGTCCTAGCCTGGTTGTTCATCTGATTCCTGGCATCCAAAACCTCAGGAAAGGATTCATTTTTCTAGCTCTAGTCTCCTAAAAGCTGGGCATGCCTTCTAAATTGGTTACCTAGGCCTGTCATTAACAGATGGGGAGAGAGTGCTTCACTGTTGGGGGTGATTTGTTCCCTCCTAAAATAGCTGTCTGAGATAGATTGCTGGCTTCTAGGCTGTTAATTGAAAGTGAGATGTAGCTTACCTCCACTGTCTTCATTGCAAAAAAGTGTATGTTTTGCAATGAGATACCACAATCTAAAATCCTAATAGAGACAAACACCCATTATTTGTAATCAAGGACACAGGTTGTATCTAAGGTTGACTTTGACTAATAAGACCAGATAATGCAGCAATTATTGCTTCGTTTAGAATTTACCTCTTTCTTGATAGCTATTTTAAGGAAAGATCTGTTTATAAAGAAGGATCTGCAGCCCAAGCTGTATGGGCAAGATGCTTCTTTATAGGGATGAGAACTTTGGAGTAAAGACTAAAGAATACCTGTGCTATCAAAATGATCTGCATTGAAAAGCACAGCATTCACTTAGCCAAGCTTCAGTTAAAACAGGTGAAGTACAAAAGACATTCTTACAATACCTGGAAAGAAGGAGGGGTGACCCTTGAGAATCTGGAGGTAGATGATTCCAATTTCTTAATCCTGGTGTGTCTGTTTTTCGAATACAAGCTTTTCTGTCTAATTAGGTTTTTTTGTTGTGATTGACTGTACCTTAAATTTGGCAGGAGTTTGGTTACATAGTGAAAGGATAGGTATATTTACATGAATGTGATTTGCATTTCCAGCTCTTCATGGCCTTTCTGTAATGAAAATGAGACTGGGCCATGGTGTGTTTTGTTTCTGGTCGCACAAAGTAGCATTGTTGTGTGTAAAGCATGTCACAATTGAGACATTGCTGCAACATGTACTCTTGTTATGACCTGATTTTGTATCATTTTTGAGCAGACAGGAAGAACTTAGCCTAACTGCTTCTGTGTCAAGAAACCAAACTAATATTCGTATGCTGAAGCCCCTGGTCATTTGCTTATGTTGGTAACTGCAAAAGTGTATCCAAACCAGGATTTTTTGCAGCCACAGCCTATCTGAATGTTACCCATGATGGGCCACAGTCGTTACCATTCCAGATCACACAATCCGTCTGTCCCAGTAGCTTATCTTCAAAAGTGACCAGCACCAGCTGCTGAAGAAGAGGCAAACTGTACTGCAGTAGATGTTTATGTTGTGATCTGGCCAGGAGGAGAATTTCATCCCTTTCGTTAGATTGATTTAGGTCCTGCAGCATGAAGCTTTATGTCCCATCCAAAACCTTTAGGTATTTCAGTCTGTTTATTTAATTTCAGCATTTATAACTATGGATGTTCAATTTATCTGTGTGAATGTCGTAGCCTTTTTTCTTAATCCAGCCAGGTTCTGTTAAAGCAATAACAAATACTACAGTAAATCAGGATTATGTCCTGAAATGGCAGCAGGGATTCGTTAACAGTGAAACAAAACTGCCATCATCAAGTCAGATAATGGGATTACCTGTCTCTAACCATATGAATTGTGATCAGAAACAGAAAAGCAGGACATGCACACAATCTGCAGGACCTTTTGAATTAGTTTAAAAACTATTAGAAAAGAGCTGGCCTAGGGCATAAGCAGCCCAGCAGTATGGCCAGGCGTTAACTTGGTATCTCTTAGGCCAGGTCAGTCATTTCCCTGTGGGAGCAGAGCAAAAGTAGAAGCCAACTACAAGGCATCCAGAAAAGACTTTTAGAGTAGGACTGTAGAGGAACTGTAGAGGGTTAATTAACATTGATTATATACAGTTGTGGGCTTGCTTCTGGGGTGGTGGGTTGG
>JAVJGI010000014.1:12291096-12322476 GCA_035590275.1 Ibycter americanus | reverse complement strand
ATCTGTTCCATGATCTGTTCCATGATCTTCCCAGGCACAGAGGTGAGGCTGACAGTTTGGTAGTTCCCAGGGCCCTCTTTTCTACCCTTCTAAAAATTACTTCTTATGCCATCACTGTAAGCCCTGTTTTAATGGTAGAACTGCTTTGTTGCACTAAACTTGATTTTTTTTCCTCTTTTTCTTTTTTTTTTAAATCTGCCTTTCCCACTACTTAGTAAAGGCAGTTAGTGTGTGGGATATACTCTTCTATAATGGTATGGTAAATTCGTAAATGACAGAATAGTGAATCTAATGAGCAGCTTGAATGGGGATAAATGATAATTACAGAGAAAAAGGCGGCTTGTAATGTGGTATTCTTTGTAAAAATTGTAGCATTCATTAAGTGTTGCAGGAAAGAGACACAAAGTGTGCGCATGTACCTGTTTGTTCCCAATTTTAAGATAAATCCAATGTTTTCTGCCTGCTTCAGATAGCACAATCACTGCAGTATTTTGTCAGCTGTTATTTGCTTAGGACAGACGATTGGGGTAAAATATAAATGATGGTTTTGCTTAATGATTTGTATGTGGATTTTGTTCTTTAGGCTAAAGGAGGGGGCTACGAGAGCGAGGATGCTTATCAGAATGCAGAATTAGTGTTCCTGGACATTCACAACATCCATGTTATGAGAGAGTCGCTGAGAAAACTGAAAGAAATTGTGTATCCCAATATCGAGGAGACTCACTGGCTGTCTAACTTAGAGTCAACTCACTGGCTAGAGCATATCAAGGTATGCGTGTCTGCACCCACTGGACACAGCTGAGTAACCACAAGTCCGTACCAGTCTGTTCACTGGGAAATGTATCCAGAGCTAACTCCAGTGCTGGGATTTCAATGCATGAGAAATTGAAAGACATACAATTTGGTTTTGATTTATAAACAACTAAAAGCACAGTATCATGGAATGGCGAATCTTGAGGAGATTGGAAGAGGGACAAGAGAGGGGGTTGAAATACCGAAAGATGGTGTTTTGGAGGTGAAGTGTGTAGCTGGGTAATGTGTAACTGTGAAAGCTGTGGTTAGAGCACAGGAGTCCCAGAGTTTCCAGACTCTTGATCCTCGACATCCTGACGTTACTGCCTGATCCAGAGCAGCAAATGTTAGGAGTCTGTGCTTTTCAGGAATCCAAGCAGAGTCAGAACGAGTGGGGCAAAATGCTTCAGCGTCTGCTGATGTTGGTTTTCAAATGAAGCTCGCTCTTTCCTGCAAACACCCAGCTTACTTTGTGGACTTGCTAATGCAGACAGGGGCAAATCTGTTCCTGGGGCAGTTGCAAGGTGATGGCCATTTTGTGTTCCTGTTAGGCACAGAATGCTCCTGTGTTTAAATCCTGAGCTGTCCAAGGATTGAGCTTAATGCAAAGGCTCTTCTAGAGTTGTGTCTACACTACAGTTTAGATCTGTTGTCATCTTGCTGGAACAAAAAAATGTGTTCACCAATTTGCTGTCCTAGTTATAAAGTAGTTGGAACTAATTTACCATTCTCCTTGAAGCAGACAGAGCCCTTGGTTTGTCCTGTGTTGTCACTACCCATTTTTCATTTACAGTTTCTGTTCCAAAGAGATTTTATAACTTTTTCTTTCCCCCCTTGTCCTAGCTCATTCTGGCTGGAGCCCTTCGGATCGCTGACAAGGTGGAGTCAGGGAAGACATCTGTGGTTGTACACTGCAGTGATGGCTGGGACCGGACAGCCCAGCTCACCTCTCTCTCTCTGCTCATGTTAGATGGCTACTACCGAACTATCAGGGGCTTTGAAGTGCTAGTGGAGAAGGAGTGGCTGAGCTTCGGCCACAGATTTCAGCTGGTGAGTCACTAGCCCTTGGAAGGCACTGAACAGAAAGTTATTGTCCACCTTGAAGGATTTCAAAGGAATTTAGCCTTTCCTGTGAGAAGTCTCCCAGCCGAACTCGCAGAAGAAAGGTGAATGCTGCTGCTATTGTTTTCTGCCTATAATTCCAGTCATCTGTTAACCTCCTTGGAGACAATATTGGTTAGATAAGAGGAACAGGTGGTATTAAATCTCTCAAGTCCCTGACTGACATGTCGTGTTCCCATGCTTAGGCTTAAACTAACAGTGTGGTTTTGGGTTCAGGATAGGTGTTTCTGCTGGGCGTTGGTAGAGACCACTAGGGTATTTTCTGTCTTTCTTTCCAGTTCAGTCCAGACTGCTTGGACATCATCATCTAACAAATGCCTTGGTATTGAAGAGGCTGGGGAATTCGGTAAATGGCCTTGACCTCCCATTTTCTTCAGGCACATTTCATTTTTTGGGGAGGCTTTTCTTCTTTAGGTGGAAGATGAGCAGTTTAAGACTGGACCAAGAGTAGCTTGTGGTTGTGTCCCTAGAGGTGGCAGAGAGGCAGCTTTGTGGACTTTGTGACACAGCAGTCTGTTACAGTTTACACTGGTGGGAATCAAGAGAGCCTTTCCATCTTTGTTCCTATTGTGTTTTGCTGGTAGCTGTTCTCTTGTGGTTGTTTAATTTTGGCAAGAGCTAGAACAAGGTCTGTTTACAGCATGTGCAGTGGTGGGTTGCATAGTCAAAAGCTCTGAGGAAGGTGGAGAAACTGAGGCACTAAGCAATGGCAGTTCTGCTGCAACAAAACTGTTACCTGGTGTTTGAATGATGAGTATTCTAGCCTCCCTGTCTATGCAAAGAAGATAATGATATTGATTTCCTTTGGTGAGGGGAGAATAGTGTTATAGAAGAGGTAGCGATCTCTGTTACGTGTTCTTGTTCTGTCTTTGTATGGTACTTAGGGCTCCTGGGTAATATATAACCACTAATGTGCTGTACTAGTTGTAAGGAATCAGGCCTCACATGTCTTGGCCACACAGCACGGTCAGGGTTGGAGGCCTACTTCTGGGGATACTTTCATCACTGCCTCTCTTGAGGTGGCAGGAGATGGGCTGGGTTAGTGTTTGTACAGTGCTTGGAAGTTGTGAGGTGTTGTGTGACGGGTATCGCCACATGCCGTGCCTGTAGGTAGTGTTTGGATCTAGCACACTGTACTACTGTAGTAGCCAGGACGACAGCTGCAAGTGAAGCAAAAAGCATTCTCATTTTTTTTCCTTCTGAACTTTAGCTATTAACTGAAATCAGTGCCAGCATAGCATCTGGAGCCTCTACTCAAACAACTCTTGTTTTAATTCAGCATGACAATATCCCCATAAAGAAATTTTACTTCAAAGACGAAGGGAGTAGCTGGCCTTTACTCCTTTACCCACCGATATGGACAAAGCAAAATCAGCACTCATTTGAAACTTCTTAAAGCTGTTGGGAAAGGCTTGGGTGACTGAGAGGAGACACTAGCGGTTTCCCTGTGAAGCCCTGTGCGACTCATGTTCTTTGTCCTGCTCTGTTTCAGAGAGTTGGCCATGGAGATAAGAATCATGCAGATGCGGATCGGTCTCCTGTCTTCCTCCAGTTCATCGACTGTGTCTGGCAAATGACAAGACAGGTAAATTGCTGGCTGGCACGTGTGTCCACAAAGCCAGTGTACCAAGATGTGGCACAGTATCTGGCTGCAGGAATAATTCCGAGTTGACCTGCACAAGCCCTTTCCTGGGCTTCTACCCTTGTTTTGACTCTGACAACAAGTTTCTTGGGAGTCTGTTTAGCAAAGAGCCTGAATGCACAAGTAAGCTACAATCTTGGCTTGCATCAAATTAACTGTTTAGTGGTGCTGCTTACCTACATGCTGCTGTAATAAATCTGAGCTTGTGAGAGGAAGCTTGCCTCACCCGGAAAAGAGGGGACAGCTGCCTCACACTTACCATGGGCCGGAACAGACACCCCGGACACCGGCAGCGGCCCACTGTGCTTTCAGAAGCATAAGTGACTTGAGCTGCTAATATAAGTCTCTAGAGTGGAGGGTGCAGACGGATCCCTGTTGCCTCTGCTCAAGCTGAACGCATAACCAAACCTGCAGCAGGACATGCATTTGCTCCATTTTAAGTTTCTCTGGTGGCAAACATACTGCTCCTGCTTCATACGTGACGTACAGAGCTGAGTTCTTCACTTCAGACCCCAGGCATGGCAAAGGCATAGTTCAAGAGAGATCCCCTGTGGTTGGGAGGTTTTTTGCCAGGTATGTGGGACCTGGAAGGTTTTTTGTGTCTACTATGACACAAAATGTGTCACATGGCAAATGTCAGCCATGGTCAGGCAGTTCATTGAAAAAATTAGGCTTATCATGGCTTAAAACAGGTGAAGTGGAAAAGAGGTATGCCACTGTATAAAGCTGTATGGTATCCAGGCAGAGAAAGAGGGAGTCTTTACCATCATCAAAAGTCACTTTCATCGTGCTCTTCTTGGATTGCTCCTACAAGCAGGCGTCCTCACCTGTGGCTGGTGAGGTCAGGATGTTGCAGCTGGGGCAGCCTGGGAGGAAAAGGGTGGTTTGTGAGGGAGGAAGGCCTCCCGCTCTCCTGTCCATTGCCCCAGCATGTCTTTGCAGTTCACTGCATGTATTTGTACTGACCCTTTGTGGAGCTTCAGTTCTCCCTGTCTTGGGTCTGATTGTTTCTGCATGGAATGTCAACAGCAAACAGCCCCTATCCATACACCTGCTCCTCCTGCTGACCTGCGTTGCAAGATGCCTCCCTGCTGTTCCCTCTGGGAAGTGCTGTATTACACACAGAGGTTATTTTCGTTTGGCCCCAGGAAATTTCCTTTTATTTTTATGTGTCATTTCACATGTGCTGCAGCCTTTTGTTCACAGTCTTGTTGCGTGGTCTGTCACGAGGGGCAGGCATAGAAGAGCAAGCTTCAACTTGAAACAGCACTGAATGTGTATAAACACAGTGGTCAAACCCTTCAGACCTCTGGCTTTTGCTCAGAATTCCTCTCTGCACATGTAAAGCAGCTTTCCAAGAGAGGAACTGTTACTTCTGGAAGGAGCAGATATGATCCTGAATGTCCAGCCAGGCAGGGAACAGAGACAAATCCTGTTTTAGAAATCAAGAGGGCAACTCCTTACCAAGACCACAAAGTGGGAGAAAATTCATTTGCTATTCCTGTTCTAAAATCCCAACCTAATTTTCTGGTTCTGTCTGAAGTTTCCTACAGCATTTGAGTTCAATGAGTACTTCCTGATAACCATCCTGGATCACCTGTACAGCTGTTTGTTCGGGACCTTCCTGTGCAGCAGTGAGCAGCAGAGAGTGAAGGAGGTAAGACGGCTTCTCTCCAAGGTGAAGGCCTGGTACGCTGATTGCTTTAGCTGGCCAGATACTGCTAGAGAAGTTGTTTCAGCACTCAAACACAGTGGTAGGTGTAGGTCTGGGTAGTGCTAAGCCACCCTTCTTAGCAGCTGGGACACGGGGTATTTTTTTCTTTGTGCAGACTGCTGTCTGTTGGAGATGTTACATTGCAGAGCGATACTGTTTCTCTCTAGACAGTCTCACTGCTTTCAGTGAGGCTTTCAGCTACTCACTGGTGGCTGAATAGCTCCTGGTGTTTCCCAGGTAGTTGGAAATGCAGTTTTTCTTTGTACTTCAGTTTAATGTAACCTCCTCTGTGGAAACTGGTACCTTTTTGTCCTCCTTTTTCCTTGAAGCGGTCTCTTTAGGTTGCTTTTAACTACCAAGTGTGCATTGTCATTCTGCACACGTAGGTTACAGCAAGTAACTGGTGTCAACGTGTGTTCTTGCTGTGCTTGCATTTTTCCGGGAGAGGACAGAGCTGCTAGTATTAGGAAGGACGTGTCTCTAGGTCCTGCCACAAGCCAGCTCTGCCCTGCAGTCTGGTCAAGGTTGGTTTGCCAAGGGAGGAGCGTACATTCAGACCCAGTGTGGAATCAGAAGGAAAAGCAGCAACACTCATTCTGTCTCACCTACCTGAAGATTTTGTCACCAAAAGGTTGTCGCCTAACATTATAGAGGTACATTGAGGACAGGGCTGTGTGGACCTGATGTGATTATAGTTTATAACACACCAGTTAAAAATAATAATTAAAAAATTACAGTAATACAGAAGTGGTAGCACGGTACTGTAGTGAAATCAAGGTCCCTGTTTCTGTAGAGTCCACAGTGATTGAATAATTGTAATTCCCAGAGAAGAGAACCTGTATGCTGTTTGCATGTGGGTTTTGGTGTTTTTTTTAAGGCCTCAGCCTAGTGAAGTACTTAATCTAGAAAGCACTTCAACACTGGTTTCACTGGGACTATTCACAGGCCTAATTATTCCACTAGATCAGGGCCCAAGTCAAATGTTTTCTTTTTTTCTTTGCAATTAAATACTCCAGCAAGTCCTCCAGGAGCACTTTTTAAAAAAGTGAAGTTTAACTAAAGCGTTGAGGGTTCACATGCCAGTGTCCCCTTGCTGTGCCGATGGCGATTTCTGGTCCGTGGTGGCAGCTGGGTGGGTAAGAGGGCATGTTCCCATGCCAGGGTGCATGTGTGCCTGCCTGCATCCATGTGCTTCGATTACAATAACTGCATCAAAAGAACGTTTGGGGGTTTTTGTTGGTTTTTTTTAAGCTCCAAAAAGAAAACCACCTCTGTATTAATGACAGGCATGTGTATATGCTGTTACGCTTTGGAGATACATGCTGGGATTCGTATGGGAACTAAAGCCTCTTCCACCCCCTTCCCTTACAGAGCCTTCCAAAAAAGACCATATCGCTTTGGTCTTACATCAACAGCCAACTGGAAGACTTTACTAACCCCTTGTACGTCAGCTACTCCAACCACGTCCTGTATCCCGTGGCCAGCATGCGCCACCTTGAGCTGTGGGTCGGCTACTACATCCGCTGGAACCCCAGGATGAAACCACAGGTACGGCTCTTCCAAGGATCCTTTTTATTTCCCTCTCTGCTAGTACTAATACTGTCATTTTGGAATTCAAGACCTTTGAAGCACAAGAAGTAATGTACAAACTTACACTGCCACTGCTTAAATCTAAACCCAAAAGCCTAAATTCAAATGCAAGCAAACAAAAGCACAGCACCTACAGCTGGCTGGTGCGGGTGCTCAGCTGGAGGTCGCCACCTCGTCAAATCTGCAGGAGCTAAAGATGCTCAGCAGTTTGGAAAATTTCTCACTTACAATATGGGAAAAATAATCTGAATTTTCCCTTCTTTACGAAAGGGCCTAAAACCCTAAGACTTCTTTGGATATGGGATTCCAGATACGAGTTTGGGGGCTGTATTTAGATGACCAGCGACAGGAACCTGCTGCTTGCTCTGGCTGCCTGAGGCACAGGCAGTCAGTCAAACCGCAGCCCTGTTACTCTTCAACCCTGACAGCAAGGAAATGGGCTTGCCCAGGGCAGGTGCCCAAGACAAGCAGTCTGAACATGGCCCTCAATGCTGAAATCACTTTTTAATAAGAAGGGACAAAAATTCCTGGATTGCCTCACTCTCCAACTGCAGTTAACAGAGCTTTGCAATTCAGGGGCATTAGATACAGGAACCCAACAAATGCTTTGCAGCACTGTTCAACAATCAGAATTATGTGAAAATATTTAGATAAATCTGTATTGGGTTTTTTTCCCCTAAAGCCGTAAAATTATGTCTGGGCTGAGGTGACAAGGCCAGTGTCCCCCAGAAATGTCAGAGATTAGAGTCCTGTAATTGTCATCTTCAAAATCTACATGGTTTTGTTTAGCCACCATTGTGCTATGCACATTAGATAAAAATGAGCTTCCCAAAGCCAGAGTAACTACTCACCCCGGGCTGGAGACAATGCTACACACCACCCCTCCTTCCCTCACAGCTGTGCGTAAGGTCAGCCACAGCATTTTGTGGTTCAGGCTTCCATCTCTACACTTACCTCCCAGCACTCAGCTACACATTTTCTTGCAGGAACCTGTCCACAATCGCTACAAGGAGCTTCTTGCCAAGCGGGCCGAGCTGCAGAAGAAAGTGGAGGAACTGCAGAGAGAAATCACCAACCGTTCCACCTCATCCTCGGAGAGAGCTGGCTCTCCCGCACAGTGCGTTGCTCCTGTACAGACAGTTGTATAATACGGACTTTTTGCTGAGTACCTTCCCAGGACCACAGGGGCAGCTTTTCTGAAACCCTCTAGGATTTCCAACGTGGTGTCTGGGAGATGCCAACCTATTTATTTATTTCTCTCCAGGGTAATTTATTAGTACTGTAGCACTAGAGGAAGCTTAAGCAAAAACAAACAGGGCCCCTATGCAATTAACCTTCTCAGTGGTTAGGTTATAATACAAGCTAATTGCACTTGCCACCTAAAAGGAACATAGAGCTCTTTCTTTGCTCACTTCTATGCTGGAAAGACTGTGCACTGGAATGAAGTACTGTGGAGGAAAAACATCCACTCAGAAGTTTGAAAGATCTTCCCTCTGCTAAAAGGAAGTAGTGAATCTGACTTTGTATCAGAGCCTAGAATACAGCTGTAAAGTCATGAACCCTCCACTACCAATGTCTGCGTAGCAGTGTTAATGAGAGCATTTGCCAACATACTTAGAGACAAGCAGCGATAGCATCTCAAACATGTCACTGTTCTTGCTTTCCCCTTCACTTCAATCTAGATCATAGGAAGCCATGTAAACAATGCCTTATTTAAAGAAAGGGCAGCTTCTACCAATAAAACGTGTGGTAGAGGTGCAACCTCCATGACTTGACTTTATAGGACAAAGTTTACTTCCATCTCTGCCACTTTAGAGTCTTGCTTACAGTTTACATTGAGTGTGCCAGGATGCAACTTAAGCACCTTTATTTCGGAGTGGGGGAGGCAGAGCATGGCTCCCCGGGCTTTCTGCAGTTCCTCTGTCCGCCAGTGCCTCACACATCAGGGGAAAGGTAGTGGAATACCAAGGGGCAGGTGTGACCTGCAGGGACCAGTCATTTCATTTTGCTTGGGTAAGCATAATTAGTGATTTTAATGCTTCTGTGCAGGATCATAGTGGCATACTTAAGGTATTTCAGTTTTATGTTAACTAATGGAAGCAACTATGTATCAACCAAAGAAGCCTTTCTGCCTGCATCACAACTGCTACTTAAGGTTATTCTGGTAGACTAAACAGCTTAGCCAGTTTGAGTCCTACATTTAGGTCTTTTTCCTCATAGCATGCTTCAAGAATTAGCATCACCTGACTAAACTTAAGTCCAAATTAAGTTTTAATACAAAAATCTTACCATAGAAGTGGAGATAAAAAACCACACCTGGTGAAACCATGACTGCCCTGTTGCTCTTCCAAACAGGTAAGTACAGGGTTGTAGAAGATAGGGCTTACAGCAAAGGAAGTTACACGCATGCAAGGATCTTTACTCTGCACTGCTTCCCCTCTCCACGCTAAGGAAAAGGGGGCAGTGCTTGGTCCGGGTCCTGTGGTGCTCTTTTTGCAATAGGATCCCATACTGCAGTCACAGCCACAGCATGCTGCATTCAGCTTCTCTGCCATGACAGAAAAATATTTTCTGAGAGTACAAGAGTGGACCAATTTACACATGAGAAATGGCCTTTCAAAAGCCGCATTCTTCCCAAGGCAGTAACAGTAGCTTCCCCCTGCAGTCTCCATTTCTGCCTGCTTTACTGCAATCACTGTCTCAGTACGTACAGAGAAAGCCACAGCCACCTTCTGACAGCATGAGTAACAGGCTGTACAGCATCACGATGTTTGTTTTAGGGTTGCCCAAGACATGATGGTTCCATAGTGCAAAGAATCCACGCAAAATACTTTCTGAAGGACTTGGATTTGCTTTAAGGTTAGAGGGCAGATCTGCTGTTACGTACAATCACTATATAAGATGGTTCATAGCATTATTCTGTATTAGCAAATTGTGTGTATATTTTGTTTCTTGATGAAGGCTGTTTGTTTTCCTTAACACTAATAAAAATTGATAAATGGGTAACGTTCCTGTGCTCTTATTTTCAACTATGTCGTTCTCCAGAGGACTTGGAAGACATGCAAACATTAATAAAATAGCACTAAAAACTTAGTATGTCAAATCCAAATCTCTCTCATTCTTCTGCAGATGGTCTTGCAAGATGCTGATGTACAAACTCTGAAATTTAGAATGAAAGGCAAACAAAATTCATCTTTGGACAAGTTTGTCTTATCCTATACAGACCACTATTAATACAGACACAGTGCTTAGCTGCTCAATATTACAAAAATACTGTCACACAAAAAAATCAAAACAATTTCTGCACTTTGCAGTGCGTTAGCACAGTAACTTCTGTGTGAAAGGAGGATTCACATTTTTCTATGTAACTCAATGTTAAGCCCAAATTCACTGGGATGATTTGGGATCAACTCAATGCCTGCTCCGTGATGCTCTCACCCCTAGTAGGCTTCATTCCAACTTGGGCATCTCATTCACTGCATGCAGCCTGAAATACTCCCAAGCCTGCCACCAGCAAGGAGCTGCACGAGGACAGCCTGAGGTGATGTGAACTTAACTCACCTTTGAGCAAGCTGATCCCCAGTCTCCTTCCCAAGCAGAATTACAGAGTGCAGTTTCAGCTGCTGGTTTTTCAGAACCTCCAGGATGAATGGCCCTCCAAGTGGTTACTCCAGCTACCTGGAACCACGTCTCCCACATAAATGAAGTTACAGGGGATGGCTCCAGGCCTGGCTAACAGCTTCTGACTTCTCCCCTCAGTTAAAGCCTTCTGTGCCACGGATGCAAGGAGGCAAGCAGGCTGGATCACCTACCACCAATTAAAACTCAAATCCCTTCTGCCCGTGCTGACCCTATAGAGTTCCCTGCCTGTTCAGCTACAGGCAAGGGAGGACAGCTCTGGCCTCACCTTACTGTGGCTTGCTAGTAGCTCGTATTCATCACCCTGACCAGGGAGATGTCACATCACTACAGAAAGCACACTGGAGGGGGCACAGTGCTGCAGCAGACACTTACCTTAGTTCAGAGGAAGTGCAGCTTTCCCACAATTCATTCAACAGGCAAGCTGGCTTTATTATTTTTCAACTTATAAACGGGTCATCTGGGTCTTCTATACATTCCATTAATAGGAAATTCTTTAAATTATTAACATAATAAATAACATTTACTCAGCTGTTCAAGCCAGAGTGCAAAATTAACTGCACCACTACCAAAGTGGATAGCTCATCAAAGCACGTATTTCAAGTTAAAAGCAAGATGCCAGGACTGAATGGCATGATTGAGGCACTTGCAGTTTAAAACACTTGTGGTTTATCCTGCTCCTTTACCACCCAAAGCTGTGAACTAGGAGACAGGGTATTATCCCCTATCCTCTAGCTTTTTCATAAAGTACGACTTCTGTAGAAAAATTTAATTCTTCAGACTTGAAAATAATTCAATCATTAAGCAAAATAAGAAAAGTTATTTTGCTCCTTTGAGTACTCAGACATCCATTGCCATTAATGCCAACTAAAGCAACATAGCAGAACACGAGCTAGGAAAGCTGTTTGAGGAGAGCTCCACAGAACACCTTTAAAAGGTTTTACCTGTTCTCCCTTAGACACTCTCAAGAGTTTGAGTAATTGCAGCTGCACACAGAATAGAACTGACAAAAGCCCTCAAGATTTGCTTTCAAACAAGATACATTTTGAGAAGCCTCCCAATGCACAGTTCAACAATAGCGTGAAATCGCACTGACATTTCACACACACCAACCCACACAAACGTGCAGTGCTTGGTGTGCTGAAAGAAAATTGAGGGACTGTGGGAACGATAACATGAAAAGGAACTGGCAGAGACCTACAGTTAGATTCAGTGGCTGGGTACCTTAAAAATGGAATGTGTTTTAAGATAGACCATAATATATACAATCAAACCCAGGGATGGAGAATTAAGGGCCCATATTTCAAAAGTGCACTTAGCATACAGTAGTCTCTTTCACATAGCAAGAAAGGCAGTGGCTTTATATCCAGAATGTGAGAGTGACTGGGATGGTTCAAGAACATCTCCTGCAGAACAGTCAGTAGTCCCAGCTGATATCGTCTTTCTGTAGTGAAGTCTGTATGGTCTGCATGTCTCTCAGCAACTGAAGATTCTTCCGACTCTTCTCTCCAGGTTTCACTTTGATGGGACCAGCATTCTTTCCTTTTGTGGTTACTGTAGTTGTTACTTTAACCTCACTAACAGGGAACCTGCTGTCTTTTATTTGTTTAGCAGAAGTCTTTCTGGACTTGCATTCTCTCTTAAGTTTCTCTAGCTGAAAGAGAAGCCCAAAGAAAAACATTAAGCAGTGATCTTGCTTCAGTTTCTGCTGGGCAATTCTTCCAGACAGCTGATATATCCTACCACTTATCTCAGCCAGCTAAGCAAACAGATGCTTCCAAGTCACCCTGAATAATAAATGTTTTATTTTCCTTACACAGCATTGCTATATTCTCATCTTTAGAACTGTGTTCAGCTTGTAGTCTGAACTACTAGGTTACCTCTTTAAAAACTGACAAGTTCATTATGGGGGAACATCTCCATTATGAAAGTAACAGAAAAAAGTGATATATAACAAAAAGTTGATTTGTCACTGCTACCATCCAGTGATTAGAAAAAAACACAGAAAAAAAAACCCAGAAGACAAGTTTTGCTGCACACATACTAATAATTTTAATAGCTAGTCACTGTCAGAGATGTAGCTTTAAAAAGAGTACCAAAACTGCTGAGGTGAGGAGCTGGTACCCACACACAGCACTACAAATCACAGTATGTAAGACTCTGTACTCGGCAACAAAGACTGAGCTGGCATAAGCCTGAATGGGGAACCAGACAGTCCAAGGTGCAGACATACTCACACTCTCAAACTGCAAAAGGGGTGACTTTATAATTCCCCTCCCTTCACATAGTGGTGCTCCCTCCTCCTAGTTCATAGCATGCAGCAATTTTCCTAAATCCTGACTCCCAGAAATTTTGCCAATAGCTAGCCAGAAACCTCAGTATAAGCACTATCATTAGCACCAGGAACTACTATGCATCTGTTTCTCTGCAACAGTTCCTCTGAAGATCACAAGAGATCAAAGGTGAGTAATGCTTCTGACTGAAAACATTTCACATGTCCATTTTGGATGGCAGCAACAGTGCTCTCAAGCATGTATTTTGTGTGTAAGTTATGTCAGGTGAGGGTGAATCTTGGTTCATATGAACTGAACCAGATTAAACACATGGGGTTAAGCTCTTTAGAAGAATTCACCAAAATGAACGAAGATTAGAGAAAACAGGGAATCAATAGGTTTTATAACTTTGAATAAACAAGCTACACTATTCAAAACATTTTGAAAGTTGTTTTAAACCGAAACAGGTATTTCAGGTTTTATAAAATGCAAATCAAAACATAAATAGGTCATTTACTCCAAGCAAAGGAGAGGTATTAAAAAGATTAAAAAGATTCAGGGGATTAGAGGAGCACAATGCAACAACAGATGTGAAAGCTCTGCCCAGGACAGGATGAAGAGTAAGCACAAGGGCACAGGATAAGACAGAAAGGATACTTCTGCAGAAATACTGGGATAGAAGGATGAAGGTATGCAGACTAACTTTGGGACATCAAAGCTAAAGCGAGGCACTACTGCTCTACAGTACCCATTTCCGCTTCATTCAATTGCTGCTAAGTTAGGATATAACATAAACCTTAAGACAGCCACTTTACAGAAGCATGAACATAGCCAAAAGTAGCTCACCTGCAACCGATGCCTCCGGACTTTGCTGATCTGGTCTGCCTTTGCTTCCATCTTTCCCACCAGTGCCTCAAGTTCCCTCTCCAGATCTTCCCTCACTGCAACAGTTGGGGCTTCCTGGACAAGCTTGGACAGCTGCTGGTGATCACTAGCATGGAATTCAGACAGAACAAAGCTTGCATCAGACTGCCTTGGCTTCCAGTGCTTGTACACCCAGTTCAGAAATAACACTCCTAGGAAACCATAGCATCAGCAGCCAGGCATGCTCAACATGCCGTAACGAACCAGTAAGAACAGCTTCGGTTAGCAGCATCATTACAGTAGCGCATCCTGGTGGCAGGCTGCTGCAATGTTAAGGCTCAGTAACGTAAGTAGCTTCAAAACTTCAAATCACACATCCAAAATGACCAAAGAATCCCTTGCGGATAGGATTTCAGCACTCATTCAGTTACTATTTTATGTATCTGTATCTACTGCAATTGTGCGTAGAATAACAATTCACGTTCTGTTAACCAGGACAAGCAAATGACTAGTAAAGCTGTCCTTTAATGGAGTATTTGTCCATTGCCTCAGGGGCTGTTATCCCACTTCTTCCCTACCCCTTAAATTCAATACTGTTGCATATAAACACAGGTATGGAGTCCAGACTGTTCATCAGAATCTCTCTTTAACTGCAAGAAGAAATGACAGCCCCTGCAGCCCGCTGAACAAAGATTATACGCTAGAGACTTCCTAAAGCTAATGCCTTTATCAGACAAAACCTTCCAACTTTACAGCAAAAGGCAAAAATACAAAGCATATACATTCATAATCTGCAATGGAGAATATGTCAAACTCACAAACTCATCTGTCCAAATTCATCTTGTAAAGTCAGCAACACTTCTGAGAGCTCTTCCTGGGACGAAGAAGAGTCCTTTGGCACAGACGACTTTCTGCTTTTGCTGGCAGGATGACCAGTACTGATGGGTTTTGCTAGCGGAGTATCACTTACCACACGACTGTTACACAAAGCTTTTGTGTGTTGTTTCATCAGGTGTAGGACATGTTGCACGTTGGCACCGACTGAATGACTGGGACTGGTAGACTGAAAAGAGAAGTAAAAGAGCCTTCTTTTAAATGGCATTGTCAACCTACTTGGTTGCAATGGAGAACATATAAAAACAGTAACATTTGTGATTTGCTGCCAAGAATGTATTTTTTGTTTGAATGAATATGCACTAACAAGAACAATTTGACAAGCAGTATAGAGAGGACCCATTTCTGGAAACGCTAGCTCAGCAAGTTATCAATAGTCAATAGCCTTTTGAAGACAAACTGGAAGTCAAAGAAAGTTAAATGATCTGACCACTGGGTGTCAGGAGTGCACCAAACCAAAGCCACTTAAGGACCTGCAGCTACTGAGCATTAAGCTTTGGAACTGAGCAGCTCACCTTTCCAGCTACAAAGGGTACATCACCCAGACACAGTCTGTAATGGGGCTGTGTAGTGAGATGGCTTGTGAGAGAGCATTTCTGGAAGGAAAGAAGAGAGAAATGTTTATCAAAGATGACACTACAGCAAACCCATTTCCCCTCTGCTTTGTAATAAAAGAGGCAACCAGCTTCTTGAGGGCATGCAGACACCCTTATTTAATCCCTCCAATAACCGTACTTTTCCTCCCCTCACATTACCTTCTCTGGCTGCTTAGTCTTTTTCCTGGGTTTTCTTGCTTTTGGAGAAAGCAATGGTGATGCTGCTTGAATCAGTAGTCTGTTGGTTTCCAGGCCTGTCTGAAGCTGTAATTGAGGGAATTAAGGGGAGTTACTAGAATTATATTAATAGATAATCAGAGACAATAAGTGAGAACTGGAAAACAAAAATTTTTGAAATACAGGCTTCTCTGAAAGCAAGGGTTGTGAGTCTTTAGGATCTATTTGCAGTTCAAGGTTAATTTAAACATTAAATAAGAATACTACCTCTGGTACCACTAATCATCACTAATCCCAGTAAGTCAGAGAATTGGTCTTGCTGCATTACTCCCATACAAGCAAGTGCCAAAACATCTGCCGTGCTTTACACTTGACAAAATATTCGAGAAATCAAGCCACCCTTGCATGTAATTAACACAACTATTCCTTCCGTTCTGTTAAATCTGACATTATAAAAAACAACCAAGCAGCAGCAAACAAACCATCTATTGGAAGAGTTAAGGTTAGGTTTCTCACTGTCAACAGTGAGCTCTATATACTTTGCTGTTCCTTCGAAGAGGAAGCCACATCATGGCTTTAGAAATCATCTCCCAACTGATCTCAACTAGAAGTATTCACAGAACAATTATTCATGATTAATTTGAGACACCTTTTCCCCACCCCTGAAACTCACAGCCAAGATTAATGCTAGAGCCTAACATGTTACCTACATACTTACCCAGCATACAATGAATATTTAATGAACACAGCACTTCAAGGATAGAAGATCAGTGTCCTTATGGGCTCATAACCAACAGTATGTTGCCTCTTTTTTGCGTCCTTCTACAGTATTTCTAGCTACTTTTATGAACAAGGGAGCACACTCATTGATCTTGATCTGTTTAAATCCTCATACATCCAACTATGAAATAGTCTGAATTTCTACTCCTCTTTCAACCAGCTTTTTTTATTGAAGAAATCCAGCTTCAGTGCACAGTTGCTGTTAGAAAACGGTTTCCAAAAAGCTCAGAGAACTTCAGCACATTTGGCACTTCAGACAGGAGAGGAGAAAAAAAAAAGTCTAAACCAAGGTTTTCATTATTGTGTATATGGGAGGCATTTTCAGCAAGTTTAGTTGAAAAGTTGATGGAAAGGAAGAGCTAATTACAGTGCATACCAGTACAAAAGAAACTTCCTGTTGGTTACCTCAGCTGCTTTTTCCTGAACAAGCTTCCTTGCATGTTCTTCCTCCTGAAGCTTGTGTTCCAGCTCTTTCATCTTTTTCTAGTCAAAGTTGAATAAAACCAACAGCATTATTAATGAAACAATTCTTTTTTTCCTAAAGCATACAATACTATGGGCTTGAGCAGAACTATATGAGTTCAGCTTACAACTTAAAGCTAAGCTAAGACTTCAGCATTCGAATGATTGCTGATGTTTTGTCTGTATAGGCATAAATACAGCAGACAAATGCTTATCCTTAAAACTTAATTGATTTTTTGATTTTTACTTCTGCAATTGGTATCTCAATTTAAGTTGCAGCCCACAAGAGGAGCAATACACAAGGCTGTCTTTCTCTTTGGTTGTAAAAAAAAAAAACCACCCTAGAAAGTAGGTTTTGTGTACATTATTGTGAAAGATTTTGTACTACAAAAGGGCTAATAAAGGTGTGTCATGTATCACTATAAGCTGAGAGAAGACTTGCTTTATTTAGACCACTAACGGCATTTTTGCTGTATCTGTAACTTAAACACTTAGAATTTTTGAACATCTAGTCACCTTCCTAATAAAGAAGAGGGAGGAAAATTTATATGATGCCTCAGAGATCTTTTAGCAAAACTGAAGTGATTGCATCTTTTTATGGTAAAAACATGTAAGAACTCTTTTGAAAGTCCTTTTCAATGAAAAGGGTTAAGGGGAAGGCACACATTTCTTTGCAAACCCTCCAACAAGATGAAAACATTGTTTAAACAGGATACACTTAAACTCCCAATGTGAAAGTTATTAAATAACTTCCTGGTTTTACACAGCAGAGTGATAAAACAATCCAGAGCTCCAGGACACACAACAACTTCCCTTCTCTTCCCCTAAAGACTGATCATTCGCAGAGCAACTAATCAAGCTTAAGGCAGAAAAGCATGCAATTCAAAGTAACAGCTATATTTGTACACTTCTGTTTGTTTATAAACCCACTACACTGAGGTAGTAAATATTTCAATTCTGCTTTACTTAAGCATTAAGTGCAAGATTAACGTAACCAGCTGTTATACAAAGGTGTTGAAAGGCAAATCCCCGGATAAACATTGAGGACAAAGGCCCTATACAAAAGAACCAACTTCTTGGTTGAATACAAGAACCCTTTAGACTATTTTTCCCCCCCCATTCAAATCATATATATTCCACATAACTTAAAATTGTCTTCTGCTCTTTACAGTATGTGGCACAATTCTTGACTTCCACGTGGCCAATCTCACAAAGATCTTTGTTAGCCTGTTAAGTATGACAGAATTTTTAACATGAAAATACTGACGCAAATCTTCTGTTTGAACTGAAGACTGACACAAAGCTGGGTCAATGCTTTTATCCTGAAATGAGTAAGTATTCACTCAGCCACCTGTTCAGCTGCAGTGCGCAGCTCAGACTGCACAGAGTATATCTTAGTATGCCATCAGTGATAGACCCGTATGTTAGAAATTATCCATCCAAGTTATATTCCCAAACCAATTTTTTTTTCTTGCTTATAGAAGAAAGTAATACACAAATTACTGGTCAATCACTGAGAGGGAGAGGTCAGAGGGCCAGCTAACAGTGAACACAAATGCTCCCCAGCCATACTGCCCATCATGTAAGGTAGCACAGCACAGGAAGCGTTCTGCAGGTCAGTACTGAGCTGCCTGAAGCACTCTGCGCAGTCACCAGTAGCCATTGCTAAAAATGTCAATTTAAAAACAGAACTAAAATATTTCACTGTCTGTTGTTGCCTGTTTTCTAAGGAAAAGTAAGTCTCATGCAATCACCTCACTCAGAATCACAGAATGGTTTGGGTTGGAAGGAACATTTAAAGGTCATCTAGCTCAACCCTCCTGCAATGAGCAGGGGCATCTTCAGCTAGGTCACAGTTGCTCAGAGCCCCATCCGTCCTCATCTTGAATGTTTCCAGGAATGGGGGATCTACCACGTCTCTGCGCAACCTATGCCAGTGTTTCATCACCCTCACCGTAAAAAAATTCTTCCTTATATCTAGTCTGAATCTACCTTCTTTTATTTTAAAACCATTATCCCTTGTCCTATCACAACAGGCCCTACTAAAAAGTCTGTCCTCATCTTTCTTACAAGCCCCTGTGATGGTTCATCTCGCACCAACCCCACCCCACCCCCAGCCCGCTCTACAGTCTCCGGAACCCCCATTAGGCCTTAGCCTCTGTGTAATGAGTTGGGCGTTTAAACATCCCTTCAGCATAGTATCAACTCTTGTAAAAGCTACTGATTCAAAAGAAAACCTGAAAAGGCAGACTGGTTCAAACCACTGACAGCCAGCCAGCCAGCGCCAGAGGCCTAGCAATGCCAGACTCCAGAATGCTACACACAAAGTAACTAGTAATAATTGTGTTTCTTAAGGAGGAGGAGAAGTGGCTACAATAAAAACGAGCACGCCAAACCCACACAAGTCAAGTCAAATCTGGGTCATAACTGAATATAACTGCTAGCACCTAGTAGTACACAAGGCAACTCAAAAGTTGAGAGCTTAGGAATGCCTGCAATCCTACATGCCTAGGCACCAACTAACCACAAAAGAGGAAGACCAGCAGATACTGTTAAGGCTTAACAGAACTCAAACTCTTGTAGTGTGTAGTGACCTAAAGCCTACCTGGTCATGTAGGCTTTCAGCAATAACTTTAAATTTTTACAACACTTCAACATTAAAAAGATGTTTAGCTGCTGTTGCTCTCTACAGCACAAAATTTTGCTCAGCTCTGTTATTGACATATAGTTATCAAATGCTGATTACAATAAACAAGATAAATCTGATATAGTATCCAACACAAATGACAGACCTCTGCTACGGACTGCATCGTTGTAAGTCTGCTGTACTCTTTTTCCAGCATATCCAGCTTTTCCAATTTAGACTGAACATGTGACTGATCAAGAAGCCGATCTGTCTCCAATGAACCCTTGAAGGGAGAAGTGAAAACCAAAACAATTATAAGCACAATAAAACAAGACCATCTATAGTAAGCCTTGTGTCTGCAGCACAAAGGAGGCCCATAAAGAGTCCAAAGGAACTACTACTTCCTCTGTGCAATTTTAGATGGTGCTACAATTAGGGAGCAAGCTGCACCACCGAGCGATCCACCAGTTTTGGGAACCTCAAACTCTGCAAACTGAACCAGATTCAGATGAGAGAGAATTCTAGTGTCTCTCCTCCCTCCAAACCCAACACGGTAAAAACCTCTCATTACTAGACTATTAGAGATAGCTTTCTTAATTTTTTTTCTTCAGTAAATATTTAATAGACTGAAATAGGACAGCCACAGAGACCAATTAACAGAGAGCTCTAGGTGATCCATACTCCTAGAAAAAAAAAATCAAGGTCATCTTAGATATACGCCAAACCCCACTGTCACTGAAGATGGGAAATAGAAATTTTACTATTACCTCTACAGAATCAGTATTTTAGCTCCAGCTTAGCAAAAGCAGTACTAGTAAAGAAAATCCCCAAAGACCTGAAGATTGTAAACACAAAAGGGAGGTTTTGTCCAGTGGCACATGGGTATAACACTGAGGTATAAGGATGCACTACTACAGTAAGCCAATAACGCAGAAGCAAACAATTCTTACTAATATTGGAGCCTGATACTGCCTTAGAGACAGGTGCACAAAGACAGAAAAGACCACAGTCATGATGAGACTGGGAATTTTAAATAGGGAAATTATCCACACCTAAGTATATGAAGGCCAGCCAAAATAAACATCCACACTTAGAGATATTAAAATTACAGTAACTATAAAAAATCATTACATTGTTCATGATTTTTATAACTTACTCCTGAGATAATCTTGAGAACACACCTGTTTCTCCAAGAGATGTGACTTCTCATTTTCTGCATGCTGGATCATTTTTCTCATGTAGTCCAGCTGTTTCTCTAAAAGACTGCACCGAGACTCAGCAGCTGCCAGCTGAGAAGCCAGTTCTGAAGATAACAGAAAGCACAGAAGTGAAATCACGCACTGCTTGTTAATGGGATTTTTTTGTTTTCAGGACAGTTCCAAACAAACAAGACCATCTAAAGAAACTCACAGGTTAAGCCTAATGAACTTTTGTACGCATGCAAATAACCAAAACATAGTATGCTTTTAAAATTATTTTTTTATAACCCGATGTGTCACTGCAAAGATGCTAAAAAAAGCAAATTTAGTTTTATGCATTGATAAATATCAAGTTTCATTGACATCAGTGTTTTGTAGTATGCATACAAAGTTTGCAAACAACCTTGATTTTTCTTTGATGCTTCAGTCTTGTCATGCTCTTTGTGCTGCATTTGTTCACTTAGTACTTTTTTATAGTCTGCTGTTTCCCTGCTGAGGTGTTTTACATTCTCCTCTGCCTGAAGCCGTTCCAACTCCAGCCGATGAATTTTTTCCTGGAGATTCTTCAGAGCAGAAAATATTGCTGTAATTGAACAAGTACCTTTTGTTAGATACCATTAAGTCATCAACCTCAAGATAACATTGAACATGAAACATTTTTATAAAAGCATGTTATGCAAGAAAGTCAGTGCTCCTTACCAGCATCCAAGACTCCTTCCAGGAATTAAGACCTGTTTTCCTTTAAACCATAACTGATTCTAAAACTAGTCTCAAATGAATAAATGACCTTGATGCACACCTTCATCTGAAGCATTAGGGAAAGATGCATCCATTTCCCAGAATAAGCCATGTAAATATTCTGTAGATTAAGTGCAAACAGTGCATCTTCTGACTCTTTATCAAAAGGAAATGAAAGGTCACAACTAGATAGTTAAAACAGTGGCAGTTCTCTGTATTATTACTCCACTACTAGCACATGCTAGCATAACAATTACAAAACACAACATTCCTATGAATAGTCACAGAGCAGGATAAAGTTTAGCTATCAGAAGGGCTACAAAAGTGTTTATTTCTCAAAGCGGCAGCTCAGGTTTGATTCTTCTCGTTTTGCACTTGTGTTCCCCTTCTGCCCCACAAGACACGCATCTGCTTTCTGCTGAACAACTTTCCCTCTTTCTGTTCCATTCCCTGCTTTAGCAGCTACTCAACTAAACCTTTATATATTCACCACCACAAAAAGAAAAGCTGTTGTAATAGAACTCACATCCCCTTGCAATTAGACCATCTGCTGGTAATCTAATGTATTACGTCTCTTAGCTGTATTGTTTAATTCTGCAAAGAGAACCACAACCATAAGCCCTTTCCCCTATACAGTCCTGTTAAAGTAAAACACAGGAACATCTGTACAGACAGCTCATTAGCAGACTAATCTGCGAGGTCACATTAGCCCACTCCTTTGTGCTTAAATCCACTCTAGAGAAAGAATGCACCTTTATTACAGAATGCTTGAGCACAAGAGAAGTTGGGACTGTGTATTTGCTTCAGCATCGGATTACAAAAAAAAAAAAAAACAGAAGGAAAAAAGTTATCAGAATGAGTTTTCCAGAGTGTAAACTCATCAAATCTTGAAATGCAGAATAGCACATTAGAGCATCGTAGCAATAAAAACTACCTGCTTTAAGGTACCTGTTAAGTAAATAAGAAGTGGGTGACAGCAGTCACAGTTAAGGGGAAGTTACAGATAACTTGGCCCTGTTGTCAAGATTAGAGTCATGAACTGCACCCCCTTCTCTGTTTATATTACTGTTATCAGAATTCAATTGAAATGGGCATAGCTAAAACTATAAACAGCTTTATCACTATTATCCTTAGCGCTAAACCAAAATCTTTGTATATTTACAATAATGACTAACAAAATACACCACTGAAGCAATCCAAGCAACAAATAAAGGTGAAACCTAACAGTATGCCAAGTGTCATTCAGCCATCCATATTAGAGTACTAAAACCAGCTATGTCTGTTGAGACACGCACATACACAACACAAAAATTCAAACCAAAATAAGCAGAATTAACTATACTCAATTTCAGGATTTTTCAATATTTTTTTTTTTTTAAATTGTGGGGTGGGAGGAGCAGTAAGGACAATCAAATCAATTTTCCCATCTGAAGTTAATTCTCCTATTCTTAAACTTACTAAAATATACACTCCAGAACATTTCTGCATCTTTAAAAGCTACGCAAAAAGAGTAAGATATTAGATCATCTGCCTGTTGAATTTTCAGTAGGTCTTCATGTTTACTTAAACATTTTTTTTTAAATAAAGACATTTCATAATTTTTAAAAAGGGATATAATTTATCAGATTGCCTTCCTCCACCCATACTTACTTCAGATTTGGCAGATTCCCTGCTCGTAGAAATTTGCCAAGTGAAAGCTTGGAAGTTAAAAGTTTATCACTAATGCGACACAATCTGTAAAAATATGCCTGCAACAGTAATTCATAACAAAGCTCTTTCCTGCACATCCAATTTTTTATGTCACAAGGTTCCTTTAGTTCTGTGTCAACATCACTCTCAACTGATGGCAGTGAGCACATGAAAGCATACACCGCATTTTAAATAGCACTTCAAGAATTGAGATTTCATCTACTAGTTCATTAATGTAGAAGTCACTAGTAATTCAGACACGAATTATATCATTGGAACAGGGACTTGAGGCTATCATGCTGATTTTCTGCTTAATTTGAGTGATATTAGCATTCATCCTAAATCCTTCCCACTTTTCTCCCTATAAGGAAAAAGATCAAGTTTATCATGCCCTTACCCTTAAGCCTTAAGGGAGTATTTTTGCAATGGCCGTGAGCCAAACAGTTCACATCAATGGATCCGTCCTGCTATAGTCTCCCAACTACCCATGCTGCCTCCTGTACTTACCCCAAGGCAGCTCTGCAGTACATCTCATTGCACGACAAGTCAATTCACTAAAATAACAGAAAACTAACCAAGAGCGTTTTTGTTCAGGTCAGGTCAGGCAAGAGGAACCTGTTTATTTGGAGATGAACACCAGGACCAGAGTGGGAAAGGAGGGAGAAAGAATAGCCTAGGAAGAAGGAAGAATAAATGGGAGTAAAATCACCTCCTTTTTGGTGTTGAGAGCTCTTAGTTCAGCACCACACTGAACTCTTTTCTGTATCCTCCAAGTCTTCATTGATATGATAAATATTCTCACCACACCCCTTGTCAACGACAAGCCTTCCCATTTCAACAGGTCCAAACCTCTTCCTTTGCTCCTAACCATTCTGGGGACTTACGTCTCCTTATTGTAAACTCAGCTGTGAACTCAGGAGAGGAAAGATGGGGGGCAGGAGGACGAAGAAAACACTTCAGGACAATTTCACAAAGTACTCAGGCGATTTTACAGCTCTCTACTACTGAAGAGGAGCACCTTTCTCCAGCAGTAAGATGACCTTTTTCATTAGGCGTTCTTCAGTAAGGCAAGTGCAAAGGACCTACAAAACAGGTGACCTTTACATCACTGGGACGTGATAAAAGGATAAAAAGACTGCAATGTGTACATACAGTATTTCACCACGCGATTTGGGAACAGGTAAGGAAACAACTTTGCTGAACTATTACCTCTGCTGTTGCTTTCGGGATATGGAATTACTGGTTTCCGTGGGGAGCGCAGCAAATCTGAGTTAATAAATGGCTTGTACTTTGGATATTCTATAAATGAGGTTGCAGAGAGTCCATCTGTGGCTGACGCGGAGTTACGAGTTTTATGTAGATCATCCTGAAAACAAAACAAAGCTGTTTATTCAGCACATTTGTTTCTCTGTCACAACAAAAAAAAAAAAGTAGAATCTAATTAGATGATACACAGAAGTATTGCTGCAGGAGACTGCAATACCTCAAAAGATGTATTTCCTTCCTTAGGGCTTCGGCTGTGTCATTTTTACATCTAACTCCCCTCCATTAAAAACAGTATCAGAAAAAAAAAAAAAAAAAAAAAAAAGGCTTTTAGACTGTTTATGCATTCTTGGTGTTTGTCCTAAGGTTGCCATATTCCATTTTTTACTCCTATTATGTTTTTCTATTGTATAAAAACAAAACTACAGTACATATTCTTGATTATTGAAAAAAAAAATAATGCAAATTTGCTAGTTAATACACAGAAACATGCTTCCAGTCCAGGCAAAACACATCAACAAGTTCATCTCTTCACTGGATCAAATTTTTAAATACAGAAATAAATCTTAAAATATTGTCCTAGACTATGCTCACTTAAGGGTCATGGAGTCCCTAGAGGCTGAAAGAACCTGAATTAAGAATCCATATACAGACAAACCTATACTTTCTAAAATAACAAGCTAGCATTTATAGCAAGGTTTGTACCATTCATTACTATATGCTACACCCCGCTCCCTCTACTACACATAACCTGGTGTTTTAAATTGCTTCTTGGTCACAAGAGTTTCTAAACATCAGTCTCAATGATCATTGAACTTGTGAAGAGTCTGAGACTTCAGTCACCACACGATCAAGGTTTTGGCACAAGCATTGCAGGTTTCAGAACAAACTAATTTCAAATACCATCTTTAAAATTTTTAGTTACAGTTACTTACAGCTATAGTGCTTAACTTATAACTGAACACTACAAGCATCCAAATGTCTGGAATTTTGCATTCAATGTGAACATAAATACCTAAATCTTATATATGAATTAAATATACAGTTACTGATGCCAGTAAATGAGAAAATCCAATGGTAAAACCAGCAGGGCTTCAGGCTGGCCAGCTCTGATGCAACAAGCTTTTGACTTCTGCTGCTAAAGCATCTCCTGAACTCCAGGAGCTCACTAGTTACATGGCAACTGGCTCGCCAGCCCTGCAAGCCAAGTACCTCAAAGATATTGCACCCCCATCCTTTTCCCCTTCTAAACAATCCCAGGAGATTAACATGAATTTTACATTTAACAAAACACTACAGCTGCACGGTTACAAACCAGAATCAGAGCAGCCAGACAGCCAAGATCCCAGCTGAAACGCTGCCCTAAGTGCTCTGCACAAGCCTGCTGCCTTACTGCTCTGTTCCTAGTTTAATTCCTCTATTTGTATTCTTCCTTCAGAAGGAGAACTCTGCATGTCTGATAAGACTTTAAAAAATAATTTAATAATTACATAATTACAGAGAAATTGCCTAATTAGCTTTGAGACTATTGGGGGGGGAGAATAAAAATCCCCAAACCCCCACCAACCATGTCTTGAAAGTTAGCAAAATATTGCATTTCTCTGCCAATGATCCTGGAGAGAACCTCTTCCAGAATCCAAGGATGGTGTCCTAAAATTAATGGCTTCACCTCAGACTCATCCCCTCACCATTATCTGTGCTAGCACTCGGTGTTGAAGATTTCTTCCACTTATTACTTATAAAGAGCACCAGATGTAGGGACCACTTAAAAAGAAAATGGAGATCCTTCTGTGGCAGTCACCCAAAAAAGAAGTATGGAGGCAAAAGGAAAGGACCATGAAATCAGATGGTGGTGGTTACATGAACAGTTCACGCCTCTTCATTCATAATTAGAGTTGAATTACTCCTAAACAATAAGTTGTACTAGAAAAGAGTCCTTAAGAAAGGATTACATAAACCTGTCCTATTTTAGTAGCAGACATATACATAAAATGTTGGGTGGTTGCGAGCAGCATGGATGGATGGATGAAACAGGAACTGACTTCACTGAGATATAAAACATTTCTTGTCTCTCTTCTGATATCCAAAATACTTCCAGTAAAAAATGGACAGACTGCTTTTGAGTTTTGAAAAACACAAAATATTTAAAAATATTTTTCAAATAAGCTTGCAAACAAACGTTTTGAATTCAATATATTTTCAAAAACATTAACATACTATTTCTGAAAAGCCTGACAAATATTTTCTACCTTTTATGTTGCAGGCAATTCTCACAGGTACGCAAAGCAAAGATCAGCCTGTTAACTCCTTCAGTTGACAAGAGCCTCAAGTTCACTCAAACAAAATGATACTCTGTCAAACAAAGAGATTTCTGATAAGCAGAAGATATCACCTTCAGAAGTAAAAAGAAGGAATATATAACTCTCATAGACACTGCCAATGACAGCCTTCCCTCCAGAACACTACACTAAAAAAATTTAAAAAAGGAAACCAGAGAGCATTTCTTCTTAATGGTTATAAAATACAATCTCTACTGTCCAATACTTAATGTACCTGAAAAACCCTGTCATCTAAGCAACAGTTTCTAATCCTAACCTCCGAGATTCATGATATTGATGTGCTCCTGCAGTATATTGTACACGCTTATTTCCCTGGTGGGAACAGCAGATGGGGGTAGAGGCAGATCACATGGTAACTTTGGCTTGAAGGCTTAAGTTTATGTAGATGTTCCTGCCGTTTCAGATGTGGATATTATGCATCCATTCAGTCATGTAAGATGCGAAAAACCAGACCAGCAGAAGGGAAAGCTGGCTCAATTACGAGCTGAAATTCTTTAAAAATTATAAATGGTCTTTTTGTACTTTAGACTGTGAAAGATACAAATATATGTTCTTATACATACCTCCATATATCAAATACAAACACACAAATTATTACATTCTCTTAAATAAGCTAGAAGTTGATAGCTTTGGCACTCCTGCAGAAATCTTGCCTACACACATAAGTCCTTATCTCCATGAATGAATCTATAAATGCAAGCATACCTTTTAGCTTCTCTTTGGCAGCTCTCCCTGGATTTACTAATATTTTAAGTCGAAAATCACTATTAGTAATAAAAATGCAGCAATAGTAGGCATTTCCCTTAACACCATGTAGACATTTTTATGCACACGGAAAGAGGTTTCAAGATCATTGACATGGAAATCCATAAGCAGAGCCTACTCCAAAAGCCCCACAAAACCTGGCTTAGATACCTGGATGCAAGTGGGAATTACGGATTCCCAGATGCAGGAGGGACTTCATAAACCTAGGATTTGGGTAGGGAAAACCAAATGGACAATTGTTCCTCTGGTCTCCTTTGAAAGAGGGAAGAGACAAGAAAGTGTTAAGACGGGAACACTGACCAGCACAACACTTCATCACTCAAACTGGCTGAACTAACAGATGGGAGAGTGAGCTTTCCCTCACAGCAAGTTGGAGATCAGGAAGGGAAGGTTTTCTGCAGAAACCAGCACTCCGGTTGTATTTCAAAACCATGAACTGATAAGAAAAGATGAAGAAGGAGGGGAAAAAAAGGAGAATCTTGCTCTGAAAGTTCTCGCTATTAAAGAGCCCATTTGCTTCTGTTTCTGACTAATGACAAACAAAAATATATTCATTACAGAGACTACTGCAACCGAAAGCCAAGTATGGTCTTAATTAAAATTCCAAAAATAGTAAGAGAGTCATTAACAATCTAGCAGCATAAGAAAGCTGAAGCTGGGCAAATGAAAATCATGCAGGCCTAAACAAATAGGCACTCTTAAACGCTTGGTACTTATCTGCCACTGGCACAATCTCACCCTGCTGCAGCTTCTTCAGTCTTCCAAAATTTGCATGTGACACATTTCAATTAGATATTCAGTTGTCAGCAGCCACTTAATTACATTAGAAGAAATGTGCAGGTATATAAAATATATGGCATATAGTAAGACTGTAAGACAAGAGAGTTTTTTTCCAAGAGAGATTTTTTTTTTTTTTTTAAACCTTCCTAATAAATCAGTTTGCCAATACATTCCTTTGGGAATTCAGTGGCAGCAACACGAAATGCAAGATCAGCAAATTATTAAAATACTGATGTAGTAAGTCAGAGCTGAGCAACTAATGAGCTGTAAAGTTCACTTCTAAAAAGCAGGACACTCATACATTAAACACGTCCACAGTATTTTTGCTGTTCATTATAAATATTAATTTAGAGTGGGAAGGTGAACTATGCAAAATAAAATTCAACTCTGATGGATTCTGATAACATTGCTTTTAGGGATGAAGTTTCTTTGGAATAACATACAGTAACTAAGGATGCAACTTTGCCAAGTTCGGTATTAAAATGCCTTTTAGCATCACAGTGAATCCCAAATTAGGTCAATGACAGATGAGCAAAAGTAGACAGATGATTTCCAATTTACCAAACAAACTGAACTCCTACTCATGTTGGAAAACTAATCCATAATTACCATAAATTAAGGCTATTTTAAATAAAGGTAAAAATATGGGAAGCCATCGATCATTTACATGTATAACATTGATAATGAAATTCCTTCAAAAACACCAAACACCAAATCTTTACTACTGTGCACGGTATCACGTTTCATCCATCACAATGTGCTTTTCTTCTCTGATAAACAAGGACACAGTAGTTTGTAGAAATGCTGAAGAGCAGAAGCAGCCAGCTGCGCATTAACTAGATTTCTTCTGCCCACAAACTTGCCATTTCCTTGCGGCGCCCTAAGCCTCAAAGCAGGCGTGGACACAACACAACAGCCTGTACTGTGTAAAATAGAAGCAACAACATCAGTGCTGCAAGGGTTTCCAAAACAGGTACTTAAGTGACAGTACCTATCTAAAAGCAGTAAGATGAAGTGATCAAATGCTCATCTTGCTTCTCCTGAACTTTAGTGTGTTTTGTACTTGGCAAAGAGACACATACTTGAACCTCACTCAATTTATAGAAGGTTGTTGTGGAGGCTCGATAAAGACTGGAAGAAGATACTACTAAAGCTGTAGATCTATTGTTTTGTTTCAGAAAGCAACATGACTAAATGTTTCTTCCAAGTATACCAGAAGCCAAACACGTTACTATGCTTCTCCAAAGAGTCTCATATTTTAGAGAAAGTTATATTGGCAAACTTGTAAGACTTGGTATTTGTCATACCTGACAGAAATTGTTGAGAAAGGAACAGATAATTTAATAAAACACACGTCAATGCATTTCCTACGTGGAAATTAAAAATTTATTCATCCGCATAGTTAAACCAGTAATTCCGTTGATGTACTAAATGTGAATCTCAGTAAGTTCACCTAAGATGCAGACATAGAGCAACACAGAAGTATCAATAAGAAACACACTGGCACATTAAACTAGAGAATATATTGACCTTGCAAGCATGACCACAAACAGAGGGAAGAAACTAAAAGAAAAGCAGCAAAAGAAAATTGCCTATAAAGTGAGTGGTGTAGAGAACGGAAAATATAGAAAAAATCCACAGGAAAAATATTAATAATGAACTAATAATTACAACAAAAATAACTTCAGCTGGGAAGACTCCAAGATGAAGCAAACTATGTACCTTTGCTCTAGACTGGATTTTTTTTCAGTTGTATGCTCTTGGAAGCTGGACTTCATTTTGACCTAGTAATACCACTCCTATGTTCTCATGGTTCTTAAAAACAAACAAATAAAAACAAAAAATAACCCCCCACTCCCTCCTGTAACACCAAAAAAAGCCTGAATTTGTACTGTGCATCACAAATGCTTGATTCAAAAAGGTGACATTAATATGCTGCAGCACATGGGACATATTAATAGTGGCTTTAAGAACATCAGATTCCTTCTGAATCTGATTATTACATACAAGAAGGAAGTTGATTTCCCTCTGACATAAGTGTAAAAGCCAAATTCAATTGTTTCTCAACCTACTGTCATGACCAATAACAGACTCTGAAAAAGGTTACTCCAACACATTTTCCTAAATGGGGAAGATCAGTCTGCAGAGGGATTCAGGTGGCCCTTTTCTATTTCAACTGGATGACTGCCTAGCTGTTTTTTTCAAGAGTTAGATGCAATTAGGATATTACTGTTGATAGAATATAACTCTAACATCCAAGAGGAAATGGCAATGCATTCAAATAAAAAATATGATACTGATGTTCATTCACAAGTAATATTTTAAAAGCATTTGTAGAAAAAGAACATTTCAATTTTCCATTCAAAATTTATTTTTACTTTTAAAATTTGTCTGACAATCAGAAAAGATGAACTATTCTTTTTCTTTTCTCTTTTTTTTTCTCTTTTGTTTTTAAAAAAACCCTTTTCCTTAGATATTTGGTGCATGCTAGTTTCAATTTCTGGTTTTCATACTGTTTTCGAATGAGAACGATCTTAAGTCCCAAAATCCCTACAAAACACACCTCTACATATTTTAACCTTTAAAATTCAAGGTCGTTCCATGCTCAATTAGTTTTTAGCTTAAAGAATACATCAATGAAGACTAAGAAAGCATTTTCACACTATTGCATCTCTCTCTTTCTTGAGCATATTAATGTTTTTTAATATAGTGTCCATGAATATATGGCTCAGGCTTCTTGTGCTAACTCTGAAATCAGGATCATTTCCATTGCTTGAATGATTTATTTCTTCTAATATCCAAGGGAACAAGTAGAAAGACAGAAAAGCATTAATAATTAAAAGTTAGATGCGGAAACCAAGAACTGTAATTCTACAAATGCTCACTCCAATGAACTAAAGCTCTGTCAGGCACAGCTCCTCATATCCTGAATGCCCAGAGTCTCCAAGGTGGTCAGAACGATCAATTTTCCATTTTGCAGACACCTGGAAGCCACTATTACAAAATGGTATCTGTGGAACAACGCTGCTCTTTTAAATGAGGAGTTGTCAGGATGACATGATCTGACTGCAAGTATCTTGCAATGAACAAAACAGCAACCTCCAGGGAACAATGCCAGTCAGCAGTAAAGGGAATTAACAGCTAGAGGCAACACATGGAGACATAGTTTCACTGCAACATCCATCCGTATCTAGCAGCCTTGGAGTTTTAAACTGCTGAAGGGCTTGCCAATCTCACTAGAAGCATAAGGCCAAGAGGAATCATAGAATCATAGCACACTTTGGGTTGGATGGGACATTTAAAGGTCATCTAGGCTAACCTCCCTGCAATGAGCATCTTCAGTGACATCAGGTTGCTCAAGCCCCGTCCAACCTGACCTTGAATGTTTCCCAGTGATGGGACATCTACCACCTCTCTGGGCAACCTGTGCCCGTGT
>JAVJGI010000014.1:12129337-12284199 GCA_035590275.1 Ibycter americanus | reverse complement strand
TGCCCCGGCTGCGGCCCTGTCCCGGCGGCGGCCGCTCCTAACGGCGGGAGCTGACACCGGCGGGGAGGCTGCCCCGGGCAGGGCAGGGCAGGGCAGCGCCGCGGTAGAATGTCCCGGCCGCCCGCCGAGGCGACGCGAGCGTCTCCCGAAAGGCAGCGTACGGCCTTAGACGTGTCCGCTTGTCGCTAAGCGCTTCCCACGGCGTGCGTTTGCATGGGTGTTTTCCGGTAATTGCACGGGAAAGAATTTCAAGGTGTGTGTTTGTCGCTGAATTCAACATTATGCAATTTTATCTTTAGCAAAACTAATACGATATGCAAGAAGTGCGCCCAAAACGTGAAGCAGTTTGGAACGGTGAGTAGGCTCTTGGTTCTAAATATCGAAGTCAAGCTCGTTCATGTTTTAAATCAGAAGAAGCTCTCTTGCAACTGATTTTCTTTTCTTTTTGGGGAAAAAAATCCCAAAAACCTGTCAGGAAGGTGATGAAAATTATGGGTGGCTCTTGATTTCCTTCGTGGCTTACGGTTTCTTTTTTCCAGTTGAACTCTGTTGTGGCTATATGTAGCTTAACAGTCATGAATAACTGCAACGTAGCTATTCGTAGCAAAAGCAATGCTATTTGGCTTTATGTGTGTCAAGTTATTCTTTGCATGTTCTCATAAACACACACTTGATGGCACAAAGACCATTAGCTGTCTGTGTTTTTAATGAGTGGTAAATGTGAAAATCTAATAATACTGCGTACTTTATATTATGTAAGTCTTAAAAATTTTAAACGCATGTTAATCGTGTTAAGCTATTAAGTAGAAAAGATTTTATGAGTATTAGCTGTATTCTTGTTACTTTGCCTTTTCTCATCATGAATTGCAGCTTCAGTTCTGTTTAGAAAAAAAAAATTAATATATGAATGCACACATTGTATCCGAGCGCCCTGCAGATACCAGTTTATAGAAGGTATCAAGATGATCTAGTGAAAGAAAAGTGTATGACTTCTATATACTTGACGTAAATAGTGTTAGATGAAATTCAGCTTATTTGAGGAAACGTAACAGTTGTTGGTATGTAGTCAAGCATTTTGTGAATGTAAATGTAAACTGAACAAAGAACACTCTTTCAAAAGCTTAAAATGTAGCAAAATGAAGTGCAAGAGAGAGACAACAATGTTTTTTATCAGTAGGTCATCAAAAAAAACGGAACAACTTTGAAGATAATCAGCTATTTCTAACCTGTGCAAACCGACAGCAATTTTGTTTTCTAGCAGTGTATTATTGCAGTTGAGTGTATGATATAAAAGTTGATAACCTGACCTGATGGTATGGTATCTGAAGTTGTTGTTTGTGTGTTTTTTTAAATTTCCTGCAGAATTGCAGGGATCAGGATGCTAATCTTGGAGCCATAGGGTTATCAAATCCCTGAGTAGTGCAAGGGAGAGGGATGTTTTCAGAAACTTCCAGTCTAAAAAATTGCTTGATTACTCTTCTTTTAAATCTTTTGAAGTCATTTCTTTAGTTATGTAGTAAAACTAAGAGAAAATGTCATCATATTTAAAAAAGAAAAAAAAAGCAGGCATAGAGGTGAGCAATCACATTGTGTGTGTCCTTTTGATGACTATGTACCTGGGTTTTCACAGAAAGTCCAGACTGTTTTTGACCTTTGAAGATGCATCATTTTAGGGGAAAAGTTCAGTACTAAAAATAGAAATGGTAGGAAAAGGGTTCTTTTAAGATACGTTATTTGAAGTGCTAGTAGTTTAGCAGTGTCATTGTGAGATTTAAAATACCTGTGTTCGTTACAGAAACAGTGCAAGTATTAACTTCAGTTCAACTTACCTGTTTTTCAGCCCAAGCCTTGTCAGTATTGTAACATTATTGCAGCATTTATTGGCACAAAGTGTCAGCGTTGCACCAACTCGGAGAAGAAGTATGGCCCACCACAGACATGCGAACAGTGTAAACAGCAGTGTGCTTTTGATCGAAAAGAGGAGGGAAGAAGGAAGGTAGGCTTTGTTCCACAGCTGTAATGGCTTAGACTGACAACAATGTTCCTCCTTCATAAGAAAAAGATTAACAGGAAATGTATCTTAAGTTCGATAATACTAAAGTTGCAGTTCTTTACAGTATTTGAATTAAATTTCACAACTTGCAATTGTTATGTTAGCTCCTGGGCTAACTTCCTTTAAATCACTGTTTTTAAAAATAAGCTTAAGCATAAGCTGACAGTGGTAGCTGGGAAACAGAGGTTAAAGAGCTGAACGGTTCCTCGTGCTTTGATTATTTTTTATTTTTATTTTCCCATCCATTGGATCTTATGTATGTTCATGACTTGAATCTGTAACTTGACTCTTCTGATTTGCCTGCCTTGCCTTAAAGTACAGCACCAGAGAGGGAAACTGCTCTGAGCAGCCCCTTCTGTTCTGTTTTCTTAAATAGCTTTGGTGAGTGCCAGTTTCTCATTCCAGAAGGTGTTGAGGGAATGCCCCCAAAAGCCTCTTGCCTGAACCCAAGAATAATGCTGTTTTAACAGAAGAATTTACTTGGTACAAGTAACGCTGGACATCTTGATTCTGCCTGGAATACGATGGGTTGAGAGAGAGTACATGGTGTCTAAATCAAAAATGATTTGTCCTTTTAAAAAGTTAATGTTACTTCTGTAGTATAGAGAGAGTCCAACATTTGCTAAGACTGCTTTCTACCATAACTTTAAACGACAAAAAGAAATGGAACAAGATCCACTTTGCTAGCTAAAAGATCATGTGCATATGTTGGAGTTATGCTAGTGTTGTTTTGTACCAAAGAGATATCTGGATTTTTCCCAAAGGTAACAGATGAAGTGAAACAAAATTCTCTTGCAAATACTGAAGTACATCTTTCTAGTGCAAGTATACTTGGAAAAAAAACCTCTGCTATGAATTATTTCCCAAAAGGTTGATGGAAAGTTGTTGTGTTGGCTCTGCACATTGTCCTACAAGAGAGTGCTACAGAAGACAAAAGAACAGAGGAAGAGCCTAGGATCTTCACATTCTAACTCCTCATCCTCATCTCTTACTGAGAAAGACCAGCATCATTCAAAACACCACCACCATCACCACCATCATCATCGTCACAGCAGCAGTCATCATAAGTAAGTACTTAAAAAATTAAAGTATTTGTTGGTAACTCTTCCTCCTATGCGTTCTGTTAGTACTGAGATCAAATCAAAGGAAGTAAGAAATGCTGTTTAAAACATAGCATCAAAAGCAGTAGCAGAATGTTATTCTTCCATGTTCTGTCAAAATCCTTGTATTCTTACAGTTTGGGTGAAGGGAGGTCAGCAAAAAGCAGAAATTCTTGGTGATCTTTAGACTAGTTGATTTTAAAATTGGTAGCAAGTCTAGAAAAGAAACCCATGGAATGGCTGCAGAAACAAGTTACTTAAGGATAAACTTAAGTTTGGCTTTCTAAGTAGTAGCTGCTGTGTGATAACTACTCTTTTAGGTGCATTTACCATGGGTTAAAAGGTGGTGTATTAGCAGTGAGCACAGGACAGTTACTTCACTCAGAATCCCCACCTTAACTTCATCCTGACCTGTTTCTGCACACATACTTGCAGTTAAATGGAGAAGCAGAAGCAACGGTGCAGGGTCACCCTCAGTCTAGGACCAGTTTGCATCTCTTTGCTAGGTTTTATGATCAGATCTTGTTTCTGAGTTCAGGCAGTTTCTGAGTGGCTGTGATACAGCCACAGGAAAATACCACCGTCAGTTCAGTTACTGGCACTGATATTCCACACAGTTTTGTCCCATCTTCTGCAACTTTTCTCAGCGTGCTGTCCCTGGCTATGGCATACGCAGGGCATACCAACCTTAACAGACTTACCCAGTTTATTTAGTTGTAAATCCCAGAACTGATTTGGTTTTTATAATAGTAGTGATGATTCTTATTTTAATTGATAGGGCTATGGCAGCATAACTTCAGAACTACTTATTTTATTTTGGTGATGGATAGTAAATACTACTGCTGCAATTGTAATGGCCCTGACCCCGGACACACAAACACTTTCATTCTAAGCTTCACTTTTCTAGGGCATATAATTTTCCATTTTGACTGAAACTTGCCTAAGTGTGACTTAAAGATAGAAGCAAAAGAAGCTGGAATGATATTGGGAATGAGGAGAAGAGAAATACACATACTTTCACTTAAAAAAAGAGAAAAATAAAATTTGGGGATTTAGGAATTTGAAGAAGAAAACTATTCTTGTCACACAGAGAGTTCTTGTACTTTTCCTGTTCTTCCAAATCTCTGCTGAAAATTGAGTTACAACAAGCTAAATCTAATTTAATGCACGTGGCAGAGATACAGTAAGGATTAAAAAAAAAAAAAAGTTAGTGCTCTAGTACAGAATAGAGCTTCTAATATAATGAAGAGTTATAAAAGAAGGTATTTCTCTAGACAGATCACAATGTTCCTGGTTTGGCATCTTTTTTCTATAGGCTGCCATCAGTCCCTTGCTTCTGGCCCAATAAACACGAGTCTCTTTCCCTGTCCATTTCAGTTATTGTTGAGATGAGACAATAGAGACAGAGAGGTAGAAATACGGATTCTTTGAACTATTTCATTCACTGCAGTCTTCTACATTCTGCCATTCCTATATCGATGGTGTTAGTTGCTTTTGAAATCACTGAAAACATATGTTGAGACCTGAGAAGAAGTTATTTTCAGGGATCCAAAACTTAACTTTGCTCTTACGCCACCACATAAGCACCACTTCAGGCAATGTTCATATGGCAGTATGGGAATCCCAGGAATGCTGCTGTAGACCAGCTTGCTGAGTACAAGATTAGTGATATAAAGTTCACGAGAATTGGGAGGTACCAGCAAAAAAGGTTTAGCTGTCAACCTGGAAGTCTACCCCTTGCGTCTTACAATAGTGTAAACATTTAGGCAAGAAATGTTTTTATAGCATCCTGACATAGTAAGGAGTGGTCACGAATATGACAGATCATACGACTGTCCAGCTGAAAATACGTAATTGTTAACTGTCTTTATTTAAAAAAAACAACCACAAAACAAAACAGGGAGGGGGTGTGGATTTTTCTCAAAGACAGATACCATTCACATAAACTTGGAAATAATGGCATGTTTGGTCAGTTACCAAGTACATTTCACATATTTCAGAATCAGCAGTCTGAGTCCAGAACAAGATCAGGGACTATGGAAACAGAGGTAAATATGATATTATTTATTAATTTCCTTTTAATTCATCTTGCAGTTTTCACTTAAAGGACTTCTTTTCTTGCATTTCTGGCTAGTCTCTGACATTCCAGCTAGGAGCATGAGTTAGTTATTTTACGTGTACCAAATGGTGATATTAGAGAGTTATATAGTATGAGGCTTTAGGTTTACATTTTGTTTGATTTCAGCCATAAATCCTCTGCAGCTATTCAGAATGAAACTCCAAAGAAAAAACCCAAACTGGAATCCAAGCCATCAAATGGAGATAGGTAAAGTTATATTTTTGTAAAGCTGAGCCATTTCAACCAAGTAGAGCACTGATTTGTGGCCAGTTGCTTCTTTTCTTTTTTCTTTTTCTTTTTTTTTTCATTTTGTCTGAAGAATGAGGGAGGTGAAACTATTGTCCAGACAGTCAGATTATTGGGTGGCATCTGAGTGCTGTCAGTCAACTAAATGACTTTATTAGCAGAAAATTGGCAGTTTTCCTACTTTTAAGCTGTCTGGGGCAAAATTAAATAAAGCTTATGTATGAAGTAAGAGTTATCAACAAAACAGTATTCCCTGACATTGGCATTTTGTCAGTTAGACGCAGGGTTTAACCTGCTGCTTAAAGCTGACCTAGTAAGTAGAGAAGTCTTTGGACCTTAGTGTGCAAGACTGAATCTTTATTTTGTCTCTGGCCAAACAGTTGGAATAAAAGTAAAAGTGGCTGCTTCAGTCAAAAGGTATTTGTCCCCCTCAAAGCTAATACTTCATTATATTTCTGCAGGTGTATGTAATGTGTGCCTTTAGTAAGGTAATTTGCCAGTTGCATCCATTTCTGTCAGGTACATACTTTTTTTGCATTAGTCCTTAAGGATGTTTGTGGAATTATTAATTATCCAATTGAAATTTAAAAAAACAGTATATTTTTTTCTATTGATGTCATAAGTAACTATTGTTTTTTATTTTTAGCAGCTCTATAAATCAGTCAGCAGACAGTGGAGGAACTGACAACTTTGTCCTTATAAGTCAACTGAAAGAAGAAGTAATGTCACTTAAACGTCTTCTGCAGCAAAGAGATCAGACTATTTTAGAAAAAGATAAAAAGGTAAAAGTTGCACCTGCTTAATAAGAACTTCATCATTTTGTTTTCTATTTTGTGGACTGCTAGCAATGTCAAAATGGTGAGATAAAAAAATTGTACCTAATTTTTGTTTTCTAGCGACTAATCAGATCTTACCATTTAAAGGACAAGTTTGGGACTTGTATCATGAATGTATTTTGGCTCTAAGTCAAAGAGGAATTAATCTTACCTCACTTGAGCCACCTAGAAGCTAGCCATCTGGTTCACTGTTACTCAGGCTGCATGCCACAGGTGATGGATAAAATGCCAGACAGTGGCTTGTATGTGTTGCATATTCTAAACTGAGTCATGGCAAGGATCCTGGATACCTACATAGACTGATGGGCACACACGGTAAGAGGAGGATTAAGAGCAGTAACCATGCTGAGTTTAGCATAGTTTTTGTTTAGTTTTAAACTAAAGCAACTATAGCCATAATTAATGGTGTCCAAATTTACATGCACAGTGTATGAAAATTCAGTGGTTTGATTCTAAAAGATTGGTAGCATATATGTAGCGTAAGTTGTCACATCTTTGTGGATGGTCAGAGACTAGAAGAAAAGCTGGGATTAGATGCCTGGCAGTCAACAAAAGTTAAGTGAAATAGGCCCAAATGGCTGCAGTGAAACTCATACAAGATAAACACCCTTCAAACAACCTAATGACTAACAAGAAAAGAGAAATAAACACAAACGCATACTGTGCTCTGCCTTTATTAGAGCTTATTTCTCTGCCATCTGATTAACTAGATGCTTTTAAGACACTAACGGTGGCTCTAGAATGTCTGTTCAGGATTGAATAGGTTATGGAGTTGTATTATAAAATAAATTTACTGTATTTTCAAGTAAAATTTTGATTATAGATGTATGGTGGCCTATCAAAAGATTGATGGTTAAGAAAGGTTCGTTGACCCTGAAGGGAAAATGCTTCCACTTTTAAACCATGGTTCAGTACCTTAATTTCTACACTTGTGTTATGTAAAGGATATTGAACATTTTTTTGTTTATATCACTGTTATAATATACCTAGTGTTGGAAGTACTTGTTACTTCAAGCCTTTAAGCAGTTAACATGAAAAAGCTGAACAGTTTTTTGGGGATTCTCTTTATGTATTTTCTTAAATGGACAGACATTAAGGCCCTGATCTCTCTCTCACAAAACTAGTAGAAGATCAGTCAGTAGGAAATTCACCTATCTGTTTTTATATTTTATCTACTGGACAAAGCTAACAGAAGGTTAGGTAAGGAAATGTCACCTACTTCTGCGTAACCACTGCAGTAACTTGTTTTGTGCTGTTGCCATAGGGAGAGCACCTAATAATTTTAATATCCCCACTGCTAAAACTATTTATTTGACCTCTGAGTTCTTTGAACTGAAGGAGTCCTTCAGGCACAAATTACTTACCTTCAGAATGTCGCTTACTTTCTTCAGCTGCTGTGGGGCAGGGGAGAAAAGCTGAACACATCGTACAGTGTTTGTATAGCTGAAAAATTTACAACAGATTAATGCACTGCAGGGGTTTTTTTGACTGTGAAATGGTAAAGACATTTACTGGGATAAAAGTATGAGCCAGACCTGCGGGAGATTCCTGTTAAGATCTTCCAAGATTTATGTAGGGGCAGCATTTGAACAATTTGGAGTGCTCCAAAAGAAAACCTCTGGAATGTGTAATGTATGGCAACAAAAACAACTCAGTACACCAGCTTTACAGACAATCCTCATTCATCACTTTTTGTTAGGAGGCGAGATCTCAGGCGTGTCATTACCAGTGCTCACTGTTTGCAGTACTAGCCTAGTTTTGTTTTCTGGACAAAATATTAATGAGACACCAAGACATTACCATGGGGCCCTGAGGCTTAATCACTAGGAAGGGACCATAACTTGCTGAATGTTCACAGGTAGTGTGTTTGCTCATCTAGTTGCATACTCTACTATGGTGCAATACTACCGCTAGGTTTGTTTAATATTTAGTTTGTGGTATGTGGTTTTATGCTGGATACCCTGGAATTTATAACAACTGTAAGTACATACCTTGAGCAGCAGACTGTGTACAGTGAGGTGTATAATATCCTTGTGTCAAGATACCTGCACTATATTTAGGACCATTTGATTGCCAGTTCTTTTGAATGCTTTGTTTCACTGCATGGGATTTGACACATACCAAGGTTGGCAATAGCTGTCTTGGTAGTCGTTTTCAGAATGTATGCTCTGGTTTGTTGTAGCAGGCTTCTTTGCTAGCAAAGAGTCTTCATTTCCTGAAAATTGCAAATTTTGAACTGGAGAGGTTCAAAACAGCTAGGTGAATCTGAGATGCTTTGAGGAACTAAACTTTTTGAAGAAGTGGTTCCTAAAACTTCTGGTGCCACATACAACAAACTGTTGGTAGTTCACCCAGCTGTACGTGCTTCCAGAAGAAGCATTCAGCTGCTTGGATAGAAGCGTATATCACAGTTTAGAAACACCTGCCTTAGTGTATGTCATCTGGATCTCTGCCTGTCTCAGGGGAGACCCAGTGGCAGCAATACTACACCGTACACTCAGAATTCAATCATAAGTCATTTAATGACACATTTCTAATAACGCAGTTTAATTCAGTATTTGTTGTGGATTGAGAAGCAGTGAGAGTCCGGAATGTATACTTCTGTTTAGGACAAATTGTAGCACGGAAGTACACAAAAGACTCCTTTCTGTTGTCTTTGTATGGAAGATTTTTCATGTGTTACCATACCATTTAACTGAAGAGACTTAACTGAAGATTGTGATAAGTGTCTCACAGTTGAAAGAACAGCTAAGATTATAAATCATTGGTCTTGTATTTGGATTTTTTTGTGTTGAGGATTAACCTTCTTTATACCAAGTCCTGAGCAAACAGTATGGTTATGGAAGTACAGTTCTTCATATAAAGTAGGCATACTTACATTTCAAGCTACTTCTCAAGTGCTGAGCTGTCAATATTAAATGCTAAATAAATATAGTGTTTCCTGAGATTCCTAGGGCTTCCATAAGGATTTCACAGATTGATTAGAAGATGTGTACTGTAGCAGTCCAAGGAATCTTCATAGAATCTGTGTTTTCAGTTGACAGAACTGAAGGCAGACTTCCAGTACCAGGAGTCTAACTTGAGGACAAAGATGAACAGTATGGAAAAAGCTCACAAGGAAACTGTGGAACAGTTGCAGGTGAGTAATTGCTTATCAGTACTTGAGAAATACTTCAGATGGAGTTATGTATTCGGGCTGTTCACTCACAGCAATGAAATAGTACCAAGTTCTTGAACAGTCATTACCATGTTTAGTTTTGGATGCATTGTACGGTTCTGCAGTCAACAGATAATCTCCATATGAGTTAAACTCACTGTAAGAATTGCTTTCTAACTTTAAGAGATAGAGGTTTACCTCACATGCTTTCTCAGAGGTTATGTTATTTTTTGTGTCTGTTCTCTGATACTTAAATCAGTTGTCAGTGTGCTGTTGATCTGATTTAAGGGCGCAGTGTTAACACAGTTGACAGTTAAATGTCTGTTGTTAAAGCATACTTTATCAGAAAGAAGGCCTGAATTAGTTGCCTGATAAATCAGAGACTGAACAGGTACTGAGTGCAATATCTCAGATACTAAATTTTGCAGTACAGGAAATGTGGTTACCTTTTCTGTTAAAGATGGAATATGCATATCAGAAAGCATATACAAATCTTTCAAAAGTGATCATTATCTTCTTTGAATATTCTGAGCATGTACATTATGAGGATTTGTTTCATGAATGCAATGGGAAATTAGTGTATGACACTACTATCTAAGATGTTTCCGTAATTCGTATTTTATTTTTTTTTTATCTGTATTGCAGGCCAAAAACAGAGAACTGCTCAAACAGGTTGCAGCATTGTCAAAGGGTAAAAAGTTTGATAAAAGTGGGAGTATACTAACATCTCCTTGAAGAACTGGTTATTCGTGGGGTTTGCTACTCAATGTAAATTTGAGTAATTCTGTGAAGCCCTTAAAATCCTGTGTTGTGGAAAAAATATTTTTGCACACCAGATTAGTTGGCATGTTTCCTACACGTTTTTATAATTAATATGCAGCTTTTTTAGTTACTGTTCAGATTAAATACTTCAACTGGCTTGAAGAATGTTTTTATTTTTTTGATATTGGAAACCTTTTGCCAGCAATAGTATTAACAATTGCATAGAGAACATAGCAGTGCTCTCTCTAAAAGGACAACATGCAATAAAAACCTAGGTGTACTTTTTACAAAGCAGCAACTGAGTCTTTTAAACTACACTGATGTCAGCCAAAAGTTTATGAATCTGCAGTGACACTGAACACTGTTTTTCTGGCAACTGTTCATTTACTTTGTATCAAAATATAAATTTAGAATGGAAATCATGGTGCTCTCAAGTGAAACTAAAAAAAAAAGGCATATATGTATGTGTAAATACAACTGTAATGGTTATATTCTTAGTTATAACAAGTAATTAGTGTTTTACATTCTTGTGATAGGGATTTACCGAAAGATTATCTATTGTACAGTAACAGAGGCAGTGTGGTTTTTGTAAGATTTACTGTAGATTTTTCTTGCAAGTGCCTTTCTCCAACTGTTTATTTATAGGAATGTTGGTATTTTGTACATAAGGTTTTTATGTTTTAAAATCATGTTTAATAAATGTTTTATGTAAATATAAATGTGTGTACAGAAGAATCTGAAACAAAGATCGAAGTGGCTAGTGCAGTGCTTGAAGCAGCATTAAGAGCTAGCTAATTGATGGACAGTGAGTATTGGCTTTAGATAACCTTTGTAGCTTGTGTCTGTGAGGTGTAGAATTTTGTTAGTGCTGCTCATGCCAAACACTTCCTGAACAAAAAATGAAATGTTTTTTGTCACACTGGAGTTTAGTGGTTTGTTTATATATTTTTCCCATTTGGCACAACACTAATTTTAATTCCATAGGAGACATTGTACTCCCAATGTTACATCCTTAATTAGTGATATGCACTCAAAGTTTTAAAAAAATGTATTCCCCATTGTCTGGTTTAATGTATTTAGTTGTAACTTATGGTGATTCTTCTTAATGAACTGCAAGTCTGTTATCCCCAGTAAAGAGACACAATGAGAAAAGAGCAGCCAAAACTAATGGTCTTGAAATTAATGAAGGGAGTGGATGTGGTGTCAAAGGGTGGGTTGTTTTAATGTGTTGGGTAGATTTTGATTCTAAATTACATCAGTTTAAGTTTAGCTCTGCTCCTAATGGACATTAGTCATATTCAGAAATTACCATTAAAACATAATTTAGTATACCCCAAGGTCTCTGTTCAGGAAGGTGAGTTACAAATCGGCATAAAGTGAAGTAGACTTACCTAAATACAGGTTTAGTTCGGCTCTGGGTACTGACTGGTAACAGGGTAACTGCTTATATTTCAGTAAGCTTAATTGTGTACAATAAGCTACACACCTTTTAATTAAAGAACAAAAATCTAAAGTTCCTTGGCTGTCCACCCATGTACTGAGCTATGAACACCCTTTCAGTAGTTCAAACAAGTTCCAGCAGTGACAGACTACTGAATAATTTGAAAAAATCAAACTGTCTTGTTTCGTATGGTATACATGTATTTTTATACCCTAAAATCAACTTTGTATGTTTATAAATGCTCTTCTTTAAACTTGCTAAACTAGGGTAGAGAGTGCTGCTATCCTTTGGGGATTTTGGTTGGTTGGGTTTTTTTAGTATACAAATTTATGACTTTCATTAATTCAGAGTTAGTATTTTGATAATTTTTTTTTCCAAGTTGAATGGTGACCCATGTTTGTTGAAATTCATTTTAAAATACAGAAATGCATAGCAAATTGAAATGTTTGAATTAAGATTATTTAATGATATCTGTTCAAGCTGCAGTAAGGAGTTCTGTTTTAAAGCAACAACCTGAATTTCTGTATTATGGAAGTAATAGACTTTATAAATCATAGTCCAAAAAATTTTTAGGGGCTTCACAGTGTTTAGTTCTAATTAAAGACCTGTGAGTTTTCTTCCATAATCTCATTTTTAACATGAATTTTTTGAAAGTTATAAACTAGCCAACTGAATCCCAGTCCTGAAAATAGTGTCCTGGAGCTGTAAATTATTGACATAATAAACTGATGTTCTTTAAACGTGGATCTGCGAGGAGATTATTGTACTGTATTGTGCTTTTTAGCCTGTTTCCAGATGTTGATTAGCATTGACCAGTAAATGGCCATTTTGGCTCAAGTTATTTATGTATTTTAAGCCTGTGAATATTGCAGCCCCCTTTTAGATAGTATGTCTAAATACGCGTTCTGCAGTGAAGCTATTCAGCTGTCCACATGTATAGATTATTGAAATACTGTACTGGCACACATCTGACCGTTGACATTTTGTACCTTTTCTAAATCCAATGTTTCACAATAAAATCTTGTCAAAACATTAATCTGTCCTTTTAAAATTATTCAGAAATTCATGTGTCGTGTTAATCCTCCACACTGTCACTTGATAAAAGTCTGTGGCCAAAAAAGGGAAGAATTTAATATTTGCATTTAGTATTTAGATTTCTGGGAAGATTAGACACCCTGGGCTGCCTACAAATTGTGACAAATTAGAGCTTCAGATTAATTTCTCAAGAAAATATTTTGGTTTTCTACAACAGGATTATAAATCATAGAAATATTTTCTTGTAGAGAAGAAAAAAACCTTAATGTTTAACTGGAATCTAGTGACATTTAATAAAGCCTTCAGCAGGCTTTTTATATTCTGCTTAACATCAGCACTTGTGTTTAAAAGTATCTGAATTTCAGTCTTAGTCTGTTAACCATAAGGTGGTTGTTCTGTTACATACATTGTGTACACGTAAGGTGATTCTGAAATTGGAAGTGGCATTGATAATTTCTATGAATTAAAACAAGAGAGTAAAATTCCATAGCTTTCTGGCCGAGGCAGTTATCTAGAAGTGGGGAATCCTTGAGTTTCAAAGCCCCGCTAGAAGTGGGGAATCCTTGAGTTTCAAAGCCCCGCTGTTAAAGCAGTATATATTTTATATTGGGTATAGTGATTAACAATATGCTATTTTAATATTGAATTGTTCTTAGCCTCATTTTAATGCAAATTTGCAATGGCTTTGTTGAAGCCGTTTATTTTTAAAGCTGAGAGCAAGTCAAAACCATGTGTGGTACCGAGTTTAAATATTGCTTCAATGTGACACATGCAAAACTTGTATGACTGGCCATGTAACAGATTGACTCCCTAAAAGAGATTTGCATCATTTGAAGCAAATTTTCTTGAAGGAGATTTAAATTGTTACAGCCTACGTATAGGCACTTAGGCAGTTCTTAGTGGTCTTCAGTATCTTCAGAAGCTCTGAATCCACACTGAATTTTTTGAAAACACTGAAGTGTGTGACTGCAAACTGTAATCTTGACTAACTTTTTAAAATTAAGTAAAAGCTGTTCATGTCATTTTTGTTCCTTCAAGTGAGTTACTAAAAGATGGGTTCAGTTGAAAATACTGCAATAGAAGATACATTTTCTCATATATTATATGCAATTCCTTTAGTTTTCCTCGTGGAAAAAGTATTGATACATAAAATGACTTCTGTTGAATCCCACAGAAGAAGTAGGGGCATCAGGCAGAGGGATTATTGAGGTGGAAAGAGATGTTTGAGGTGTCCCTGGGGGACGGAGGAGGGTAATGGAGGTGTAAGGACTAATGGGGAAGAGAAACTTCTGAGATACCGTGTTATTCATTTAAGTGATGTACTGAATCACATAGTTGGGGTTTTTTCAAGAGATGCGTCATCTGTGTATGTTTAGAAATGGCAACTCTTTCAGGTAAAATGCAGCATTGCTTAAGGGAGTTTTTTGTTTGGTTTTCTTTTAAAGATACTACAGTCTACATTCAAGAAATTAACAGATTAAAGAGCTTGATTAGATTGAAATACAAAGACGTACAATGTGAAATCCATGTTACAAGCAGTTAGTCATGATGATTAGGCCTAGAAAAAAATAGGTAAAACTGTAACAGAGTACTGTATACCATTGCCCCAGCTGGGTAATGGGGCAAGTCTCAACATATGACTTGAACTTTCTGTCTGTCTGTTCTCATGCATTAGACAGAAATTGTCCTTGAAGTTATGTCACCAGCGCATGAATCATTGACATTTCCCCTTGCTTTAACCCAAACAGAGAGCATGTCTGGATTTGCCCATTTACCTTTAAAAATGTTCATTACAATATGCTGGCGCTGTTCTAACTGACCTTCTTGCTCCTGGGAATTTCTCTTCAGTGTCTCTCCTTCTGGTGTGTGAAGGCAATTTTGCATTTTGACTGACGGGGATTTAAGTACCGCGGACGCTGGTGTGCTGAACAAGCCAGGTGAAAGTAAATGTTTGTAGAGTGTAGGTTTTCCTTCTACTAAGGCTTTCTGACTCTGGGAGTACTTGGATAAGTTCATTTATTTTTAATTGTCAGTTGGAAAATAGGCATTCCAGCTTCTGAAGAATACTAAAGGCTGAAGAAAAACCTGCATCATCTTGGCGTACAAAAGGTCAGTCTTAGAGGCATAAGCAGAACACTGCTTTTATAGTGACTTCTTTTGATTGCAGAAGGCTTGTGGACAAACAAAAATAAATCAGACCAACAAATAGGTCAGAGCTGCTTTGGACCAGTGATCTTAATTAGAGGCTGGGTCACAGAAATGTGTTGTATTCCTACTGTGGCTTCCGCAGGTATTAGTATTTGCAGCCTAAGTTGATTTTTATCACCAGTTGTACCCCCTCCCCCTTTTTTTAGTAACTTATAGCAATTTATTTTGAACTGAATTCTGAAAACCTGAAGATGTTTTCTCTTATTTGAATTGTAAAAGATGTAACACGTTCACAGTTTATCCTTTATCAGGTACATCGACTCATGTCTTTTCATTTCATGGAGATCTTGGAGGTCAGTTGTATTTATAGATATTCCTTGGGAAAAGTTTTAAACTTTCTTAGACAACTCTTTGTGTAGTGGTTTACTTTTTGCAGAATCACATGTTAATTTTCCCTGACATTTGTATGCTCAAAATTCCACTGCAGCATAAATGGTAGAATTATTTCCTGGAATGTTTTTGTCCAGCCATGGTCAGCTCTTGAAAATACTGTGTGACTCTATTGATTAGAATGCAAGCTACAAAAATTTATTATTAACTAATAAAAATGTATTGAACAAATTTACTAACAGAAAATTGTCTTTTTCAGGTAGAGGTTATTCCTTTTGTTGGTTGTGAATATAAACTGAGGCATTTTCCTTCATTTAAGGAGAACTGTACCACTTAAATTAGGATCTTTACAGGTATGATGTATTAGAACATGAAAAACCTTCCAAAAAGGGAAGGAATTGTAAGGCTGTATTTGCTAGAATAATTTCAGTCTCTGCTGAAAGGCTGATACGTTGATCTAGCTGACTGCACTGAGGCAGCCTAGTAGCGCTCATGCAACCATACAACTGTTGCAGTGCTGCGGTTGCACAGCCTGTTACCAAATGCAGCCAGGAACAGCGATTTCAACCATTCCTTCAGGATCTACAAGAATTTGCTTGCTGGTCACTTACCTGACTTGGGGTGCAGCATTCATTGAAGTTAACATAGTGCAAGATACCTTTATATCTTACAACTATAACATCCACAAAAGTGGAGTAAGCGCTGGATTCTTCCTCTTACTGGAAAGGCATGAGATTATCTTGCATAAAAGAACCAAATTGCTCTGCAAGATGCAGTTGAAACTTAATTCCTGCATTCCTTGGTGGAAGATACATTAGTCTTTCTCCTGTAATAAATCTGCTCCAGTTTTTAGGGTTTGATTGGTAGCCCATAGTGCTTTTTCCTCCTGTTTTGCGTTAAAGGTAATGATATGTAAAGATACTTTTTTTTAAAGCAAACACACCTTTGGATCTTGTTTACCAAAAGTGATGGAACGAACCTCTTCCCTTACTTCCTAAATGCTAAATTTAGTAAAACAGAGCTAAGTAAGAATGGCTGCCTACATAAATTTAGCCGCTAGATGCTGCTTAAACCACACAGTTTCTTGGAGGTATGTGGTTGTAAGTGCTTTCTGCGCACCATCCAGCATCCACAGCGGATAGTTGTTCCTGTTCAAATACAACACTGATGCTAAAATGAGAATATCCTAAATAAGGAAATAGTTGTACTTTGGAATATATTTTAGAAAATCTGAAATATATTTTGGAAAATTAAGCACAGTGGTATTAAGTGTGTTTATTATAGTTAAATATTTTAAAAATCCTTGGAACTATATTGTTTTCTCTGATTGCTTTAAGAAAGAAAAATCCCCATTTTATAGGTCAGGATGCTGATCCATGAAATAATGCAGCTTGAGTGCTGTCACACAAAAGGCATTGTTAGAATTGAAAATAGACTCCAGGACTCGCCAAGTAATGCAGATTGAGTATCTGTTTCCTTTGAAGGGGCTGCTACGGATAAGTTAAAGTCTTATTTAGTCACCGTAGATGTGTAATAAATCTGTAGCACTAGTTAGCTGACTTAGCATCTGAACCTTAGAAACCATTACTGAATGTAACTGATTTATTCATAGTATGGATAGCCATAGAAAGGTGAGAAGAATATACTTTTGACTTGGAACAGTAAGGTTTAAGACTTACTGTTTTCCTCTTTCTTTGAGTCTGATGCACTTCTGATACAGATATTTCCCAGTCTGATTCTGTTAGCAGATGTGTTTGAAATCTTGTGACTTTCTAGTGAGAGAGTTCTCATCACCATTTTAAAATTCAGGCTGTTTTTAACAAGTCTTGGATTTACAAAGATGTAATTGTAGTAAAGGGGAAAAATGCTTTCATTTGTATACTCTATAGCCATGTTGTGTATTGTATTTATATATTCTATGAGTAATCTTAAAGTAGGAAGACCCAGGGAATTACAAACTGGTCAGCTCCTCAGTGCAAGAGAGACATGGACATACTGGAGAGGGTCCAGTGAAGGGCCACGAGGATGATGAAGGGACTGGAGCACCTCTCCTGTGAGGAAAGGCTGAGGGGGCTGGGACTGTTCAGCCTTTAGAAGGCTCAGGGGGACTTTATGGCTATAAAGACCTGAAGGGAGTGCGCGAGGAGGACAGAGCCAGGCTCTTTTCAGTAGTGCCCAGTGCCAGGACCAGAGATAATGGGCACAAACTGAAACACAGGAGGTGGCCTCTGAACATCAGGGAACACTTTTTTAATGCGAAGGTGACTGAGCACTGGCACAGGTTGCCCAGGGAGGTTGTAAAGTCTCCATCCTTGGAGACACTCGAAAACCACCTAACTGGACATGATCCTGGGCAACCAGCTCCAGGTGGCCATGCTTGAGCAGAGGGGCTGGACCAGATGACCTCCAGACGCCCCTTCCAACCTCAGCTGTCCCGTGACTCTGAAAGCTAAACAGGGCAAACATCTTTCCCTTCATCTATTAGAAGACAGTATTTTGTTGTGAAAAAATAGGTAAGCAACATTCTAATGTTTGCAGGTTTTCCCTCACTGTGTTCAGTTCATTTGAACAGAGCAGGAAAAAAAAACAAACCAAGGGTTTTTGTCATGACAATTCACCTGTTAGGCAGAGCGCTGCATTACTGAAACATCTTACGTTATGTGGTTGATGGTTACTTAATCCTCAAGATAGTTTGCTGAGCTTGTAAAATAAATACTTTTGCATGAAGGTGCATTTCTATAAGCTATTTTTGGTAGCAAATTTCAGATAAACAGAGCAGGGAGCAGTAATTTCCCATCTATTTCTTTCCTGTTAATCTATTGCCAGCATGATATAATTCTTATACTATGCACAATCAGAAAAGTCTGTTTGAAAATAGTAAAGTTCCCAAGAGTAGTTATCTTGCTGTCCAAATCTTTAAAGCCCTTTTGCATTATTTTCTTTCTGTTTAGTAACGGCATTCTAAATAAGTTTGGTATGAAGCATGTAGGACATCAAGAATATGTGTAGTTTTGTGGTGTCTTCCCTTTATCTGTAGCCGTATGTCTTACCTTTTATTAAATGTGTATGGTTGAAGCAGAATTGTGTACGACGTGCAGAATGTATCCCCTGTTTTTAGTAAAGCCTCAAGCATCGTACTTTTAAAGCAACTTCTGTTTTTTTAAAAGAGGTTTTGGATCAGGCCTTGCGTGTTAATTAAAATTATTTTGCACGTGCATCAAAATCATAAGTCATGTGACTCAGGCTGTATTTTGGAACTGTGTTTATACACAATGTGGTTAATGTATTTTTAGTTGGTGTATTCACTTAAAAAAAGCAAACTCAAGTATGGAGTAGTTCCTCACTTCTTTCCTTGTGTTGGGAGAATAGTGTCCCGCAGCTGAAAGAGGAATATAATTTTCCTGATATTTTGTTGCTGTGACATGAACAGATGCATTTTTTTTCCCCTGAAAAGTATCTTTGCAACAACTCACAGAACATCATTTCTGAGGGAAAATACAGGCAAACAGGGATCATAGCAAAAATCAGATAGCATCTTAATCCATTTATAATGCTGTCATACTTAACATTTTAAGTTGAGTAAACTAGGTGAGGGTGGAAAAAAAAGAGAAGTAACCCAGATCATTTTGAAAAGCAGTAAATAGAAATTTTGTGGTGATTCAGAGTGCACTCATAAACTTGCTTCTACTGTCAAGATTGCTATCAGGCTGATAAACACAGTTTATTGCACAAAAAAAATCAGTATGTTTTACAAAATGGCAAAACAACGTGTTTTTCATTCTTGGACTATAGTTAGGAACACAGATATTGATATATTATTTACCAGAATAGTATCAGAGCTTATGAAACCAGTAATTTATCTAGCCTAAAAATATCTCTGCTACTTTAGTAGAACATGAAAGAAGTTTTTTGATAGTTGATACGAAGCAACCTAGTGACAGATAAGTTTTCTTTTTAACCCCATTGGACATTTTTCTGTAGCCTAATTTCTTTCTTAAATCTTACTAACATTGTAATCTTAGTTGTATTTTGGGGCAAAAAGTTCCATAAATTAATTTTATTACTATTTGTGTGATGGTTCTTTCTTAATTAATACATTTATTGGCTTAGAATTTAAAGGCCGTAACTCTGCCCACCCGGATCAGCATATTCAGAGATTCTCCTAGCATTTATTATTTTTTTTCACTTAAACTACTTTGTTGCTGATTAGCAGCATTGACTCTTTGCAGTAAGATTTGTTCTTCCAGGAGTCAATAGGTTAGTCACTGTGCATAAGAAAAAAATAAAAAGACGATCAGCCTCTTAATGTAAAATATGCTTCCATGTTCTTGACTTTTGTTCTAGTGCTGTTTTTTACCAACAGTAAAAATGCTCAGTTTTGGGTGCTGGAGCTAATGAAAGAGCCCTTCTGGCCCCCCCTGGAGTGACTCTTGTTCCCCATTCATCCCACCCACTTGGGCTGGCTGAGGTCCAGCCCGTTCTCCTATGGTCGTTCTCCAAGAGGCTGGCAGATGTTGTACACATCAAGCCACCACATGTTACTTCATGGTAAAGCATAAGAGAGGGAGAGTGAATAGGGATCTTGCTGTAACGGAGGGGTGAGCAGATCAGAGTCCCCATGCTTACTTGGTGGTGAGAAGATGCGCTACAGTAGTGGTTCCTGACGTAAGGTCTAGAGCCCCATGGTCATATCTAAGCAGTCTGGAGTTAATCTGCAGAAGTATAGTGCCTTTGCCATGTTTCCAGTTATGCCTTTGTTAGTGAGCATACGTAGTGGAGTGTACAAAGTCTTCATGATTGACAGCACTGCAAAATCCAGAAAATTTGGAAGTACTGCTTCAGAAAGAGCTCTGTTTTCTTAAGCTTGGGATAGGGAGTTAGAAGTGCCGGGCACTCATCCTGGTGAGGATTTTCTGTCTCAGTCCCTTTGTCCCTTGAAAGGGTGTTAAAAGGTACGCTCTCAACAACAACCACTTACTGACGGACAGTCAGAAGATGGAAGCTTTGTGGGAGCAAATATGTGAGGCTCATTGGAGAAGAAAGAGGCAATGCAGAAGGTAGTCCACCAAGGAGGAGAGCAGACTGTTCAAATTGTGTCTTCATTTGCTAGTTTTAAGATCAAGTTGAGGTATTTTCAATGACCGGTTCTACCAAACCAGAGTAAACATCTCTAGCACATTCTTAAGGCCCTTCATAATGCCCAGATTAGGAGGACAGTCAGTCTACGCTTCCAATCAAGTTACCAGATTCTTCTAGTGAGCAATTTAGCATAAAAAAAATGAATTCTCACATTTCTTCTCTGGATGAGCCTATTTTGCATCATTGTATATGGGTCTTAACTTCCTAACAGAGGAAGTGTGAATGCTCATAGAGTAACTTTTCCAAAAGAGGCCTCAGTTTGACTTATTTCTTGGAGTTTTGCTGCACATGTAAATTCTGGCCAGAGCATGGTCATGTATATTACCTCCTGTATTCCTGCAGGAAAACCTTGTTTCTTTTCGTTTTTCCAGTCTTTCAAGATGCAGTTGCACTCATTGATGCAATTCCCAGGCTTAAAGGCAGAATTCTATGCCCTGCTGACCCTATAATAAGGCTGCTGATCAGACTTGGGGAAGTGGGAAAGGGGGGAGAAAGTAATGAGTAACTCTATATAAAATTTATATAGAAATTATATTTAATTGTAATTATATATAATATACCTTATTAATGCACAATATTATATAATAATATATATTACATAACGTAAATATTTTTTTCAATAACTATATGAAATGTCTGGTTACCTGTCTTTTCTCTCACCCAGTGAAAAGCTGGTGGGATCAGTAGCGTGGGTCCTAGTCGTGCAGTCTGTCCTTTATAGACTTATTTTCTTTTAAAATCAGGGTGGCTCTTTCCACTCAGCTCACCTCTGATCAGTCTGTAGACTTCAGTAGGATGGTTCTTTGGTTTGAAACCTAAATGGGTGGAATAGGGAGTGGAGAGTGGTTTGGTTTTGAAGTTTGTGGTTTGGTTTTTTTAGCGAATACCTCATTTCCAAATACAAACCTGTCATCCAATGCAAGGTCTCTGTTCCTCCCCATAGCCCGGGAGGGACTGGGTCCCGTTTATTTTCCTGTCCTCTCCAACAAACCTCATGTTAATGACAGTTCCCACTCAACACTTCCAAAACAATCCCCTGATAAGCCTCCTCTGGGACACCTCCCCAGTTAAGATGCAAACTGGTAAGTGCTGTGAGGTCTGAGCTCTCAATGCATAGGTGACTACTTAGGTAAAAGTGAAAAATACACGTGAAATACATCTAAGAGAATTAATACACCTCAAATTAATATTTTACAAGTAGAAGCAGTATTTATCAAGCCAAATCAATCTCAGATCTCGAGTATAGCAAAAAATAGATAAGGCAACCCCGAACGGAGCAGAGAAGGCAGGCTAACCACTCTGCCAAATGTAGTTATTTCATTTCCTATATGCCCCAAGCATGCTAGCTCACAGTTAACTCATACCTTTGTTTTTGAGGGAGCTTCTACTGGATGTAACTTACTGTTTTCCGCTTGGTACATTCCTCTTATTTATGCAAATTCTCCATGATCATATTAACTTTGTTCAATTTAAAATAAAGAAGTGAGCAACCTTTCGCTGCTGATCTGCAGCTGCTGAGTGTGATGCTGTGGTCCTGAGTAACACAAATTCAGTATCACTGTATCAGCTAGTAGCCGAGCTTGTGTACTTCAGAACATTTCTGCTTTCTGCTCGGGGATACAAAACATCATATGTGTTTTGCAGTAGTAGCATATTTCCAGCCATCTGTAATTGCCTCCTACTTGCATATGCTTAGTCACTGCATACAAACATACACCTTCTGCTGAACTTTAGAATTATGCTCCCCTCTAGTAAAGCTCATTATGTTTTTAGCCGTATGGTATTCTACAAAGCCTCTTTTTACAGCATTAGAGCCCCGGTAATCCAGATTTGCCTCCAAGGAGGCCAGACGAGATCATTTAACCAAACCATTATTGTAAGTACTTACTTTCTCATGTGATCCATCAACATTTTGATAGGGGTTTTGCTGTTGTCATCAGTTTTGCCAAGTAAATGAAAACATGCTACTATGAAAAAAAATTAATGTTTTTATTATTGGTAGAGCCAAAACATCATCATAGGAATACTCTAAAACAACACAATTTAATAACTTATTTCCCCTATATTTTTAATATAGGTCTTATATGATCCTTCATGCTATTGCTAGGCTAATACTTCTCAAAATCATGGAGTGCTCAAAGATGTATTTACCTCTCCCCTCCCATCACCAGCTGGAACCCAAATTGGTTGCCTGTTCTTATCTTGTCTATGAGTCTGTTTTTTCCCAAAGTGGATGTTTGGCGGGAGGGTTTCCCTGCCTCTGAAGGTGTGAGGCTCATGATGAACTAGATTTCTGCTGGCAGTGATTTTTCGAGTTTTTTGGCAAGTCTACTGTCCAAGGAAGTCTGCCTCCTTCTGCTCCAGCATTTGATCATTTAGCCAGAACGTAGCTCCCTGGCAGTCGCTGTTTGCTTAGGGAGGGGTTGTTTGGGTCGGTGGTTTCCAGGGCCTCGAAGCTGAGGAAGCACACCGCCCATGGTGTCCTCCTCTTCAAATGTCAGCCCTCAGCACATGGCGGGGTGGAGCTAAATGCCAGGCTGAGGTACTTTGGGAAGCCTATGTCTCCTGAACATATCGCTTCCTGGGATCCGAACCAACACTTACAAGTGGGCAGTTTCACCCTGAAACAGGGATGAAATGGGGATGACGTTAGCCTTCTAACAAAAATCAGTTGTATTTGGGGAGGGAGAACAAGTCTTGGAAACTTGACTCACTTGTAGCCAAGACAGGATCCCAGAAGAGGAACCACAGACCGACAGCCAAGGTATTCTTTTCAGAATCACAGCCATTAGGAAATCCCAGAAGTAGTGAGGAATGTCAGGTTGCACACCGTCTTAAGGATTTAAGGATTTTTTTCTCCCTCACAGTTTGTTAGCATGGAGCTTTTTAAAAGAACTTCCTTTCCCCTCTAAATTACTTTTTTATCACTTCCATATTCTTCCAATGTACACCATTTTACAATGGTCTAAGAAAAGCCATTGGAAGTATGTGCAGTTGAACTACGAGTGGCATTTCAGTCTGTGCTGCTGCATAAACTCTTCCAGCCCCGTCCCTGTAGGGTTGAGCTTGCAGGGGACTGATGTGCCAGCTACACAGGCAGAACTGCTGTCCTGGGGTATCCTGAGAGAACTCCATGAAATCACTGCTATGAACTCTTGCTCTTCTTTCCCACTTCTGGCAAAAGAAGGAGAAGTAGCTAAGTCCACAATCAGTTATGTCAAATAGTGCAAAAAGATTTAGTAGCTTCGTTAAGGATTTATAGTATCTATTCATGACAAAGAGGAAATCTATTGCTGCTTGCTGCTCCTGTTTGATCCACATTCTGGCTCTGTGAGAAAGGTCCAGTGTGTTGACTATGTCCAAAAAGAGTTGGCAGGCTTCCTCCGGAACAGCCTGCACACTTCTACAGGAGGAATATCACTGTGTTGTATCCTGCAGGTTGAATTACATTCTATGGAAAAAAATGACTCCCTACCAAATCAGAACCGCTTCATAAGAGGGTATTTTAGAAGCTGGTTTGTGCAACAAAAGGTTTTATCAAGCAGAAGTACGTGGTCCTGATGCCCAGAGACAAAGCAGCTGTGTAATTCTGCGGCTGGTGAGCCTGGCCGCCCGCACCGCTGTGTCAGAGCTGGAGCCTGCACAGGGGAACCTGAGAGCATGCACGGCTGGGCATGTGGGAGACAAGCTCAGCCTCTCCATCACTAGTGTAAATCTGGGTCTGTTTGTTCTTTTGATGAAGCCATACTCCAAACTCTTCAACCTTGCTTCAGTTCTGTACCCAGGCAAATAGCTCTGCCCTGCGAAAATACATTGTTACATGAGATGGTCAAACACAAAAGTAATGGGGAACACAGAAGTACTTAAATGGCTAAATAGAGAATGTTGTAGTTAAGATCCAGATTTTATGTTGATATTTATGTAAAACACTGCAATTATGTTGTGACTTGACTAAAATATAAGCCTTTCAGACAGAACAAGAGCAAAACATCTTGTCTTTAGACTGAGGCTGTAGAAATAATTCTTAAGATGATGAAGAATAAATGCTTTTTATAAAGCAACAATATAATCAGCTGGCTAAAATAATGAGCTGTTTTGAGAAATCATCAATGGACAAAGCAATCCTAAGGGAATAAGAGGCATTAAGGCAGGAGAGAATGCCATGCAAGACAACACCAGAGGGAGTTTCTGGTTATCCTTCTCTAGGTTTGTATTCATGAATTGCACCACAATTTGTGGACACTAATTTTCTTTTTATATTCACATTGTGAGACTAGAAAAGCACATGAATAAAGTAGAGTGAACAGAAGATATTGGGGGAAAAAATCAGTAAACACTGCTATTTTAGTAAACCACAGGTCCTCAGACTTGATACATACAAGGACGGAGAAACGTAGGAAGTAAAAGAAATAGAACTCAGTAAATATCTGACATTACCCTCTTTTCATTACAATGGGGGAAAATCATGTAACAAAGCAGGAGGAAAACCTACAGCTTTGACAATTAACACCTGCAATGTATTTGGGGGAAAAAAGGATTTTCAAAGGTCGGATTAAATCAGATGGGCGTCCTGATTAGCCTTAATTGCTGCTGATCAAGGTAGGAAATTACAGGGGGTTTTAGATGTTTTGTTACCTTAAAACCTAGCTGAACTACCTACTGAATGCTAGATATTAGACACATACTTATTTTCTGTTGTATTAAATCTAAAGTAATGGAAGGAAGATTTGAGCTTGATACTGCAATAGTTTTAGGAAAGCTGGATTGCTTTTCTGGTTCCATTGCCAACCTTCTCTGGACTTTACTTCTCTGTCTTTTAGTTTCCCTTCTACAGATGGAATTCAGATTACTTTCTCCCATTCTCCCTTTGTCTTCCTTGCCTGTTTAGACTAGAGTTGCTCACACTTTTTTCATGTTCTCCTTTTCCTTCTATTTTTCTCCGATTTGTTGTGGAGAGTAAAAGGAGGATGTCCATCCTCTCCTTCTCCGGGGTGGATGTGGGAGGAGGTGTTTCCAAGAAGGCTCTGAGAGGAGGGTAGTAGGTGTAGGTTGAAGTGTCCTGTGAAAGTGGGATCATGGCTGGACAAAGGGACTGGGTTAGAAAGAAGAGATGAAGCCGAAGGAATCTTGTGATTTCCAGCATGTGTTAGCAACTTCATAGGAATGAGGGGTATTGAAGATCCCCCATTCTCTTTTTCTGCACGCAGATTTCTCAGTGCACCTCTGTCCTACAGCCTCACTCCTGCCCTTCCCACTGCCCCCCACCCTGGGTCCGGTTGACGTGAATGGTTGAGATTGGATCCATAGTTCTCTTTCCCAGTTTGATATTTTTAAAAAAGCATAGTTGACCCAGCTTTGTCCGCTTGTCTAATTAGAGCCCTGAGTGATTAGAGTTTACTACAAGGATGGCTAACATCATACCATGGAGTCTATTACATAGAGGTAAGATCTGCGTGTGCAGAAGATCCTCCCTGTTCTTATTATCTGTGTAAGTGTTGGTATTACTTGAAATTTGTCACCCTCTGGTGGTGATGTAAGTAAGAGTAGTTCGGGAATCTCATTCATGTCGTGGTGGAGAAGGGGATGCTAACTTTGTTTCAAATCAGATGTACTTTATTTGTGCCAGTCCTCTGTGATCTTCTTGAATTAGCTGGTACATAATCATTTGTCTGTCATGACTGCACAACTGATCTGCTATCATCCTTGACTTTCTGATTCCAAAGCAGTGGCATTATTTAACGCAGGTATATATTGCAAGGGATAAGCTGTGCTTTTGTGTCTCACAACGTTATGTTGCTAGAAGCCTGTCAACAAGGTTGGAAGGAAATGGAGGCGCCAACAAGTCCATTTCACAACTTTTCTTTCCTTTAAAGGGTTTATCATTTGCTTTTCTCCTCTGCACCATCTTTTAGCATTCTTTGCAAAACAGTTACTTGGCATTTCCTTGCACATACAAGTGTGCAGAGGTCATTTTTCTTGGGTATTAATGTTTTCGATCTGCGCTATCAGCTTACATTATCTGTATTTACTCCAACACCACTAATGGCTCAGAGTTTCCAGCATTTCAGTGGCTATTCTCAGATAATTTTTTTTCCCAGATAAACCAAGGGTTTGCGTGTTTCTGTACCTCCTGGGTACTTGAAGCTCTCATATACAGTCTGGAAAATTGAAGATTATTTTCATTTCAGAGAGTGAGATAAAAGACAGGGAAAATAACCCAAAACCTACCAAAATGTGCATGAAACCTCTGGCCCAGAAGCTTATTTGAAAAATCATAACAACCCTTGATTATCTCAGCTCTGTTTTTCTTGCCCCTGATGCTCTCTTTCTTCTTCTAGTCATTAGGGTAAGCACAGTAGCCTAAATTCAGTCCATTGAGAGGAGCCATCACAAGGCTTTCGCATTATTTATGTTCCACTTGAGCCTTCAAAACTGGCCTTTTCTAAAGAGGTCAGTTTTACCCAGTGAGAGCTGGTGTTTTGTCTCACTGTGTAACCACCGGTCTCTCACACAGCCAGGTCCCTGTAACAATATTTATAAGCTCTTTCACATCTAACATAATAGTTGGCTCTCCAAGTTCTCCTGGGCTGTTGTTCCCCCGGCTCCGTTAGCTGTATGCTGCTGAATAAGTTGCCTCAGACATTTCAGTGCTCGAGACGCTTTGTACAGCTGGCAGTTACAATGGGTCGCCTTTGAAGATGGTGGCCTCCTAAGCCTTGTCCAGATGTTGCTGTCTTGCCCAGTAAACAACACTGCTTTGGCCTCGCAGTCATTTGCTGCTCAGTTTTTGCAAAGAAAGGTTCATGCTTCTTTGTCCTTTCCTTTTCATTTTCAATGGTTCTCTGGAAATTTATAATTCACATTCGATACAGAGCTCAACTTTTCCTGCGTATCTTGTAATTGTTTTTAATCATATTGATGTGTATGAAAGCTTACAGCAGTTTCTATTGCAGGACTTTGAGTCATGCATGTGTTTCCCAGTATTTAGTTTATTGTTCTTTTTTGTTTCCTGCTTTTCTTGAACTTGAAATCTGATCTTAAATCTTCCAAAATCTTTTCATCTCCAAGATAATAGATTTTGCAATTAGTCATTAAATTACTAGCATAATGCACTTACTGGAACTGTCTGGAAATTATGTTTTGCTGAGTATTTTCCTTGTAGGTATCTGAAAGGTTATCATATGCTGATCTCATTTATACCTGTTTAAATCCAGAACGATTACGCTGAAGGCAGAGGAGACACCCTCCTGTTAAGTTCATGTGTTTGGGGTAAGAATCTGGGCCCACCTTGGTTTAACTTTAGTCTTCACTTCTTGGGGTGGAAGAAGTCACTTCCCTGCAGTGACAATTAATAACCCATGCATCCCAAAACAGAAAACACATTTGAACAAAAGCAGTCTTCGCACTTGCTATTATGTTTTTTAGAGGTGATAATTTGTCTCAGATTTATTTCTTTCTCATAACACATCTCTGTCAGGGGAGCCATAATAGCAGGAACTTTGTTACTGTAAAATAGCATGATTAGATGCTGATGTTTACTGAGCACTTTTATTGCATATTAATAAACAGGTGGCTTCCACTACAAACCTGCACACCCTGAACTCTGTGTGGAAACAATGTTTGTCTCCTTGGAAAAGTATGTTGACATTAAAAGCTAATTTACAGCTAATTTCTTTCTTTTTGAAACTCCCTATCAGAAAATGCAGAAGAATATTCCAATATGTTCCTTATCACTCTGTTATCTTGACACTTCAGGTTTCATGGATCTACAGTCCTTAAAGTGGTTTTAGAAGTGTCTGCCTATCTTTTATTTGGAAAATACTTCAGAAACTGTTGTGATAATAGCATTTCAGGTAGGCTAAAGAATCAGTTGTGAAAAATGGATAGAAGAACAGAATTTAAAAATATACATGTGTATGGAAATGGGGCAAAATATCTATCCAGAGATGTTCACAGACAATGTAAAGATGATTCTATTGAGATGATGAGCTGTGGAATGGGCTGGAGACAGATTTCTCTCATTCACTGCTAGTATGACAGCATATTTATATCAAGCCATGCTTATAGCAAGCGAAATCAGAAGTGTTGCATGTAGTTAGTTGTTTTTAGGCTTTTACTGTTTCACTCTGTGTCATTTAAAGCTTCTCCTTCTTCCAGTATTGTACTTCTGCTTCATCCATGCCTCTCATCTTCTTACTGCAACCGTCCTTTACAGTTTGCCAGTGGCATCAGCTTTGACATGTCATTTGTCCTTGTCTCCCAAAAACCACTTTTGCCTTTCCCTACACTCTTTCTATCCACGTGGCCTCCACCTATTTTTCATGGATGTCCTTCCATGCTTATGGGCTGATGATGACTAGGCTGTGGGTAAGTCATGACTGGTAAAATAATTTTATTTTTTATTTAAATTCACACTTCATTATGTCACTAAGGCAGTGTATTATCTGGAGCAGAGGTAGTCATCATATAATTTCAAGTTTGCTTTTTGCTTTTCCCTTCGTCAACCCTACACTTCCTTGTCTGTCTGTCTGCACATTTTAGTGGGCCAGATCTCTGGAAGCAGCCACTGTGTAATATACAGGTCCCAGTTTGGCAAAGTACTTGACCATATGACTAACTTAAAGCATCTCTTTAAGACATATGCTTATGTGCTTTGATGAATGCTTTGCCAAACAATTCCTGTGTCTTGCTGGGAAAAAATACAACAATGATATGCCAAGAATTTGACTATAAGACAGTCATTAATGAATACACTGACATGGAATATTTGCTTTTCCAAATAAGCTCTTGCTATGCCTTCTTTTTTGTGCATGGAATTTCATAGCAGGGACATTTAAGTGATGAATAGCTATGCAGCTTAGTTGTGTTAGCTAGTAACCATGTGAAAGATCTCTTTATTATTGCAAGGGGATAAACCGAAGAGAAAAAGTATCAAGTATGGAGCAATAATGCAGTAAGTGAGATGACTTTTACTCTTTGATGGACATCACTCCAGTACAGCCAGTGCCAAACCAGTGTTACCAAGCAGAATCTGACTAACATTATTTAGAAGTTTGCAGTCCAAGCTGAATTAAGGCGGGGATTTTGTTCCAGCAATGATTTTCAGAATGCCAGTATTTCAGTCAGAAGAGAGCCTGTGAGACTGCAGGGAAAGAGAGAAATTAAATTTATCTGCTCACTTACAGAGGGGAAGAAAGTGAGGTAAGATTTCCCTTTTTTCCTTTGCGTGGGCAACCTATGGGGCTAAGCTGATGGGAGTATCACGCTCTCGATGAGAAGCTGGATCCCAGCTTGGGCCCTGCTCCTGCTAAATTCACTGCCACATGAGCAGCCTTGGCAAGGCTTCCTCCCTTGCTCCTGTGAATCAGTTCACAGAACAAAGGTATGATAATGAATGGGTCCCTAATTGCTTTCAGTCTGGACTGGCTGCTACTTGCTACTGTTGTGGGACAGAGGAGAAGCAAGAATTAATTGTGGCCCTGTGCAGAGCCTCGTGCCACAGCTGTCCCCAGACCATTCCTGTAGCTCAGACTACACGTTTCAGTGCCCTGTGGAGGGACACGGCTATTTTTGTCCATTGTTGATCTTTGCTCCAGCAACCAAAGCTCTAAATGAATGGCATATGCAAAGTGCTCATCCTAAGATTATGTTCTCTCCAGTGCATGGGCAAGAAATCAATAGAAGGAGAGTAGCGCAGTGTCACTGAGAATATTAATTTCCCCCAGAATAACAGATTGAAATGGGGATCCCCATGACATACAAACTAAGGCAAGAAAATGCAAACCTTAAATGAAGGAGAAAGAAAGAAGAAACTATGTAATCATGACACAATCTCCAAATCCCAGCAGATACTTTTTCAGGGAGAATTTTCCATGGTGGTGGTTACCTAGAGCAAGGTGTAGTGGCATGATAGGAGTGGTGGCAGTACTTGGTAACCAATTCATGAATGGCAATGCAATGAGTCTGTTGGTATTATGAGTCCCTACAGACCCTAAAGGGAATCTGGGCAAAAAATAAATCACTGGATTTCTATATTCTATTACTAGAAAGCATAATTTTCTCCTAAAGTTCTTTAAATTACATTTTTTGTAGAAAATGTGAGGAAATTAGGTGCAAAAGGTCTTGCAACAGAGGTAACTAAGCAGCTTACGGTCTCAGAAATGGTGAAAATGTTGGGCAGGGGAAGGTTAAATGGTAGAATTCAGCAACGGTACAGTATTTAGCATTAAATTTAGGAAAATGAGATTTTAAAAAATCTTCTAAGACAAGACGACTAATTCTGTGAGGTCCTCTAAGGTGACATTCAGCTTCCTCCATGTTGTTCAGATTTAGAAGTGCTGGGGTGGCCTATATCAGAGATTGGTGTGGTGACTCTCCAAATTTGGAAAAGTGCACACTTCTCATTAGGGGCCACAGAGCACCCTGGTGCTCTGATCTCTGTCCAAAACACTGACCCAACACAGACCTTCCCCAAGACATGACATGGTTCAGTCTCCCAAGATGGATCAGAAGAAATCAGAGAGGTCTGAAGAGCTGAGTATGATAATGAATTGGAGCCAAGGCAAGCTAACCAATTTGCATCCCTGATTAATCTGGTTTGACTCTAGGCATCTGTAAGGCTCCATCCCAGTTGCTGTTGTTTATGGTGAAGACTGGTCCTCATTTAGCGCAAGCCCCCCAGAGAACATCTTTTCTCTTCCTAACGATCAGTAGGACTCTGATCTCTTTCTGAAGGGCCTGCTCAAGGCGCCTATTAATATGGAGGAAAATAGTAGAAGACCCAGGGAATACTAGAAGATGTATCTCATTGAAGAGTGGAAAGCATGAAAGGCCTCCTCTAAGTGAGGTGTTGAAGATTTTGAGGCACTTGGCTGCACTGCCAGGATCTGGCATGAGCCAGGCTCTTGGGCTTATCAGGTTTCTTGCAGATGGCCTACAAGTCTTGAATCCAAGATATGAACCCTGGAAGCTACCCTAGGTTTCTCAGCAGTTCGCTCAATAAATGAGAGAAATCTGAGTGGCAAGATGAATACTGGCAGAAACAAGACTGGGCTGCATCAAAAGCAGTGACCAGCAGGTCAAGGGAGATGATTCTGCCCCTCTACCCTGCTCTTGTGAGACCCCACCTGCAGTGCTGCATCCAGCTCTGGGGTCCTCAGCATGGGAAAGACATGGACCTGTTGGAACGAGCCCAGAGGAGGGTGACAAAGATGGTCAGAGGGATGGAGCACCTCACCTATGATGACAGGCTGAGAGAGTTGAGGTTGTTCAGCCTGGAGAAGAGAAGGCTCCAGGGAAACCTTATTGTAGCCTTGCAATACTTAAAGGGAGCTTATAAGAAAGAAAGATGGGGACAGACATTTTTCAAGGGCCAGTTGTGACAGGACAAGGGGTAATGGTTTTAAACTAAAGGAGGGTAGATGTAGATTAGACATCAGGAAGAAGTTCCTTACTGCGAGAATGGTGAGACACTGGCACAGGTTGCCCAGAGAAGCTGTGGATGCCCCATCCCTAGAAGTGTTCAAGACCAAGCTGGACAGGGCTTTGAGCAACCTGGTCTAGTTGAAGATGTCCCTGCTTATTGCAGGGGTGTTGGGCTAGATGACCTTTAAAGTCCTCCCAACCCAAACCATTCTATGATTCTATGATTCTGCTGTGGTTCCCCAAGGTGGAACCATTATCATGAGAAACACATGAGCTTTCTTCCAAAGAACAAGTGTCTTGGGAAAAAACCATCTGTGCTTATGAGTGTAGCTAGTGGTGGCAGGAAGGATAAGGTCAAGAGATAAAAAAAGCCCACTGAAGATGATAGAAGTCTGACTTTCATGGCCCAATTGCTCAAACCTTGAGAAAAACTTTATTGACATTAAGTGCCCATTAGTACTGAGTGAAGAACAGACTTGAAGTGTTGTCTTCACAGGCTTTTCTACTCTTTATCCATCCTTGTATTTGATCAGTGATGCATTCTCAAGTCCCAACCGTTCATATACACCCTCTGCTTCATCATGTGCAGGATCAAGGAGAATATTTTCCCTCTCGTATTACAAAATTTGGCTGCAGGAAGAGTGGGGAACAGGCTTTTCCTCGTCTGGAGATTGGTGATGGTTTGGTGCTGTGTTTCAGTGCAGGTATTTTGCTGTATCTCAGCTGCCTGGTTTTGCTCATTTAGCTAATTGGTCCAATATTGTGATTTGGGATCAGGAATTTTCTCTCGCCTCAAACTGGCAATGACTGGGCAGGGAAGAGTTGTCTTCCTCTATAGTATGGGGCATTTTTTATGTAACAAACCCCTGCGTTTGGAGGGATATAGCATATTGATCATGCCACTCATTTCTGCTGCTGCCTCCCTATGGCCTTTATAGTGGCAGCTTTTGCTCCTCTGCTAGGACTGAAGTTTGTTAGAAGTGTCCTATGGCTTGCAGCGTGGGAGCATGCAGCATACATATTGATGGCTCTGTGGGGTCTGAGTGTTATGCTGCTGCAAAAGCCATCACACAGGACTGAGCTCAGTAACCGGCTGCATGACTTATCCATTTGCAGGCTACTAGAGAAACTCAGGTTGCTGTCAGTCCTTCCTGAACTCCTCAGTAGCTTCTGCTTGCCTAGGAAGACAGCAACCTTGCATGCCTTGCACAATCTCTGCAGTACAATGCTCACATGTAAAACCTGAGTGAACAAAAAAAAAAAAAGATTTCCTAGGGAAGAGATCACTCTGGAAGATTTTTGAAGGAGAAGAATGAAGGTAAAGCCCTGGAGTCATGCCTTTACCGAAAAACAATCCTGACTGCTGATAGTAACTGTGTAAATCTACTTGAATGAGAGAACAGCAAAGCATCTTTATTTTTCTCTCTTTCATAACAGAACACTCAGCCATGAAAACCCATAATTTCCAGGTGAGTCACTGGAAAACAGTAGATTTCAAAGGAACCACCATGAAGTTTGCAGCAGGTGAAAGCAGCCAAAAAATGAGATAAGGGTGAGGCATTTCATGTTCATAACCCAGTCAGCAGCTTCAGTCCAGTCAGCTCATGCACATACTGCGTTTATGTGGGAGACTGTAAAATATGGTGGGGTTTTATGGAATGAAAATAACAGGAGCCTTTAGAACTACACATGGACTCTAAGTGTCTCAGCTCATCATTTAATCTTTCCTTCAGAGGCATTTCTACTTAAAAGCATACATTTGTTAACTGGCTTTGTCAAAATGTACATTACTAGTCTGCACAAAATTAAGCAAAAAATATATTGCATTTTTTGCAGTTTGGGGCACTAACTGAATATGAAGAAGTGTGGCAGATTCTTCATTCTTGCATTTTTGCATCAGAATTGTATATGTCCTTAAAAGAACGTATCTTATTACTCCAATAAATTATACAACAACCTATACATATAAAGCCTTTTGCCGTGTGTTAGCCTGCACCTCAGACTTGGTAGCTTTACCTTGCCTTTTAAATCCTGTATTCTCTACAGCAGGACAAGATTCCTCAGCACACTTTGAATCATTGAGCTGTGTGAGCAATTTGAGTCACTTCAGTGTGCTAGGGAAGAAGTCCTTAAAGCATATGTTGCTCCGGCTATTTATCTTCTGTGTCATTATAGAGATAAGGGCATGATCAGAAACAAGGAATCTTACTCAACCTAGTGGTGGCATCAGCTACGTGAGTGCCTTGAGAAAGTCACGGTTCAAGTGCCTACCTGTCAAAAAGAGCAAGGGTTCTGGGAAGCGCTGCAAAACTCTCTAATGAAAGCCCTTGTTAACAGCATCGTCCGCCTCTTGGTGGTTGATTGCTGTTGAAAATTTAAGCGTACCCTTATGATGGTTAGGCTGATTGCTGGTTTTTGGAGCATTTCATGTAAGCAGAGTTAAAGAAGCCCTTTGAAATCTCCAAACCAGAGCCTATCTAAACAAACGGCCATGAGATGAGACAACTGCACCAATAATTTATCTTATGGTCACCAAAAAACCTGGCTCTCCTTTTCTTCTTCTCCCTTGCTCCTGGCATCTGTGGCACTGATTGTGACCCTGAAAGGGGCCAAATCAGCTTGTTGACCCACCCTAAAAAATACATTGGTTATTGCTGGATTAGTCCTGTACTAGTTTACCCAGCTGGATTAATTCACAGAGGGTTTCTACAAATGCTCACAAGAAAGAGATGGGACTGTGTGGTTGCATGCATGAACTTGTGGAGCATATCAGTTTACCTTCAGAGATGTGAGAAAGGACTCGTACTGGAAGGCTTCTCTTTTTCCAGCTGTATCGATTAGTCTGATACGTCTCCCTACAACCTTGCCTGCTTTATCCTTAGACCATCACAGCTCCAGTATTACTACTCAATAATGCATGCAGCCATCCCTTTAGTCATTAAAGGAAATCCCCAGGAGCCATCCTGGACTGCATAATCTCTGTGAAGACCTTTGCAAAGGCTAGTTATTATGTGGAGTGGACAATAAAGGGAAATGAGGTTTACGTTTGCTTATCCAAAAGGCCAGAGAGAGTTCATAGATTATTCTTTGCACAGATAAGCTAGACCTAACGTAAACACTCCTCACTGAAAAGTATCTGCTGTTTGTTTTCCTAACTTCAACCATGTGGCTAGCAAAAGCAGAATAAATAAAATAAAAGACAGGCATTTTAATAATAAAAAACCCAGTGTCTTTGAAAGCTCTTGTTACTGGCCTTTGAAAAACAGTTAAAATTATCTTTTCGACTCACTGCATGAACCACACGCTGATGTGGCTGCAAAGACTTCTTGTAAGTGAAAACTGGCATGATTTCAAGCCCATCCCATCAGATATTCATCATTACATTAAAGCAGAGCAGTTTGCTCATTTCAGTTAAACCACTGCTCCTGTGCCCTCTATTTGGGCAATACTGGTGTTATATCAGGTTTTCAACGGAATTAATGGACATTCGTCCAAGGGAGAGCTGGAGGATTGGAGGGGAAGGTTCTAATGCTTTCCAATTCTGCTATGGAAAATTCCAAACAAAATCATTGGCAAATATAAATTAGCAGAGCATGGTGCTTAAAAATCTCACCCACTACCCATCTGTATCTTCAGGTTCGTAAATATTTGAGGAAAAAAACCCTCTATCCTGTCTGCCAAAACTGTTTACAGATTATTTCAAACCAACCTGTGATTATGTTGTTTGCTCTTCACTGTCTTTTTCAAAAGTGGCTAAACTTAACAATTTACATCACTCTCCATAGTAAGTTGTCCAATGGTGCCTGGGTATTTCAAAGCTAACAAAAGTGTTAGTTTTACAACTAATCCTCTTTGATAAAACTTTCCACTCACAAGAATAAAACTTTAATTGCTGTTTTTTCATCAAAACAATTGTAGCATGTTGGAAACATGGGGCTAGGTGAGGGAAAGGAGGACTGGCCCCAGAATGAAAACACAAGACCTGGCTGTTGGAGCTGGTCTGATGCCATGATGTAGCGATGTTTGTGATAGCTGCTGTTTCTATGGCAACATGACAGCATGATTTACTGCAATAATGGAGAAAGCAAATGCAAAGCTTTTGTTTAACTTCAATGCCATGAGCTATTTGTTGATACTGGGGAGGAGGGAGAAGTTCTTTTGCTTCTAGTTAAGCACATTACTAACGTGTCTTAAGTATAAAGAGAAGCCAATAAAGGGGATCATGGTGTTCAAATCCTCCTTCAGTGCTCACGGAGCTTGCACACACACGCAGACACAGAACTCAACTTCCCTGCGATGCAGAGCGTAGGAGATTTCTCTGTGCAGACTGTGCCGCCCATCCCTCGCCCGGCTCAGGAGTGCAGCACAGCTGGGGTCGCTGAGCAGAGCCAGTGGCAGAGCCGCTGGCTCAGGCTTGGTGCTGGGCTGAGTCTCTGGCTGGTGGCTGCAGCCTGAAGGTCAGATGGGTTGCTGGACTAGGATGGCTGGAGATGTTTGTTTCTGGAGCATGTCAGCAGGGGAGGGTAAAGGTATGGCACCAGCAGAGCTGATTATTGGAGTCCACAATGGCTGCAGGGTCCTGCTGAGGTGTGGCTGAGGCAGGGAGGAGGGGTAGGGTTTGGGAGAGGAAGGGTGGAGATCCACCTTTGTAGTGGTGTTCCCTGAGGCTCAAAGGGTTAAGATGGAGCTTGCGCTGGTGAGCAAAAACTGCTTCTGGCCATTGTGGTGAAGATCTTGTCCTCTAAACTGGGTTAGGGTGAGGGTTTGGGACAAAGGGGCAAAAAAGTAGGTTTGCTACCTACTCTTACAAGATCACAAGGGTGGCAAGTAATTGTTCCAGGTTTGGAAGATCATCAAGACTGGCTGTAATGAAGACTGGAGTTAACACAGGGAGAAAAGGATACGACTGGGGATAGTGTGGGGCTCCATGTTTAGCTCTATTGTTGAACCATGCAACATCAGAGCACTGAATTGAAGTCTAGTTTCAGACATGGGAATCATTTTTTCTTTAATTGTGGGGTAGGTGTGTCTGATTAGGATTAGGTGATGGGATACCGGGGCTGGGCAGCTTGACTCTGCTGTCACCCCATTTCATCTGAATTTTCCCAACATGTCTATTCCTTGCTGACATGCCAAGACATCATCATGAAGGAGTAGGATCAGCCAGAGTAACCCCAACAGGGAACAGAAGTCCCCCCAGTATAATACTGGCTCTGCCACTAGCTGCCCATGTGAGTGGCTCTATGGGGGCTGCTCAGCACCAAAAATGGGCCATGAGAGATTGTCTAGTTCCCAGATGTGCATCCTCACCTGAAACTTTCACCTTGCTTGTTTTGTGATGCTGTCCCATCTAGGAAAGTAAGATAATCCAGAGCCTTTTTGCCATGGCCATCTGGTTTGAGTGCTGGGATTGGGAAGGCAGTGGCCACCTCTACTCCTTCCATGTCTTCTTACATTAATCCCTCGCTGTTTGATACTGCGAACTCTCAAGGGCAGGAAGCTCAACTGGATAAGCTTTCCATCTACTCCACTAGGCCTCCTCGGGAATATGTCTTTATTAGTATATTAAGCACAGTCTGATGCCAACAAGCACTGAGCAGCTTGGGTCCCTACCACCAGGCTACCTAATCTTCTCAAACAGGGTGGCCCCATGCCATCATCCTGATCCTTGCCCATCCTAGGGACAAGTCCTGAACCCTGCCATGCAGGGCCACGTATTTAAATGGCAGTACTGCTGCTCTGAAGTAGTGTTAGTAAGATCCAACTCAGCTTTTACTGTCCCTCATAAAATATATCTGAAGTCATGAGATATTTTTTTTTCCTGTGGAAATAACACAATATTGTACATGAACAATAAACAGCATTGTTGAAATGACAGAAAGCTTTGAGGATAATTATAAGGAAGAACTTACCTATTTACCTTCCTTATACTTTGCAATTATAGAAGAGTGTTTGTTCTTTATTTAATCTGCACCAGTTCTTATTTCGTAAGACCCTTTTGTGGTGTGTGCTGCTGGAGTGCATTTGTAAAACAAAATTAGCAAAGAGGACACAGATGTGGCTCTGCATTCTCTTTTTAGCCATACAAATTATAAACAATGTCTCTTTATATTAAGATACACTTTTCTGTCTCATATTGGTTTTAGAGCTCATTCTTTCAGTATGTTTTCTGTTTAGAGCAGCCTGTTCTTATTTAAATATCCCCACTACTGTACTTCATGTGAAAATAATGTTGTTTTCACATTCAGTGCACATATCTCAAATCCATATGTATATTACTGAAATGATACAAGGACAGAAGAATTAATAACTTCACAGAGAGCCACAAAACCAAGCAGTGCGTTTCTCACTGAAGTCTACACTGACAGACTTGACAAGCGTACTTTGGCTTGTGTATAATGAGCTAACAGGTAGCAGCACCCAGAGCAAAAGTGCCTTCACCACTGCTGCCTTATCTGTGCACGTTAACAGGGAGCTCAAGAACTGATGGTGGCGGAGGCTGAGTTGTCTTTCACTAAGACTTTATTGCAAAGAATTCTTTCCTACTGGAATACACAGCATTCAAAAGCTCTAACACAGATTTCATAGCACAGAAATTTTGAGCTATTTTTCTGTCCAAGATCAAAAGAAATTATCCGTGTTTATGGTATTCTTTTCTTTTATAACCTTGATCTGAAGACATTCTGACTTCTATCAAATTTTTATTTGGTTGACCATGGTTGATCTGCTGATAATAAGATGTATTTAAGCTGAGTGTTGTTTTTTGTCTCCCCCCCCTCCCCCTTCCAAATCAATAACTAGGCCACATTGGTTTTAATTCAATACATACTCCCACCAAATACATATTTTAAAGACAAACTGTGTTAAGATCACTACTCTCAGCTTCTGAGTAGACAGCAATAGATAACAACATGACAACCGCGTATGTGCGTGGGGGAAAGGGGTGTTATAATTGCCCAAAACTGGAAGAAGTTTATCATGAAACTGTGAACGGCTGTTGTTAAGACTCATTCTGAGCAGAAGAATGCACCTCCTGATGTTTCTGTTCATTCGAGACATTTCTGTGCCACATGGTGTCCATCATGCTGAATGCTTTCTCTATGGGCTGGGTAGCTAATAAGACAGAGCAAGCTTTATGTTGAACAGTGAGATGCCTTGAGTCAGCATGTCATATGCAATAAAAAGCTATGGACTTGAGTGGTGAAAATGAATTTAGGATACTACAGATTTGCTGATAAAAATTTTGTCCAGCAGTGAGCATCCTATGAAAGAATGAAATCATCCTGCTTGATCATTTTTTATTTGTTTGTTTTAATTTTGGGAACAGGATATTATTTGGGGCTTTGACGCGTTCTACAGTAGGACTTGAACTGGATTGTTAAGATTTTTGGGGGATTAAACTGCAGTTTGGGTTTTTAGTGGGGCTTGTGGATTTATCTTGAAGTTAAAATAGAGAATGTTGCTGTAGCTGCTGGAGTCATCTGGAGCTTTATTAAACTAGAAACTTGCAGGAGGTAGGGTATCAGTCTGTAACAGATTTTAAAACAGGGAGTCCAGTCTCGTGTTTGGGAAACCCAAGAGACTGATTAGGAAAAGTCCTATCTGAGGTAAAGAATAACCTTCTTGATGGACTGTGATGGAGCTATCTGGATCAACCCATCGCTTAGGTTCAACACTGAAGATAATGCAACCAAAATATCAGCAACCATGAATCATTTTGGGGAAAGCTTTCATTTTACCTTTCCACTTCTAAGTAGCATACCTGGCTTGTAAAGTTTCAGAAAGTACACTTAAAAGAAAGTCATAACCTGAGAGTACTTTCTACTTTATTATTCAAAGTGTGAGACTATTTTCCCTGCATGCCTTTCAATTTGTCTCTAAGTTTGGCAAGATGAAGCATTTCCAGACCCAAATCAGCCATTTTGCAACCAACAGCTGCCTCTTCCTCATCCAGCTGGCAAGCACCTTCACCTCTGCTTTTCTCTTTTTTTTACTGCTGATATGTTTTGTCTCATTATATCTCCTGAAAACAATTAGAGAGCCATCAAATGGCAGTCCCTTCAGATTGCATTGGGGCTGAATTCCGGTGAAAGGTTCGAACCGTTTCAGATCATCCTCTTTCACATACAGCCTTCCTTTAAAAGAGCGCTCAAAAAATAACCCTAATGCAGGCAAGAAATCTGCAGCTGGCTTATATGAAGCAGCATTCATTAAGTGCGAGATGGTTTATATAGCTCTCTTCATGAGCAGAGAGCAGGAGCTGGAAGAGGTCTGGGTGGTGCCCTGTGCGTCTTGTCATGGCTTAGTCAGGTCCTTCCCCTTCATCCTCATACTGTCCGTCTTCTACTATTTCATTTCAGACTGCCAGCCCTATGTTTTTCTTCCTGTTTGCTGTCATGCAATCACCTCACTTTAGCTGTCAGCCTTAGGATGAGGCGTACTGTGCCTCAGAAGTGCCTATCATTCTGCATCAGCTCTCAAGGAAGCTGAAATGACTGACTCCTGTGCAAACATCTATCCTGCAGCCATCTGGAAACAGGAAAGAGACGGCACCAGCCTCAGCACTCTGAAAGTGATGGAGTCATAGAAAAAGGTATTGAAAGCAGTGGAACAGCACAGGGCTTGCAAACATTTCATCACAGCACAGCATGAGGTACTAGTCTCCTTCATAAAGATCAGGCATTTGTCACTTGCTTAGAACAGTTTATCAAAGAACCAGCAGCTGAGCTTTTTTCATTTCACTGCTCAGCCCAATATCACAGCCAGTCTTTTTTTTGCCCATTATATCTTTTAGCATTCAGAGTTAACAACTAAAAGGTACTCAGGGGTTTAAGATACAAATGTAGGACCTGAGAAACATGTTCAGCATCTGCCTCTGTGCAGATTTTCTTCAAGCTTTTTGCAGGAGGTAAGTTAAAGGTCCTTAAGATTTTTTTAATGTTTTTTTTTTAAGCAACTGGAATAAAGCCTGCAGCCCTACCAAGGCTTTGTCATTGACTTCAGCACAGACAGGATTTCACTTTCTATGTACCTGAACCACAGCTCGTAATCTGGAAAATAAGGGACCTTTCATTCCTATTTTGTCTCTTTAGATCATCAGCTGTTCAAGGTATTTTCCTACAAACTAGTATAACAAAACCCTGTGTTCAAGGCAGCAGATTATTATTAGTGCTAGTTCTGACAGCCTGGCAAAGAGAACCCTTAACACTTAATATAACGAAGAGGTGAGAACAGGTAGGTATTTTGACTTGCTGGTTGCTTTGTATATGCAGGTTACAATTTTCAGAAAGTACAGAAGAATTGTTCCTTAAATACTCATGTTGTTTATCAAGTGTATTGCAAGGATAGAAGCAAAAATTGTCATTGGGGGTGGTGGTGGTGGTGCGGGGGCGTGCATACAGGCATGCATGCACACACACACAAACATGCATGCCTTGGAAGTTACTTGTAATACCACAATGAAGCAACCTCCTGGAGCTGAGCTCTGGGTCCTCAGGGGAAATACTGACTCTGCTCTTTTCAATTTGCTGAGAAGAAACATTTCATTTTTGAGTCTGACGCAGTGAAAAGGCTGATAGCAGCCGTACTGAAAAGCCTGCCTTTTGAATAAACACTGACTTGCTTATCCAAAAGGCAGTAAAAAATCACCTTTGGTTTGATGGATTCAGCTGCAGCGTTGAGTAATGAGTTGAAAAATAACATTGCACAGACCTGTCAAGGCACCTCTGCATGATCAGACTCAGCAATACACGAGCTGACAGCAGTCTATGGTGGGAAGTTACCCACTGACAAACTTTTTCAAACCAAGTCAGCTCCTGGCTTGTATAACACAAGTCACAATTGTCTCTCTGAGTCCTCCCTGAGAATGGCTTCTGGGGCTTTTTTGACTTTGATCTCCACACAATGAGAACCGTGGCCTGGGCTATGTGGAGACTGTGGCCTAGAGGGGTCAAGAGACACCCAGCACAGCCCCTCCGTCTTGGCTGGGAGGTGCTGGCTGGGGCTGCTGCATGGGGTGTCAGGGAGGGTGCTCAGCTCCCCACTGCAACGACACCCGTTCTAGGCTGAGGCCACACTATCCACATGATGTGCAGAGTGGTGGTGCTTCAAGCAACACTTGATGCTTATTTTTGACTTGCCCGTTCTCTCCAGGGTGGTAAATGGCCACGTCTCTCTACTGCCAAAAATGGCAAGCCCAGAAGTAGAACAGCATTTGCAAGGTCCACTGCAGACCACGTCTTTGCATACACCTAAATGAAATGCTGCTGTTGGTGTGTTGTAACTCATACCACTTACTGCTGCCATGTTGCAGAATAACATTAACAGGAGGTCCTTCTCTTGGGCTCTGGGCAGTACTGGATCCTGCCAGCATGTACTGAGCCCACAGAGCTGGTGCAGGGCCAGTCCAGGAGGGGCCAATGCTCTTAGGGCTTCAGGACACCAGGAACAGAAGTCATGGTCATATGTCCACCAGCAGCGTGCAGCTGGGGACACACATTGCTGGGCTATACTGGACCCCAGTCACCATCCCTGCCCCTGCTCTGCTCTTCTGGCTGGGCACTGCAGGATGGCACCATGCTGGGGAGGGCACTGTCCTGTCCCTCACCATCACCCTCGGCCCCCAGCTCGCCTGCCCTTACCTGTCAAGGTGCAGTTTGGTGGACACACTCTGCCACATCATTTTTTAAAATGCCAGGACAGTTCCTTGCTAGATTGCTGAGCAGGTATGGATGAAAAGCAATGCCGTGCTGCACCATGCTCCGGCATGACTGCAGCGTGCACCCGGGCACCCGGCAGCACACGCTGGCACGTGCCCTGCTGCAGAGGAGCAATGCAAACAAGGACCTGGAGAAAGGCTCCTGTGCCTGCAAACTAATCCACTTTTCCAACTACAGAAAAAGTTGTAAAGACCAGGAAGTTGACCCAATAAAAAATATTGCTTCTACCTATAAAATGTGTCTTGTCTAGGTCCTTAAACTATCAAGGCTACAACAACATTATAAATAAATGCACCTGTATTTCACTGCCTAGCCATTTTATAAAAATCTATTTTTCTTTGTGTGAGATCCTCCCTACAGTACAGGAAAGGTAATAAAAAACAGGCTGAGGAATAATGGGATACAGTCTCTGCAAAGAAGCCAAGGTGACTCTTTATATAATCTTTAAAACCTAAAAAATATCTGACACTCCTTTTGCCTCGTGAAAACTGAAGCCCTGAAGACTTGATCCCTAACATGGATGAAACACATAAGAAGTGTGAACATGACTTAAATTGATCATGGCACTCTAAATCAGGCTGCACTTGAACAGTTTGCCGTCATGCTTTAAATCAAGGCTCTGTGCACAGGTAGTTTATAGAGCCTTATCTGATGATTAATGTCTGTTACAAACATGTATGGATATGTTCAATGTGTAACACATCTTACAGATAGTATAGCTAGGTGCAAGCCATTACTGTAGGTAACCTATTGATCTGTTAGGTTTTGTGAAAAAAACTCTTGTAACAGCTCATTAGAAGTGAACACAACATGAAGGGTGACCTAGCTTGCCCTAGGATGGGGATGCTTTCGTCACAGATGTTTCAGATAAATTCTCTATATCTGTCAGCATGTTTCATCACTTGCTCAACAGTTGTCCTGTTAGGGCTCACAAACCTTCTCTGCTTACCTACTTGGTTTTAATGGGTAGGATAAGTTTCACTTGGCTTTATTTACTGTAATGTCCTAAAAATACCCCCACTATCTACATACAGTCTCCCATGTTCCAGAGGCACCATGCAGAGCTAGTCTGCAGGACCGTGTGTATGCAGCAGAAGGCAGCATGGGACAGAAACCCCCAACGACCTCTGGACAAGGTGAAGCAGGTGTCAGGAAGTCAGTGCAGTGCCAGGAGGAGCTGCTTGCTTGTCCCCAGCAGCAGAGCTCTCTGTAGGCAGCATTACAGCAGGCGGAGCAGCACCAGCATGGTGAGCACCATCCCTCTCCTCCATCCAGCTCCCAGGCAGTGCTTACGCCACAGGCTCTTTAATACCAATGAAGAAACAGTTCCTGGACTCTCCTGTCCCGAGAAATCCCACCTGTCTCCAGTCTGTGGATGCTCCAGAGTCTTGGGTTCCCTCGTATTTAATCCTGGTTTGGCCCCAGCACCCTGGGTTGCCTCTCCACAGCAGTCAGAGCGTGCCATATGATGTGGGAGCTGTCAGTTCAAAGCCCCCAGGCAGCCTAGAGTTCATGTCTCCTGCTTCCTGGACATGTTCCGCATCCCATGTTGTGAAAGGTGTCTGACACTATGTCCTCACAGGGGCTGTAGGAAATGAAGAGGCTCAGCCTTGCCAACAAACCCGAACCCAAGAGAAAGGTGAGATTTCAGAGATACCCCACTTCTCAGCAGTGCTGCTTGCCTGAATCCCTGCTCAATGTGTCAGCTCTCATTTGGAGATGCTGAGCTTCAACATCTGAAGAGACACAAATATACGTCCGTATACTGGCGTGCCTGTATCAGCTCTGAGCATCATTTGAATGCTTAAAGCTTTAGTGGTGCCACAAACATTTACCTTGAATGAGGTATACATGTAGTACGAACAGAAACCTACTCCCAGTTCCAGCTCCCCCCCCTCCATCAGCCTCCTGTCTCCTCACTAGCCAGAGAAATCAGTGCAACAGTTTGTCTGCCCCTGGGTTCCTCTTAATCATTGCTGGTCTCTTCCTTGGAGTCCACCTAGAACATCTCAGTGGCTGCTGTGTGAGCACAGTACAGTCCAGATGCTGAAGCTAGCCCTGCTTCAGACAGGAGGTGTGCCAGAAGGTGTCCAGGGGTCCCTTCCAACCTACATTTTTTCCTCTGATCAATGAAGAAATGCCTACAGGCTGATTTAGCTGCAGAAACAACACTGTGACCAGGCTGTGACCTGCACTGTAATGTCAAAGCAAAGCCCAGAGAAAAGTTCATCTGTGCATCTGCAATTAGGATCCAACTTCTTTTTTGAAGTCCCACATAATACCTTACTGTTACAAAACCACTGAGGGCACTGTCAGAGAAATCCTGCGATGTAGGAGGATATCACTGATAATAAAGTTATAAAGGCAGGAGTGATAAGGAAATGCCCAACTTCCACTCAAGCAGTGATTGCCATGGACTTATTCTGGATATGCCAGTATATTTGGAATGACTTGGCTGGGTTTCCTGGCTATCTAACATACAATAACATACCCCCCAACCTTTTCTTCATTTTTTAATTATTTGTAATCCAAACCTGCAGAAAAAGACATAGTCATCGCAACAGTTAGGGAATCTGCAACATGCGCAAAAGCTTGAAAAAGAAACATGTTTTGTAAAGTGCCCTATACATCCCAGATGTGGACTGGTTGAGAGAAGGGATAGACTCAGCACCAAACTTAACTCTCCCTGGCTCCTCCCTGGGAAACATCTGCTAGGGACTCACACATGTCTGTAGTAAGGTAGTGCTTGCTCACGTACCCTTGTCTGTCAAAGTTGCAGCGGACGGCATGGGGAGATGCCATCTCTCCAGCCATTTCAAGATTTATAGATTAACAGCCACACCTTGAAATACCATCCTCTCGTGAGATGGGCAGCTAGTCAAGAGCCTGGAGCATGCTTTCATGTGTGGTCAGTATGCAACTCTGATTTATGAGTGAGTGCTGCGTTTTGTACTGATTACAGATGCCTGTCTGTTTTTGACAGTATGATCTCATTGCTGTTTAAGTGAAAGATGACTGTTATGTTATACGGCTGGTAAGCAGGAAAAAACTATGCTAGAATATGAAGCGATCGAGAGCCAGGAGTTATTTCTCCATTGCAAAATCCTCTCTGCAGGCTCATGGGACGTTACCGGCTATCGGATGTGCACTTCCAACACTGTACCGAGCAAGGAGCCGGTACTGCGGTCCCTACGGGCAGCAGTGGGCAAAGCAAACTGGCAGCCTGGCAGCGTTCCATGAATAAGCACAAGGAGGCAGGCTGTGGAGTTGTTTTTGAAAAAAGAGATAGTGAGAGATCTAAAACAGGAATGCCAAGTTTTGCAAACCAGTACAGTGTGTCCTAAGAAGCAGTAAATATCATTAAAATGATTTAATGACTTTTATATATGTACATGCTACCTTCCTTCTGGCCAGACTGTAACTGCGTGGCTCCTATGTTCCTACAGGCAATGGGGCACTACTTTGTCTTTTGCATCCATCCTTCTTGTGCTTCTTTCTCTTCAGGTTCTAGTCAGCATGCACCTCTTCCCTCTCCTCCAAAGAAGTCTCCGTAAGAGCTTTCTGGCTCTACAGCAACAAGCGTAGAAGTAAGAGATGGTCTCAGAGCAGAAAAATGAGCTTTCATAGACTACTTCAGCTGATGACTCTAACAAAGCTATAAACAGTTAGCCTGCTAAAGATGTTCCCAAAGATTTGCTCAGCATGATAACACAAGGCTGGGAGCCAAGGGTGAGGTAATACAGTAATTACTTTACCAACACAATAGCTGAGCCAAAAGCAGAATGCAAAGTGAAACACTTAAAATCAAAAGTGTTTATTGAACTTCAGAGTGCTCTGATCAGGCTGTGAAGATGTGTCTGCCCATTGCCTCGCTATACCTCCATCACGATTCTCCCCTTCTCATCAGGGATGCAGGTTTACTAAAAGCCAGGAGAGCTATCCTGGCATCAGGAAGGGGAATGAGAAGCTGGTTCAGCCCCTACCCCCACATAAGTGTAAGTCTTTGGGTACTAAGCACTGAAAGCCTCAGAAATGCAGGAAAATGGTACCCAGATTGCATCTTAGGACTGACAGTGTTGTGCCTTTACAATGTATGTTTTGGTTTTCCTCATCCTCGTATTTCTACAAGTCAGAGAGAGAATCACCACTTTGTAGTAGGTTTGGCTGGGCCCTACAAGGAACAGGAGGATCTCCCCATGCTCTTACATACTGAGTTCATGTCCTTGTGAGGTGAAGATTGTCATCCTCTGCTGGTAGAACGTGAAGTAAATAGAATAGTGAAGTAAATAGAATAGTGCCAACTGATAGGAATTCAGATCCTGCCCAAAACTTACAGCTAACCTTGGTGTTTGGAAAAATAGAGCATAGATGGACTCTCTGTCCTGTTTTGGATTTCTAATCCTTCCCCAGAAGATAATGTCCAACTTGGTGTGTAGTCTGTATCCTTAAATGTTCTAGGATGAAAGCCCAGATCAAAAGAGAAAATATAAAAAAACTGATGCACCTGCACAGGGCTTTTGTTCAAATGTAGGATATGTCTCAGCTGGACATCAAGGAATTTGTCACCTCATAAAGACCATCAAATTAGACATCCCCTCGCCTGAGTCCTCTTCGAAACCTGAACCTCTAGGTGTTCTCCAGGCACACACCCCCTTCCCTGTCAGTCCTTTCAGCTCCTCTCCTGGGCCATTCCTTCCAGAAGGGTCAGGGTGGAGGGGCTGGACCCCATCTGTGTCACTGGCCTGGGATTGGACCCTCTTTCTGTGTTGATTGGGCTGGAGTTGCACCCCATCTGTTTGCTTCTGCACTGGGGATTGAGACATTGACCCTGTAGGTGGGAAGCACGGGTTGGAGGCTGCAGATTTCCACCCACACCCCAGTATGCCCAGGCTGCCCACTGACAGATGAGGGGAAGCTGGGGGATGCTCCTGTCTCCTCTGGAAGCCATGTCCTGGGAAGTTTTGGGACTGATCAAATGGGTGAGGGGACATGAGTGATAGTGCTTTGGTACCTGGGTCTCACCTGGGGCACGGGGCAGTGCTGGGTCCCAACACCAGGCCTCCACCTGCCTACATGAGATTTTTCTCCATTCATCTAGGCTGGTTTTAAGTGTTGGGAGTGTCAGGGTCTTCCCCTCCATTCCTGGGAGCCATGGGCACTGCCTGATGTATTCCTCTGTCAGGCTGTTCCTCCCTGCAGCCTGAGCTTTCCCTGTTGTGATGCTATTTCTCAAATGAGAAGTGACAGCCTCTTCCATGAGCCATTCTGTGCAACGTTTTCTCCAAGTGCCTTAGCAAAGAAGAGAGAAACAAGAGCAGTCTCAGACGGCACCAGGTGGCTGGAGGATGGACGTTCACACTGTTTCTGTATGTATCCCAAGAGTTCCCATATTTTTCTTTGCCTCTTTCAGAAGAGGATAGTTACATCCTCCTGCTGCTGCCTCTGCTCCTGTACCGAGCAGCTCGTCTTTCAGGGCTCTGCAGAACCAGACCAACTTTGCTTAGGGCATCATCACTCCAAATCCTCAGTTGCCAATGTGACTTTTCCAGGTTTAATGTTACAATGCTGCTGTTCAAGTTTTAGCACTCAAATCCTCAGCAATGTGGGAAGGTAAAAAAATAAATGATTGCACATGTTTCTCTGTTTGCTTGAAAGATGTTTTCACAAATGGAGTGTGGGAGTTATTTTGCTCAGAACAAGTGGGTGCTGGAAAATGGCGCCAACAGCTGAATTTTGAAAGACATCTGACAAAGACCAAAGGGGTCATCAGGCAAGGCAGCAAGGAAGGGACAGCAGTTGTGAAAGCATGAGCTGGTGAGAGCCTGTCTGGGTTTTGCCTGCGCTGGCTGAAGGCAAGGCAGGAGTGTGGATGTGACATAGCATATGCAGTCCATTCGGGGCCACTTGTGTGTTAAAGAATGAATTTCCCCTCTTGGTGGGGAAGGCTCACCCCTGCGCAGAGCTGGTCCTCATTACCCCCATATGCTGATCCTCTTATTCCAGGAGAAGGAGCACCTTACACAACTTACAAAGGAGCAAGACTCTCCTCCCTGGACCCAGAGTGTATCTCCATACACCACTACATTCATTAAGCAAGCCAGGAAAGTGTCTGGGCACTCCGGCTGGCTGGCAGGGAACAGTCTGTATCTGTACAACCAGAGCGGGCTATTAGCCTCCAAAACAAGGCAACTGCTTGGGAGTTGTAAAACCCTCCAACTTTGCTTGGAGGAAAGCAGTGTCTGGATGTGACATGACTGTTTAGAGCGACTCAACCAAGTCAAGATCAGACCTGAATGCGGGTTTTAGAATAACAGGGGGAAAGGATGTGTCTGGAGAAGGAAGGTGCTGTTTGCCTTTTCTCAGCAGGTAACAACAGTGTCAAATCTTCCTTATGCTTTACACCTATCCTACACGTTGGTTATGGGTTGGGTATTTGAAAGTGTCCATGGTAGTCTGGTTCCCAGTTCCCACCAAGCTTTGAAGCAATGTGGGTGCTCAGCTGTCACAAAGTGACCTTGAAAAATCTCATCCAATGTGTGGAGAGAAAAAAACCAACCTCTTAGACTGCAGCTTCAGTGAATGTGTAATGCTCGCTGGCACCAGGCTGGGACACGAGACGAAAGCTGACTCAGAAAGGAGATTGCCTCCTACTGCATGACTTCACTGCTTTCAGGAGCAACCAGGTGTTTCTTGAGAGACTCCCATCCACCTGGTCAGGGGTGGTAGGAAGAGGGTAGTGGGCAGATCACTGGGCAAATTATCGAAGGGTAGAAACATCTCTGAAACGTGCTCTTTTCAGATGAATCAGAGGAAAATTCAAAACAAAACAACGTAGCAGAAGCAAGGCTGGATATGTATATATTTTTAACACTCTCAACACAGCAATGTCCAGTGGTTCTAGGGGTCTCATCTAAGCATACAGTGCATACAGTTACCCCATAAGTTATAATCTACAGGGCAGACACTCAAGGAGATGAAAAGTGGGATTTGCAAATGCACTTGAAAGTTATAGGGCAGAACTTCCACTGTTGTAGTGGGCACGTGTCCTTGGGTCACACAAGGGTCTTTTGAGAATCCTGCCCTAAGGGATTGCTGCAGAGAGGTGCATGTTACGTGAGGGGTTGGGTTTAACCTTCCCCTGTTCTCCCCATTCCCATTCAGAGCCTTATCTGCCAAAGTTGAGACAAGTCTTGCCCATGCAGTGTCAGTCACAACCTTCCTGAAGGTCACCAAAAGTCCGTGGACATTTGTAGAACATTAGAAAAAGCATAAGAATAAGTCCAGCTTACCAAATTCTCACAAGTCGTCAGGCCATCCAGGGGCTCACACCAAGACAGTTGTGCCAAAGCAGTGCCTTGTGTTTTCAAAACATTGAAGAAGCCCCGATAGAAGTCCGCTCCATGGGAATATGTTATGAAGAGGATTACACTGGAAAAATGACACAGGAGGAATCTAAGTCTGCAACTACACCTTGCTGGGGAGCTGTGTCAGATCACTGCTGGCATCTGGTCAGGTCTGATATGGGAGCAGGACTATCTTCACCATGGCCTCCACCCTTCCCCTCACCTGATAAATAGTCCTTCCCCAAGCACTGCTGAGCCCATGAAATGGGGCTGCAGTGAAAGCACGGCAGGTGCATGTGGTTTGCTGCCCGCTTCTCTGTTGGGTGACAGGCACATGGGAAGATGTTGTATGCCCAGGCTGGAAAGACAGTAAGTCAGAAAAGCAGCTGGCACTCTGCTGGGGTGGACCAAGGCAAACAGCCTGCACCCTCCATCAGCACCGAGGGCTGCAGAGGCAAGGATGAAGCCTTTCCTACAGAGCCATCCCGGCGTGCATCCCAAGCCTTGTGTTAATGCATGGCCCCTCCATGCACAAGCAATTTCAGCACTTCATCCTTCTTCTCACCGTTCTCAATAAGCAGTTGCCTTGTTTTGGAGGCTAAAAGCCCGCTCTGGTTGTACAGATACAGACTGTCCCCTGCCAGCCAGCCGGAGTGCCCAGACACTTTCCTGGCTTGCTTAATGAATGTAGTGGTGTATGGAGATACACTCTGGGTCCAGGGAGGAGAGTCTTGCTCCTTTGTAAGTTGTGTAAGGTGCTCCTTCTCCTGGAATAAGAGGATCAGCATATGGGGGTAATGAGGACCAGCTCTGTGCAGGGGTGAGGGGAAATTCATTCTTTAACACACAAGTGGTCCCAATGAACTGCAATGTGTATGACCAGAACCAAAACCGACTGCTTTCACTTGCTGATGCTTAATTTGAAAGGAAGTGCAGCCTCGCACAGGTGAACCCTCTGTCCTCAAGTTGTCCTGTAGAATTTCATCACAGTGACAGGAAGAAACAGGCTGGTTTTCAGCACCAAGCATTAACACCTTTCAAGACGCATGAGTATGGGAAAGGGGATTTCAGAGGGTATCCATCTATTCAAGCATCGGCACAGAGGGAAGCTCATAACATCCTTTCCTCAAAATTTTAGTACTTCCTTCATCTGTGCTGATGCCCCATTCCTCCAGGGATGGTTACACAAAGGGCACGGTCAGGTTTTCACTTCAGGACTATCTAATGGGGAAGCCTAGATCCAAAATCAAGCACCTGCTGTGAATTCTGGATTTGCAATTAGCACAACTTGCCATGCATCTTGCATCCTGAAGAGGAGATTTTGCAGACACATGCAAATAAATTAAAGGGAATGGATTAAAGCTTGTAGTGTGAATAAACAGGATTCAGAGTCTGAATGATTTAAGCATGCAGAAGCTGCAAGAGGAAATCTTCCTTATGCTGTTCTGCTCCTCACTGCCAGCTGATTGTGTTCATTTGGGGCTGGTTCAGTAAATGAAAGCCCTGAAGCATCAGTCCAGTGTTGCCTGAGGTGTCTGCAACTCCCTATCACACTGACAATTAACAGCCCTCTCAGGTTGTAGCCTCACCTCTGTCAAATCAGCATAGATTTCAGGAAGTCACCATTAACCTGCCTCTAGCCTCTCCCTTTCCTGGTCCCACACCCTCTTCTCCACCAGGCTGTCAGGAACAAGTGAACATGGGGAGGGGTGGTGGAGAAGCAGTAACTAAATAAAGGTATGGAAACACTGTTGAGTAGCATTTAATCTTTTTTATTTTCCCTTTAATTGTAAGCCTAAATGAAGCTGGTTTTTGCTTAGGGAAGCAGTTAGAGCATCCATAGCTTTTAACAAACATGACGCTCAGCTGGGAGGGCTCAGCTCTCCTAAGCAAGGAACGTTTGCTGTCAGTATTTGTTGAATCATCATTAGGAACTGAAGACGTCTTCTTTACAATACATTAAGCAAGCCAACGTCTGTGCTACACTGATCTTTCAGCATTAGAAAGCAGAAATGAAAAGTGTCATTAAATCACACGGTCTGGTAGAGGAGAGCTGACTGAGCTTTGGGCTCCGGGAAGTTTAGCGTTCAATGTCTCTGGCTATGAGACTGGCAGTGTGAGGTCTCACTCTGGTCACACATCCCTGTGCTGGATGGGGAGCTTCTATCTAATGCAATCTGAGGAGTTTACTTCAAAGATGCATGTTGTGTGTCTTGAGCTGCCTCCTTGACAGTAAAGCACCAGAAGCGCAGGCTGCAAGGGACCTGCTGGGTCAGCAAGCCTGGTTCCTTTCTACAGCCAAAACATCAAATGCTGCCCACCACACCCTGATGAGCATCTGGCTTTAAAAAGCAGCTTCAGTGTCCTGCTCCTACTGAAAGACTCCTCCTGTACTGGTGAACAGACTAAACTTACTGTTGGTTTACATCCACTTGCTGTTGGGCTAATATTATCTCCAGCTTAAACCATTTTTCTCCTTCCCAGGTTTTTGTCTTGGTGATCTTGTAGACAGCAATCCTATCCATCACGCTTCACTTACTGGGTCAAACATCTCCAGCTCTTTTCGTGGCTCAGGAGCACCTTGGCACGAGCAACTCCTGGCAAAGGCTATGTTGCATTTCCCTGGGGCTAGGCTGAAAATGTCACTGTGGCTTGCACAGGGGACCTTCAGCACGGCTCCCTGCGCCATGCCCATGGGGGGGAAACAAAGCCTTGTACCCCCTCTGCTCCCCTCTGAGCAGCTGGTGGCCAGGCCACTGGTACCCTGGGCTTCACCGAGGCCTTGCAGCTGCCTGCTGAGGGCAGGCAGGCAGAGAGATGCTGCCTCTGACAGCATTGCTGAGCAGCTCATCCTGTGGGGTGGCATGGGGAGGCAGCTGGCTCCAGAGGCAGGGGAACACACCACCTGGCTTCAGCAAGGATGGCAAGAGCAGGGCTAGGTCTCTGTTCCTCCTCCCCTCCTGGCTACAGTGTACCCTGGGCCTCCCTGCGGTCACTTGCTGGGGGAAGTAATTTGTCTCTGGCTTTGTGTTCTTCATCCATGACCTCCCAAGGATCCAGCAGTCCAGCATCAGTAAGACACTCCGGACAGAAAAGTGTTTCAGGAAGGCTCTTGGTGCGCAATGAATTGCCTACAGATCACCCCTTGTGAGACTTAACATTTTTGCTTCCTAGCTTTGCTGTCAAAACTGCAAAGATGGAGTATCGTTTCCATTTTCTGTCCCCTGCACATCTTTGCGTATAATGCCCAGTTACATTGAATCTGGCCCCAAAGTGCATTTGCTGGCCAAGCAGTTGTGGAAGAAACTGTGTGATGTGAAAACAACAGATTCATGAGGGATGTGCAATGACAGGATCTGTAAGGAGAGCAAACACAAAATGAACCTGCATGAAGCTGCAAGATACCCACACACAGGCAAGTAGGGCCATCTAGGACACCCCCACAAGACTGGCAGATGTGGAGTTAAGGGACACCCACACCCTTTTGGAGCAGCAGCTAGAGGTGAGGTGGGGATGCCCTAGGGCATCTCAAATGGGTTTAGAAGCCTATGTTTAGGCAAAGGGGTCCCTGACCTCCAGCAGCTAGAATGGGACCCTTGATATCAAGGCTGCAAATAAAGAACCATACAGTAGAAGCTTGAGGTGCCTGAAGGTAAAGCTGAATCCCACCCTCATGTCATAAATATGTTTAGGACCTTCTCCATAATCTGCCTCTGATAGTCATATAGGCACCCACCGCCACATACTGGAAGCACCTTCCACCAGGCAAGCCTGGAATATTCACTGGCGTAAAAGAAATTGTGTAACTGATGTAAAAGAATTTCAAAGTGTTGGCATTTGGCATACTTCTGGTGTATTGATGTAAGTACATATATTTGGCATGCAGTTGCATCTTAAGGAAGTGAAACAAATACATGCTCATCTACCGCAGCCTCTGTGTTTACCCAGCACTGAATCCGACAGCGCAGCCAGACACTCTTCTGCAACATTTCCCTTCCGAGTGGATGGCAGAGGAAGGCCGTGTTTAAGCTGCTTTACGGTGTGAGCTGTGACATGTGCTGCAGTCCTAGTCTGCAGGGTCTGAGCCTGACCACAGCGTGTTTCTCTACTGTAGCCTGAAAATTCAGGTTTCCTTTGGTGAAAATATGTGGGGAGAGAAAGGGGATTCTCACCTTGACATGATTTCAGAATAAAACCAGCCAGGGACCCAGATTCATGAGTTTAAAAGCATTCCCGTCTTCACAGGCAGTTTCAATTACTGCAGAAAGGTGCACCTGCACACTTTTCGAGACTGGCACCTGCACTGCACCCGCACCCGTGGGACCAACCGTATCCCATCCAGCGGCTGTGGGCGCTGCCTGGCTGCACGACGGGCCGGTACTCATCCCCCTTCTCTCACCCGCAGGAGGAGCTCTGCTATCTAATGGCTCGGGAAATCTGGTTTTTCCCTCTCTGGCATAACTCCTGACCCACTGTACGACCTTTGGTGAGCTATACAGGCACTCCAGCACTCATTCTCTCACTTCAAAAAACAGGACGACAGTAGCTACCTTGTACATGGAGAAAGGGCTGTAAAGTTGGAGCTTCTGCTGGAACACAGACTCATGCTCAGTATATCACTTGACACGTTCATAAACAGGATTTTAGGCCACATTTTTATGAGCGAGAAACTCAGGTCAGCACATCCAGCTCTGTAGTCCCCGACCCCGACGATGAAAACTGGGACTCCATATCTTGCACAAAAAGTACAGCCAAAGGGAAGAGCTGTTTGATTAAACAGCCCCTGTCGCAAGCACCAAATATATCACACGTGCAAACAGACCCTAAGTCCAGACCTTGGGAGCCAGTTGCCCAGATGCCTTTGAGGATCTGGGCCTAAGGGCTCATTCCAACCAGTTGAAGTCAATGGGACTATCCCTATATTTAAGTTTTTGCTGGATGACAGCCAAAGGCTCAGCATCTTGCAGAACTGGCTCTCATGATGCTGCATTCCTTAATAGCTGGGAAAGGGAGCAAAGCAATGTATAGCAGAAAGTGTCCATCCATATTAGTGGGTATTAGTAACCACTTTTAAAGGCCTAATCTATGTAAAAATGTTTTTGCTCCACCATCAGCAACTTCCCAGCAAAGGCAGGAATTTCCCACGGTTGACATGCCCTGAGCAAAGAGCAAACAGAGGAGCTGAAACAAAGAGGTGGATAATTAGCTCGGAGGGCAGGCGTTCCAGTGCCGTGTAGGGTAACTGCCTCGTGCAGCTGTGATGGGGATGTATGGAGTGACCTGGAAAATAGACCTGACTTTAAAAGTGCAGAGGGTGAGGGTTTTAGCTGTGCTTTTTTAATTTTAAATGGTGCTGCCTGTGGCTTTACAGCTTCATGCAAAGGCGGGTAGACAAACTGAAGTATGAAAGGAGCCTTATTAAAACACGCCATACATTATGTATGAACTTGAACTCTTCCTGACCTCTGTAGTCCTGGATCCGCCCCAATCCATAAACAGCTTGGGCCAAATTTTGTGCTGCTGCAGTAAGTAATTTGAATAAAATCACAAGCTGCTCTTTTCAAGACAGTATCCCCAGTTAAGAAAACTCAGGGTGCCATTTATTACAAAGATGCCTATCTCAGAAACACACCTGAATAACATAGCTAGATGTAAACAGTTGTCTGTAGCTACAGCTCCACTGTAAACCAAAGCACAGCCCCCTCTCAAGCAAGCTGTTAGCATTTTTTCATTGCCACTCACTAGAAAAAGTATATTTAGAATGTCAAATGTATAATTGCAGTTAGAGCTGGTTGAAATATTCAGCATGAATACACAATCTGGTACATCAAGCTGTTTCTTGGACCACAGATTCTTTAACCTGATCTTGATTATTGCAAAAGACTCATATTAGCATTGGATATTCTTTTTCCTTTTTTTTTTTTTTCCCCCTGAACCATACACGAACAGTCTGAGGCACAGGGTTGTTTGCAGGATCTTCAGCTCAGCTGTTTGCTTCTCTCGGCATACGACAGGTCACCCAGCTCACAAGTTGTTTCTTCTCCCTGATTCTCACTCTCACATGTTTCACAAGTCTGAAATGTTGTATTACATACTCTGGTTTCTGTGCAAAGTATCTTCATTAATATGCAAATATAAATTTGACTGAAGGCAGGTAGCCAGCTTCTCCTCGGAGCTGCTCAGAGCCCTCCAAAGCTGCTGGTCCCAAATTCCTCCCCCACCTGGCATCTGCAGTCCCAATTCTATGGACCAGGATGAGCAAAGTGAGTGTTTCCTGCCCACTTTGCTCAGGAGGCATCAAACCCGAGCCCTTCCCAGAGCCTCATATCCTTGGCACAGGATCAGTCCCCTGAGGAGGAACCAGCCCTCTAACATGGATGGAGAGGCAGCTCTATCCGAAGAGGTAAGAGTGTGGCTGGACTGGGCATCCCTTCTGCAGGCAAGCCAGCAGCTGCGAGGATGCTAAATGCAAGATTTGCCCGTTCTCCACCAGCACTGTGTTGTGGACTCATCAATGAATCTCTTCAGCTATAAACACTTCTCTGAAGGGCAGTTTGCTGGATAAAGAGGAGGCTGGGTGGACTGGGATGGATTTCACTGGTGTTTTATGCAAAACCTTCCCAGTGAGTCATGAGCCAGTCAGGAAAGTCATGTCATCAGTGCAGGAAGAGTTTCTGCCCCAGACCTTGACCCCTAAAAAAGAGGCAGTGGCTACAGAAGTGAAATAGAGAACTACTGATTCGTGTTATCTGGAGACAGCAAGAGGAAGCCTTTAAGAGACTTCTGAAAATTCAATTACATTGAAGGCACCTTTCATGTAGAAATATTTTTAATGTAAATTAAGACTCTTTGGCAAGCCCTAAGCTTCCAAGATATTGATTGATTCTTTAATTTTTTTTGCATGAATTAATAACATTTCAGTGGTGAAGCGTAAAAGGTAATTTTCGAGTTTGTGTGTTATGAAGTGCAGCCTACAAAAACAAAATATAAAGTGTCTCTGGAAATAACCATCACAACTGTGATAATTGCTGGCAATGGCTGTAATTCCCAGTAGCTGTCTGTACTCAACTTTACATGAAATTGATTTGACTTTGCATTTACTTTTCGATCGGGGCTCAGGTGATTTGAATCCAGGCTCAAATTAAGTATGGTTTCCCTTGTTAAGATGAAGCAATGTATCAAATGCCTAAGGGAAAAGAGCAGAAGGGAGTTGGAAAGCGCTTTGTTCAAACTTTTAATTATTTTACCTCATTCACAGTCTGAGTGGCACCATGATATGTTTTTATTTGATCACATCAAACTTTCAGTGTGCTACTTTTCTTGCTCTAGCTAGCACACCACTTACCCAGCACGGAGCTTTTTTCCCATGATGCCCACAGATGTGAGCGCTGCTCCCCGCACTTTGGAGCTAGAAGCTGAAACAAAGCAAAATAATACCCAAGTGCTCATTTCTTTGACTGCAGATCCAGGTCCTGAAACACCGTGGCAGCTCTTGGCTTCTAAACCAACATCACTGCAGGCTTGCTTAGAAGTGCTTGCGCAGTAGAAAGCACTTTTCCCTGGACCTCCCCAGCTACCAAGCTTCTGCTGAGAAAAAACCTGAAATTTTGCTTACACATTTCCAATGAATAATTCAGCTCTGTGTAATGCCCATGAACACGTCAGGTTTCTTTTTTAGAGGGTTTCCTCCCAACCCCAATGGCCCTGCTGAGCAACCAGCCGTGCTCATTGGCCTTGCAGCTTCACGAAGTATAAAATCTTTGAGACTCCAAAGGCGCAAGGTAAGGGCTGTCCTCACCCTGCCTGCGGCTTCCTAGGGGAGCTCGATGGCAGGACATGGCCTGTCCCTGTGGATCCATTGGGCTGAAGTTGTTCTGATAACTGTCTTCCTTTGGCACAGCTTGGGAAATCGCCTTTAGGAGGTAAAACACAAGCAAGGATGCAGAGCTCAGCTCTAGGCAGGTAAGATGCAGACACCACCCCAAAGAGTGGGCATCTTGCATCCATCCCAACTCCCTTACTTAGGAAAGGAGGCAGGCAAGCAACTCCTCTCGTCCCTGCTGCCTGTGAGGAAAGCAATGCTGGAGGAGAGTGAGAAGGTCTTGATGGGAGGGCAAGGGCCTCCACATCACAGGCACCCCCCTCCCCTGGGCATCTGGCAGCAAAGACAGGGAACAGATCACATTCAGACACAGTCCATGACAGAGGGACTTTTGAACGTGGCTCTTTCCTTGCTGCTGGTAAAATTCCCCATTGACTTCCCAGCAGCAGCCATCTCTGGCACAGCGAAGAGGGATCTTTCACTCTGGCTAAGCTGGATCTCAGCGCCAGCTTCCCTAAGCTCTGCCCATCCTTTCATGAAGGAGGAGTGAAGCTAGAGCTAGGCAGAAGATAATACACCCAGGCCCTCCAAGGGCAGGAAGAGTCCTAATCATCAGAACTATTTTTGGAGGGATCTTTTAGCTTTATCCCCCTTCACCCCTCTGAAGCTGGAGAACAGAGCCAAACACCCGGAGGGAGAAAAGAGGATAAAAGAATTTTTCTTCCTAAGGGGGGGAGGGACTATTATCAAAGTCACAGAGAGAAGATCAAAAAGAGCTACACAAAGCAGAGGGGCAGGCTCTTTCAGTCCAGAGGAATGAATTGTGAGCCAGCAGAGTACCTTAATAACAAATTTCTAAACCCCACACATCTGTTAATTACATCCCACTAAACCAATATTGCATCAGCATGTCTTGTTAATGCATTAGAAATCAGAGATGCACCTTCAAATTCTGGAGATCTGTGATAAATTGGAGAGGGAAAACTGAGCAGCTGTGCCAGGGGGACTCGGTAGGTGTCCCAGATGTGGTGGCAAAACCATCTGAGCAAGGGACTGAGCCACCACTGCCACCTTTCCTCACCCAGAAAAGCGCTGGTGAGAAGCTGCGTGCAAAATCTGCTCAGCTCCGCTGCCCCAAACAGCTTACAGCTGCACGGTTTCTGTGTGCATATGTGGCTAGTCCACAAGGATGTCAGCCTCGCAATCAGTATGGTTTTCATCAGCAGGAACAAAGACATGTCAACAGCTACTGGCGAGCAGCCAAAACTTTCCCCCATCACATTTTTCACAGTCATTTTGAATATGACCTCAGGAAGACCTGTTTGTTTTGCCATAAAAGGCAAAGGGTCTAATCCTAGGCAGTTTTGTGCTGATGCTTCTAGTTTTCAGGCATAAAAGCTTCTGCCTGAAGGCATTAGTAGAGAAAAAGGAGTCAAGATTGGTTATGTCCTGGTTCTTCACAGGCTAAGAAAAGGAAAAAATTACACATAGACCCAAGAAGGAGGTGCGGTACTTAACACATCAGCACTTACTAATAAATGCTACCCTGGCTTAGATATTAGAAATGTGTGTGTTTGTGAGCATGTCTGGTGACAAGAGAAATGCCGTGTAATTTATTAGTGGTGACTGCGGCACAACCGACTGCTCTTTGCCACTGGAGAAAGTAAGAAATGACTCTAGTCACACAGTTCTTGCCACTTGACATGTGGGACACACTTGGGAATTCATTCCCAGTTGAGAGGCATGTATTGTTCCTGAAACAATGATGCTCAATAGCTAATATACAGTTCAGGACCAGTTACATTCAGTAGACTAGGCCTACAAGCTTTGTCCTGCAGTCAAGTGGGACTGGTCCTCAAAGGATCCCTTCTTAGCTCACAAGCAAGGATCCATGATGTGCATTTTTAACAGCTCCATCCCTGGCTTGCTGGGTGTCTTGGAGAAAACTGCTTCACCCGAGTGTGTGGGTTTTTTCCCTTTCCCACTTTTTTCCTGTTCAAAATGTAAGCTCTTTGGAGTTTACTTCTAGCACATGCACCTGTGAACTTCTATGAGAGAAATAAGCAAAGCCTACAGTTCAGTGTCATGTGAGAAGTCCTTCCCCTAAAGGGAAGTTGACACTGATATTGCAAGACCCATTTTTTCAAAGACACCATAGGCTACGTTAGCAAAAAGTTTGCTTGCCCATGATGATGGAGCAAACATCAAGCAAATCTACAGATTGCCCACACAATGGGATAAAGCATATTCTGCTTTGTATTCACACAGTTGTCTTACACGTGGGCTGGACAAGTCAAAGGTTTTCTGAGTTGGACTCATTTGAAAAACTGTTCTTACAGTGTTGAGTTACACTGGAAGATGGGCACCAAAAAGTGCAAAAAGTCTTTACCATGTAAAGAGTTGTAAACAAGCCTTCAAAGGGAGAAAGTGTGAGGGGGGGTGGCCAGTATGCAACAGCTGGTGTTGGACAGCAAGCATACAGCAGCCCAGCATATTGGATTAACTGTCCAGAAAAAGTTCATCCTTGTGAAGGTATTTCCTCATTCCAGTGCCAAGACCGAGGAAAGCTGGAGTTTCTGGTTGCAGAAGTTCCAGTTGTGTAAGAAAGATCTCAATGCAGGTTTGCTTTAACTGGCACGGTCCCCTTTTTGAAAGATGTTCCCCCTGTTTGCTTTCATGGATTGCTATTAGGTTGTGTTAGTCCTGGCTGTCCATCACAGCTGCTTGGTCTTTGTCCTTTGTGTGATCCATGTTGCTATTGCTTAAATATCTTTAAATTTCACCTGGACTGAAAGACCACACATAAAAGGCATTTAAATGGGTCAAAAGGTAGCACAATGACAAAACTGGAAACACTGCCGCTAAGCTAATACACATTCTTTCAGCACCCTTCAAGAAATGTGTTTGTTTAGATAACAACTTCTGCAGAAAATTAACTCACCCAGAATTCTGCTGGACAAATAACATTCTGCTTCTTTATTATCTACTATAGCATATGCATTTTTTTATTTTTTTTTTTTTTTTAAGTCTTTGGAGTAATAAAGTTCCTGAAATACTCCATTTATCTTTATTTAACTCTGACAGGGATAAATGGAACGACCTGGTTAAGACTGAGTCAGTTGCCCTGACTTTGAAGGGAAATAGAGGACTACCACTATAGGACTTCACTATGATGAATTAAAGAAGTTTAATACAAATTATGTCAATAAATTATTTATGAAAAATAGGACTGAGGTACCCAGTGTGATATTTTAGGGATTTCCAAAAGTGATTGATAAGGGTAATTGCATAAATAAAGCATACAATTCCACTTCCTTAAAATACTTGATTTACCATATGTTTCCTAACAAAGAAGTCAGTGATAGAAAACCCGTAAGATACATGTTGAAAGGATAAAAACCACTGAGGAGTTAAGTCTCAAAATATAATGTAAGGTAAATGGAGACTCATTGTTGAACAGGTGCTTTCCTAAAGAAGCCTTGCAAAGGTCTTCCACTTGTCCAGTCCTCAGGAACATTTTTGTCACTGGTTTGAAGAAGAGATCAGGTGATTGTTGATAACATTTCCAGGTGACACAAAAACAGTGGGAGGTGTGAGAAATGAAGAGGCTAGGGACAATCTGGATAAAGATAATCCATAGTGACCCAAACTGTATGTAAGCTGGGCATAAACAAATGGTACTTTCAAGACAGCTGAAGGTAAGGTCATGTCTGTAGATGGCCAACAGTTCAATCAGAATATGTGGTTGCCTTTCTGAGAAACCAAGACATGAGCAAAACTGGGGGAAGTCATGGCAGGGCTGACCAGCTGATACCCTGCTTCCATGAGATGGCCAGCCAGCCCTCGTTAGCGCTTGGCTGAAGAAACAAAGGGGTCTCAGCTAAAATTAGGAAGGTCATGGTCCTTCTGTAACTGCAGATATCCAATCATTCCCGGAATAGCATGTCAGGTCTGGGGTCCTCCTTTCATCTTGTAACGTTAAAAGTTGGAGAGAGCTCAAAGAACCACAGGCATGATCGAAGGTCTGGAAAACATGCCTTTCAGTGGGATTCAAATATGTTGGTCTATTTACCTTGAGTACAAGGAGGAACTTCTGTCACTGTTGATAAGAGTCTGCATAAGGAACAATAATATGACAACAAAGAGGTTTGATACCCTCATAGCCATAGGCATAACCAGATCCAATGGCTGGAATTTGCAGCTGGAGAAATCTCTATTTGAAATATGTCAAGATATGTCAATGTTGAGAGATATTAGCCACTGAAATCTCTTATTGAAGCTTCTGATGAAAAATCCATTAGCTACTAGTTTCTTTAAAACCAACACTAATATTTCAAAATGGGTTATCCCTGGATTAAGCATAGATTCTGGACCTGGGGCAGATGCTGAGAAGCAAGTGCTAAGCAGGTGGTCTAAGCCATGGAAGTAGTCTCCTTTGATCTCAAAATGTAACGAACACTACTACATGTTGAAGTTCTGTGCACCAGAGATGCACTCACCACCGTACAGGTGTATGTGGCTCATCTGCATCCTGCTCCTCCACCTCCTCCCCTTAAACTGTTTCATATCAGCAATTTCACTTGCACAAATTTTCCCTGCCCTTGCCCTCTTCTCCACCCTAACTTTTGGTCAGATTCCAGAAGAATTTGACATATGTAATCCAAACACTTTTGATCTTTGACCTTGGCAATGATTGTCATGTTAACAGGTAATTGGTGCAGGAATTGTTAAAAGAGAAAAAAATCTGTTGCTGATCTAATTTTTTTGAAGAGAAACCCACATTTTCAGGGTCAGACCCACCTGTCCTGTGTCAGACACAAGGATGAGATGATTTACACACTGGAAGTGCTGGTTTACCAGCACTGAGTTTCAGAGTCTCCTGGAGGGACCAGTGACCAGTCCCACCAATGTACCTGCATATATGTGTGGAGCACCGCACTCAGCAGGCTGGTGTGCCCTCTGGATGCCCGTTGGTGTTGCTGGGTCCTCACGTGTAATGCAACCTAAAGAGCTTGTCTGAAGGGTGGGCTGGAAGGAGTTTTGGGGCTTTTCCCTAGAGCTGTCGCTGACAGGCTCAGGGCCCTGTGAGAGACTGTTACAATCTTTCTGTGCTTCATTTTACCAAATATCAACAGGCATTTTCAGCCCCTGGTATGCAAGTTGTTCTATGAGTGCAAAACACACTATTATAGAACCAAATCTACCCACGGATCTCCTTGTTTATTAGGGACTGCTGCCTTGCTAATTACAGCTCCATGGTCCTCTTAATGGGATTTCTTTTTTCCACCTCTTATGCTGCTAACCTCTCAGCCAGTCTGCTTGCAGGTGCTATGATGTGAATTCTGCTGCACAAGTCAGAGCTGGCAATAAGGTAAGAGAAAATACTGAGGATCCCACTGTGGTTTTTTTGTGTGGATGAGGTTTCCAGCTCCACACTGTACACGTTCAGGTGCAGATTGCCATACTCAAGGAACTGCACATGGTGACATAACTGACCAAGCACTTAACCTCCAAAAACCTTCTTCTGGAAAGAGGAAACCCACTGTGGTTGTTGTAGCTGTACTCAGGGCAGAGGTCCACCAAATTAAAGGCTGCATTTCTGTCTTTCCTTAACCTCTCCATTGCTTCATCTGACTCCTTGCCCTCTGCGTTGGAGTAAAACTTGTCCTGCCTCTCCCAGGTCTGGAGTCTGGGGCTGGCCCGGCCAGTTGCTGTGACTGCGGGAGGCAGCAGCTTGGCCAACACAGAGAAACCCCGTGGCGATTTCAGCTGTGCTCTAGCACATCTCTCCTTCACATGTGCAAGTTGCTATTTGAAAGACACAATTTGGACAACTTAGTGAGGGTGGATTTCCATGCATGAGGCCAAGGGCACATCCTGATGCACAGGTCATTCTCATTGACAAATGTTAAGTCCCCACTCCACAACATGACTACGTTCGTGTTTTTTTCTAAGAAAACAGCCACCAGAAATGTATTTTTCTTCTCTCAGCCATTCTGGCTGAAATTAACCCCTGTATACATGTAGAAATCAGACCAGAATAGACATGCAGAACAGAAAGTCCAAACAGTTAAACTTGGAGCACTGTATAAATAACTGCAAACAGGGATATGTAAGGCAATTGTCATAATAACGATGCCCAGAACAGCCAGATGATAGACAGGAACCCAGTAACCTCTTGAATGCCAGAACAACTCTGCAGCTTGCTACAGCTGCACTGGTTTATAGACTGCAGTTATTCTAACCAATGAGAGCATTTTATTATATTACATTATATTTTATTTTATTATATTAATTCTATTAGGGATTGTTTGGCTGTTTAAAAGAAGAACAAAGTCTCACAAGACCCTCAGTCCCTTGCAGAGAGCCATATGAAAATCTCCTGATAAATAACAGTTGCTGAGAGCAATTGCTCAGCCCACGTGCTGCCTTGTGCAGAAATGATCATCCACAGAAAGATTTTAAGAAATCAGGGAAGCGTCTCAGAAAAAGCAGCAGGAGGGATGGAGGAGTGGGGGAAATTGTGTACGGAGGCTGTAAACTTCTGCCAAGCATTGCTGTGCAACTGCTTGCCTGAGTCAAGTGTTTTTTCTTTAAATATTTGCAGCATCAGAGCCCGGGTTAGTAACTTGAACATTAATGTAGTACATCAGCACCTTCTAAATGGGTGCCTAAAATCTCCCAGGGCTCTTCCTGCCTGCGATCCTTCTCCTTCCCAGCCATCTCCACTCCATGCAGTTGTACCAGGTCATTTTAGGGGGAGGGGGAGGCTCATCTGGAAAACTGCTGCATATTTATAATAAGACCATCTATTACACCAGTGCAGGGTGGAATTGAAAACATATGGTGCCCTGGGAGCAGCTGTTTCTTTTTTTAGGCCTCTTATGCCCTTCAGAAATGTCAAGATAGAGGAATGAAAATGTCAGGAAACTGCAATACGCTTACTCTAAAGGCCTCTCATTGGTGATGTATTTATGAAGCTGTTGGAAATCTGATTCACACCAAGCACAAGAGACCAGGTTTTAAAGACCCCAGGTTTTAAAGACCCCATTAACAGAGCGGTCTGCTAAAATCAGTCCTCCTGATCTGCATCTCAGTGGGACCTTCTGCTGCTTTGCCACAGGTCTCCATGCACCTCAGGAGAAAGCCCCCGCTCCTGTAGTGGTGGTTCGATGCCACTTGCTTGTAAGGGTCTAGAGGAATGTTCCCACGCCTTTGCTGCTATGGCCGGACAGCCAGGCATCCTAGGCTTTACCATGGTGGTGAGATGCTGCGGTGGATGGGGATCGTGCAGCTGGATGGGACAGCCCAGTGGGATTCAAGTGCAGTCCTCGATGTTTAATAGCCAATAAATGTGATCAAATAAAACAGTCACCTGGCAGGCTCTGCCCGTGCTGTGCCAGCACTGTCCCAGTGCTCTGGGACTGTTTCAGTTCACCAGGGAGCATGCAGCCACATGGACCTGTTACAGGCATCTCAAAAGTCCTCCTCATGTTTTCTGTTTAGAGGTTTAGTCAGAGATTCCTTATGGCTGATCACTTTTTAAAAGCCCAGATGTCAGTGTCAGTGTGGTACAGTAAAGGCATAGCAGGTCCCACAGACTATACAGGGCCAAGCAGGCGAGAAGCAGCTAAGCCCTGTTCCCTTACTTACCTCCAGAACCAGCTGAGAAATTGATCTTCTATAGTATGCACAGGCACCAAGGGCCTGAAAGCAGCCCAGAGGAGCTGCCAGTGGAGCTGAATTGCCTCCAGCACAAGGCAGACTAAAGCTACAGAGCTGCTTTTGGAAGTGATTGCATAGATGACCTGCTGCTGGCTCAGATGCGAAGCCCTGGCTGTGCTCCAGCAGCAGTGACTTGGCCACTGTGCTGGAGATGAACCGTGTCAGAGGTCCCCTCTGGGGATCTCTTCCCAGTTCCCTTCCAGCTTCATGGAGATCAGAGCCCTCAGGTCATCAGCTGGTGGCTTTAAAATTCCCAGGCAAGCCCCAGTGGAAGAAACATGGGAGTCGGGATCATGGTGTCCTCCCAGCCTAGGGAGGACAGGAGCGTGCGCCCAGGGGGCTGTGCTGGGCTGCCCGTGCCATGGGACAGCAGTAGCATCTCTTTTCCTTGCTTACGGCCAACGGCACAGTCCAACAGAGAGAAGAGGAAGAGGCTTCCCAGAAGTATGCTGGAAGAAAGAGTGGAAATATTTCAGTCAAGCTTCTCAGGATTTTAAATAAATTAGACTTATCAAACATCGTGGTTTGGTAGGTTTGGGGTTTTTTTTTTCATTTTTGGCATAAATTTCTGGCAAGGAGTGCAGAGCTGTGGCCGTATTGCAATTCATGCTATGGGCTGTATTAGAGGAAAAGGATGTGGGAGGTCTTGGAAGAGAGAAGGGCTGGGGAATAGAGATATGCCCTGTTTGTGAGCCTAGAGTCTGGGATGTGAGCTGGAAAAGTGGTAAAGTGTGGACAGATTACAAAGGGCCAAAGTGTTGGACCATTTCCAGAATAGGGCTGAGACAGAAGAGAAAGGATGAGTCAAGGAGCTTACCCCTTGGGTAAAGAGCCCAGCACCTCTGACGTGCCGACAGGATGGGTTCAGCAGGTTACCTCCCGTCTGCAGCTCACACACGCATGTGAGATAACCTACTTGAGTTCCTCATGCTGGGGATAACAGCCCTGAGACAGCCACTTTCCCCAGAACAAGTGGATCTGGGTAGCTTATTTGCAGGTGAGACTTGAGGCTGTGCCTCCAGCCGGGATGCAGCTATGTAGGTCCCACTCCAGACCCTCTTCTAGAGGAAGAGGCACAAGATGCCATTTTGGAGCACAGGGAATGAGCTACTGGGCAGAGCGTAAGCAGCCCCGTGAGAGGAGCCGACAGCTCAGGATAGTTTTGGTTCTGCCTCTAAACCCTGGTGTGCAGCTCACCTTGCTCCTAGCCTCTCTCCTCCCTTCTGTGTGCCCCTGCTAGCAGGGGGAAAGACAGTGCTGGAAGTCATATAGCAGAAGAGGGTAATAAAATAAACACCAGTATACGCAGAGCAGGGAGCAAAGAACAAAAAATGGATAGAAACATGATATTGAAAAGAAAATAGAAAGGACTGCAGGAGCAAAAAGGGATATCACAAACTCCTGGAGAAGATTAGCATGTGAGCAATGGTACATAAAAATTCAAACAACCCACTCTTCTTGCAGGAACAGTCTCTGCTGGTCTTTCACATATTTGTGTCTCTTCTTCCACCCCAGAACCAGCCTGCACATTTCTAAATGTCAAAATCCCTTCTGTTGGCTGTAGATGGGGGGTAATAAACTTTATTTCCAGCACTTTGGGCCCCACTCAGTTCTCTGAAAGGAGGGGAGAGAAGGAGATGATAGAGAAAGATAGATGGTATTGATTGGGACTGAACAGACTTATGCTGGAGATGAGGAATGACAAAGAAAGAGAAGAAGAACGTGGAGAAAGAAATTGTCCAAACTCCAGTCAGGTCTTGGCCTTACTCAGACCTATATGGATCTCTGTGAGTGCTGGGTAGTATATAAATTTGGATATGAGAAATACCAATGAGAAATGCAGTGACCGATCTCCCTCTATCCCATGGCCTGGGCATGAAGCACCTCCTGTGCCTATAAAGCAGTTTGATCTGGCCCCTCTGTGCTCATGCTCCTGCTCAGTTACCTCAGACAGATAAGCCAATAATTTATCTTCCCACTGCAACTCCAGGCTCCACCAGTGATCCCAGTCAACCATTGTGAGGCTTCACTGGCACAGATTTCTGTGCACAAGGAAGAGAAATTTGGCCCGTGACTTGGGGACAGCATGATTTGGAGTGGGGACGAGGAGGTGGTGGGTTTTACTCTTTGCTTTGCTGTTGGTTTGTAGCCAGATGGCCTTGCCCCTCTGAGAAACCCTTTCCCTTCCGCTGAAACCTCATCTGGGTGAGTTACACTGGCAGGAAGCTCACGGCAAATCATTCCAGGGTGAAATCTTGAAAGTCACTGCTGAGAAGTAGGATTTTGCATTCCTCTTCAGAAGCGATTTCTGTCGTTGCAGTGAGACATCATCCCAGACAGCCTCCACCCTTCATTCTCAAAGGCTGGGGTAGTTCATCCGCTGGCTTGGGGGGCAGTTATGGGGGAGATGCAACAGCCAGCTGTGGGTCTGCAGGCTGGGAGCACTCTCCCAGGGACAGGAGGCTGCTGGCAGCCAGCTCTGGGGCACTGCCGAGGCAGCTCCACACCCAAGCACTTCACTTGGCGTTGAGGAGCCCCGAAAGGAACAGAGAGAAAAAGTCTTGCACGTAAATCTGGAGCGAATCATCCCCAGGCAGCTCCTGCCAGCATGGCAGTTACAATGAGAGGGACTTACTTAGGCCTTCCTCAGGCTGTGCTCCTCCTGAAACAGGATCGCACTCCTTGTAGGGACTTCATTGCACATTCTCAGCGGGTGTTAAATTAGGGGAGGTCACCTCAAGGGAGGTAAAACCACCCGGGTGTCTGAAGCCCTTGGGCAAATGTGACCTTTGGCCTTTGTCTCTTAATTTCCTTTCTCGGCATGCTGAAGATAACCGTGCTTCTCTGCGTTTGTCGAACACGTTGAGATTTGCAGAAGAGAAGCGCTGGGTGCGTGACTAATGTCAGCATCATCCTCATCATCCCTTTGCTGAACCCCATCAGGCTGAGGTTGCTGAAAGTCAACTTTGCACAATTTAACTACCTAAGCAGGGAAGGGTCACAGCTGTTTCAGTCTCCCTAAGCTCCAGAGGTGCCACTAAAAAACCTTCTTCAGGCGATCCAAGCCCTCCAGCAAGGTTTTGAAAGAAAAGTCCAAGCTACCAGCAGAAGTGGGTATGAACCCAGCACAGAAGGGAGGGCAGGGAGAAGTTAATATTTCGCAGGCATGATCTATAGCCATGAAACATGATCACAGCTGGGAAATGTGGGTTTATATTTTTTTTTCTAAATTAAAATAAAAACAAGGCCACAGCTCCAGCAGAATGTAGAACCTGGGAGTTCTGTTTCAGCTTGGCAGCAAAGTGCAAGTTTGCCTTTAATACTAATTCAATCTTTTGCTGTTGTACAAGAGAAAGATCAACTAAAAGACTGTCTTTGCCTCCAGAGCTTTTGATGTGGTTAATTTTGGGAAAGGAGAATTTGGGACTCGGATTTTGCAGTGCTTCACTCCACTATCCTGGCCTGAAATAAATACAAAAGCCTGTGCCAAGAAGTAACAACAAGAAAAATATTTTTTGTGGGTTTCTGCCACAAAGCTGAGGTGGGGATAGATGGATTGATTTGAGGTAGGTGATGAGTGTCCAGGGTGCAGGACCAGCCAGGGCACAGCCACCATGGAGTACAGGGCAGTGAGAGCTGCCCTTGTTACCTTACAGCAATGCCATCCAGAAAGAGGTAAAAAGGTGCTGGTGCTGTCACTATAGAGTGCTTTTGCAATACGCTTATTTAAATAAAATCATTTATTGGATGCAGTTGTCAGTTTACTTGAACTAAGAAGGAGACTGGAGGGAGGATAAAATTCAGAACGAGAAGGAGTTAATGCATATAAAGGGCTAAAACTTGCACCACTGGGATAAAAGCAGACTTAGTGACTTCATTGCAACTCAGCAGTAAATCCAGACTCACTATTTTCTGTGGAGTGCAGATGTCTGAATACCATCCCTGGATGGGAATAAAAGGAAATGCTGTTTACTGTGAACAAAATGCATTATGAACAAACTCCGACACACCCTAAACCAACTTTCTTTTGAAAGCAAGCAAGGGTTTCATTAAAAGAAAATTTGTGAAAAGAGATTTACAGGATATGTGAGAACTTGCTTGAATGATTAAAAATTAATTATAGCAAGGGGGAGGATGTAGAAACATGTTATGTTAGGATGCCGCCGCATGGCCCAGACAAATCTCTTTCTGAGATTGTGAATTCAGCCCCTTTTCTCCTCTTCCCTCCCTTACATCTGATTCTCCACTGGGCTTGCTGCACACTGGGGCAGATGCACTTGTATGTTTGAAGAGCACCGATGATTAGTAGTGCAATGCTCCACATCAGAGCCGTATCTCCCTTGTTCCCCAATTCATTTGTACTGTTACAGAGTGAAATGCTGACCTTGCTGCACGTAAGAGGAGGAAAAAAGCTTTCATTGATTTCTTGATACTTCTCAGGTTAGAAAAGACCTTAACACTTGCCAAGTCTGCAGCCTCGCAGATGTCAAGCAAAGTCACCAAAGACATGGTGGATACGTTGCAAAAATGTGCTGCTGGTGTCAGAGCCCTGGACAGGGGATCGACCCCACCCTGCACCCACCCGTACGCCCACACTCCTGCCTGCAAGCGCCCTTTGTCCCGGCACTCACTTCCCACCTTCTGCAGGGTGGAGAGTGCGGGGAGCAGCCCTGTCCATCCCGGCGGTGAGCCAGCGCTGTCAGCAAGACCTTGTCAGGTGTCACAAGGCCTGTCCCTGCTACAGTAGTGTAAGGAGTATCCCTAAGGGGAGACAACCAGCCATCAGCTCTTCATGCCTCCTCTTGGGCTTTCCTTTAATCTGCTGGTCCCTTTAAACAGTCTGCTGGTGATTTGGTTTGCTCTTCTTGGGGGAAGTTGTATAAAACTGTGCAGCAAAGAGGCAGCACGGCTGCCGATGTGATTTGGAGGCGGGGGAAACGTGGCTTGCTTTTCACGTGTTTGCTTTGCGTGTGCTCTCTGAGGAGCATAAACCCAGCAGCAGAGGCTTCCTCAGGAACCGCTGTGGCTGTGCTGAGCTCTCCCCATTTTGGGTATCCAGTGAACAGCACCCAGTACAAGCCGGCTGGGGCTGGGCTTGGTGGCTTGCATGAGAAATGCCCTTCAGTGGTCTCCCCCACCATCCGGACAGTGAGCTGCACAAGGGAAGCAGTTTAGCAATAAGAGCAGTAGCAGCAGCACGTGCTGGAGAACAGTGTCCAGATTGAGCTGTAGCTCTTGATGCTGTCCTTGCTCTTTTAGTTCCCTCCGTGTGGCTGGTGAAAGTGCACAGGTCTGGTCACCCAGTGCCTGCTGCTGCTGGTAGATGTGGCAGATAAATAACACTTCAAAAATGAGACCAGAAGGCAGCAATGAGTGGCAGTTAAGAGCAACTCCCTTCCCACTATCCTTTCTTTTTTTCCATTCGTTCGTTTTGCCTTCTTTTTATTCTATCTTGGTCATGTATAAATAAATGTTTGCCCCATACAAATCCTGGGCACCTTCCTTGACCTTACCATTCCCAGAACAAAAGAAAATAAAAGGCACCGAACCAAAAATTGGTTTGATTCAAGCCCCTGACCTCCAGTTGCCCGAGGATGAGGAACTGCTTTGTGGCTTGTGTATGTTTCAGTGGTCTTACGCCATCTTATCTTGCCCAGAGAGCTACTCAGACATGAATCAGTGATGGAGAAGGACTTGGTCTTTGGCCCATCCTACTCTGACAGTCCCTTAGCTCTGTTAAAATACCATTTTCATACAAGCTAGATATTTCCTGCTCTACCCTCTTCTATTTTATCTGGCCTTTATCATTCACAATAACATTATTATCAACCCGAGTGTTTGCAGTGATCACTGCAATACATGTCTGAGGTTTAGCAGATGTACAGTAGAGCTGCAAGACTTTTCTCCTGCAATTCCTTTCCCATTAATTTCTAACTATTTAGTTTTCTGCAGCCCCAGAGCTGTTTATTCTTGCTGTGAGTTTCTCAGCGGGCTGATTCACCCCTTGGGTTGTGCCAGCTCGTGTGAGGGAGCCCAGCGCTCGCCAGCTGGCAGCCCCTCCAGAAGCAGATGAGCTGGCCTGGAGAAGGACTGAGGTCAGGCTGGCTGGAAGAGCATCTCAGTTACCATTTCTCCAGGGTTTTCTCCAGTTGTGGGGGTGGGCAAGAACATGGAAGGAATTTAAAGCACCTCTGCAAGAAATCCAAGAGAGGAAGGGTAGTCTGATGGGGAAAGTGCTAACTTTGGATTTGGGAGAGCTAAATTCAGTCCCTTCCAGCACCGTTTAGCCCCCCTGTGCTTCATTTCTTGCTCTTCTCTGGGGATGATGCTACTCCTAGGAATTAAAGATGGTGCTTGACTTGGCATAGGAGCTGTGTGAGTCCCCAAAGACAGTCTAGCACTGGGCAAACCTATGGTCTGTTTCATGCTGGAAAGGTTTGTCAAATGCAAGTCTCCTGCTGACTCCAGTTGCAAGATGCCTGCTGACCTAGGGAAGGGGCAGCGATGGACCCGTTTCTTATTACCTCTGTACTCCTTCCAGGCCTTCCCCCTGCCTTGTGTTCACACTCCACTCCAGTTTTATGGTGATAGCTGGTAGGGATGAAGTCGGGATCAAACACAGCTTGTTAGACAGATTTTCTTATTGTTGTTATTTCTTTTTGGGACACAGAGGTCTTGCCTGGAAGGAACTATAGGACAGTGAAAAGCCCGTTAGCCAACATGTAGCATACCCAGCTGTTACACAAAACAGAAAACAAATCAATGAATGAAAGTATTTTGTTCCTGCTAAGGCATGGGAGTGTGAATCCCTGAAGAAGCTGGTGAGAACGGCAAAGGAGAGGCTGTCACCCTCCCTGTGCAGAGGAGCCCCTCCTGCAGAGCTCTGTTAGCTGCTGTAAGCTCTCTTTGAGTCTTTTTCCACTTTTCTGCACATTTTCTCTCCTAGAAGCACCTTCTGTCTACATAACACCTCTTGCTTTTTCCACTCACCCTGTTCCTCAGCTTGGTAGCACCCATCCAATGCTCCTTTGCAAGATACAGTGTCTTCTGCATTTGGAGTAAAGCCATCCTGCAGAGGGGACAGCAGAGATCACCTTTAAGATCTTGGCTTTTGTATGACAGTTCAATGGCAAGAGAGCCAGAGGCTGTCCAAGGACTTGGAGAGGCAGCTTGTTTTTCTCCTCCAGCATATGTCTTTGTGGGAAGGAGGGCACTGATCCACAAACAGTTTGCTCGCGGTTCTGCCTGCTCCAGGCAGGGTTTGCAGGCTGCGGCGGGGGCTTCTGGCCCAAACTGTGTCTCTGAAAAGGCTGACACGGGCGCTGTGGCAGACTCTGCCATTGTTTCATTCCCCGTGCATGTGGGACAGCAGCCAACCCATCCTCTGATCCTGCTGGGGACTCCCACCCTTCTCCAAATATGCAGACTGGCACAGCATTCCAAGTCTTGCATCCCAAGTCCTGCACAGCATCCCAAGGCTGGTGCATTTGGCAGACCAAGCCTGGAGCCCCTAAGCTACCAGAAGAGCAGACCTGGGAGGGCTCCCCCGGGGTGCAGTAAGTGCAGTGGGTCCTTTCCCTCTTGTGGTCAGGACATTGACGCTAGGAACTGGACTGCATGAGACTTAAGGTGCACTTGGGACAGTGCTGGCAGGGCCACTTCCCAGGAGCTTAACAGCCTGGGTCAATGCCAACTGTCCTTAGCCATGGAAACACCCACCAGAGTCAAGGAAAGTTCATTGACTCAGTGAGTGGAGCTGCTGCCAGGCTGATAACTGTAACCGAGACGCATGTCTGTGCACCCATAGTCAAGTCACCGTGATTTTCTTCCTTACACGATGTCCACTTCATTTTTAGACTGGGGGTCTGTGAAGTTTCCCTCTACCTCTTTCCAGGGAAGTCCCTCTTATTAAGAACCAGGCTAATGCACTGTGTGTCTGGGAGCTGTATAATCCCTTGTAATGTAGGAAAAAATATTTTATCTGTGTCATTTTCTTTCAATTGGTCTTTCCTTATTTTCTTCTTATCTGAGCTCCTCAATCCTATCTCAAAAGCATCCCACCAGGCAACTCTTACTGCTCCTAATACTAAAATCCATGTTGTAGAGACCTCCCCCTCTCCCTCAACAACATTATGTTTGCTGGTTTTCCTCCAGTTCTTGCCACACTGTGTAGATGCCCAGGTTGACCGTCAGGATACTGTACTGCTGATAATATTCAGTATGTCATTTGTGGATGCCCCGTTATTGGAAGTGTTCAGGGCCAGGTTGGATGGGGCTCTGAGCAACCTGATCTAGTGGAAGATGTCCCTGCTCAGGCAGGGGGGTTGGACTAGGTCATCTTTGAAGGTCCCTTCCAACCCAAACTCTTCTATGGTTCTGTGATTACATGATTTCAGTATTGTTCTCCAGGGATTTTTCAGTCTCCTGGTAGAATATTCCTGTTGGATTTGATTGTCCCTTAGCTTGACAGTTGCCCTATGAAAGGTAACAAACAATAGTTGTTTCTTTTTTTTTTTTTTTTTTTTTTTTAAGTTCGCATAGCATTTATTCCTGTTTGTGCAGAATACACATGAGCAGTTAACAAGCAGGGTATTAGAAGCTCCTGGATGCAACCTTTCTTGTGAGTGGCCAAAAAAGGGGTCCTCTTCAGGAGAATTTTTTCTTTTCTTCCACAGGAACTTGTTGGAAATGTTACCCTGGGCTACCTTATCCCCGGGCTGAGCTATGTCTCTGCATGAGAGTGTCCCTGAAGATCACCCCAAAAATGCTACTGCTGAGTTTATTTAGTCTAGAGAAGAGAAATATGGAGGGAGCACAGCCTTACGCTGCAGTGGGAGACATACCAAAGCCTTTACCACGTCCACAGAAGACAGGACACAGAATGATCAGAAGAAATTACTGAGACATTTTAGTTTAGGCATTTCTAATGCTGAAGGTAAGCCTGGTAATAGATTGCCTGGGGAGGCTGAGGATTTTCCTTAGAGACTTTGCAAACAGGTTGGGCAAACCCCTCTCAGGGGTGGCTTGCGAGAGGAACCTGCCGCGGGCAAGTCAGTGCAGTAGCCAAGCTCCCAAGGTCTGTTCCAGCTCCGCTTTTTGTGACTGTGTTGTACAGCCTGACTGGATGCTGAAAGGCTTTCTCTTTTGGAGCAGGTCTCTCCGGCTGAGCAGTGTATTCTTCAATATGCAATTTTAAATAAGTTGGGTATGCAGGTCAGACTCCCAGGGTACAGGTTTTTAAAATCTGAAATCCCTAATGAGATGAACTGTTATTTCTAGACTTAGGTAATAGACTGGTAGTACAACAGAAAGTTGCCTGGCACTGCAAAAACACTGGTGACTGGGATAAATCATTTATAACTGCATCGTGTTTGTTGAATTCACTCCCAGTGATGGGACACAGTGTGGCACTCTCAAACACATGCAATACTGGAAAATTTTTCAATTATTTCTTCACTTTTTTGTTTTTCCATCTAGTTGAAGTGACATTCTGCAGATTGCTCACGGTCACCATATGTGCTGTCCTGTGGCTGCAACCAGCATGGTGCTAAGTGTGCGTGAACCAGGGCTGTTTCTCATCCCAGACAGTCCACAGGCAGTCCGGTGGGAGCGTGGGGAGTCCAGATACCCGTGCTCGCTGTGGGCAGCTATTTCTGCCCTGTGCACCCTGTTGCTTCAGTTCCTTTGCCGGATAGCAATGCAAGCTTTCCGACATTGAGTGATACCAGAACACATCTTATCTAGGGGGCTAGTTGCGGTTAAACATAATTTTCCTCAAGTATTCACACACACTCTACTGTACAGCTGGGATGTTTGGAGAGGGTAAAAAGAAAAGCTCACAAACACAACTGAGTCAACATTTGGGTTTTGAATGTTAATGAACGTCTGCGGGGCAATGCTCCTGCTTCCTGCTCTGCAGCTCCTGCTCTGCTGAAGGAGTTCTCCTTTCCCTGGTTACTATCATGAGCAGCACCTCCAGGACACCAGCTTGCCCTGAGGGCCACCACCAAGGGCACCGAACTTCCCTGATGACATAGAGAAATCACAGGGAAAGTTGACTGCTGTAGGAATTTGGTACCTAAATAGCTTTAGGGACCAGACCGAGTAAAGTTGATGGTTTCAGTTTAGCAAAGGCAGCACTGGGCTGGTGCTGTTAATTGTGAAGCATTGCACTGGCGGTCCCTGGAAAAGCATTAGCATTCTTATTGTGAGTGAAATATTTAAAAAATGTATATGATTAGCTGAAAGCTCTGGAGATAAATACACATGAACTTAATGTGGAAAATGTCATTCTTGTATTTTGTTCTTAGGACTTTGTGCTTTTATGGTGGAGGACATTTTGGAGCTTCCCTTGACAAGTTGGAAACTACAGGGTTTGGTAAGCAAAACCTGAGATCCTCATACACGCATTTAGCTCTTACAGCCATGCCCTTAATATCAGCATCTGCTATCATGAGTCTTGCCATGGAACTTGTAGCTGTGGTGTGTAGGCTCAGGGTGAGGTGCCCCTGGGCCCGGGCATCTTGATGCTGGCAAGATGCAGATTGCTATAGCTAGATCCACAATGACCTGTAGGCAGCATCATCGTTAGCTGCTGGACCACAGGGATGTGCCAGCCTTTAAACCAGACAACACGTACAATGTGGATGCCGATGGATGGAGGTGGAACACAATCAAACCCTTCAATTACACCTTGGTGATTTAATCAGCTCCCTGCCAAATGCTAGCTGGGTGTCCCATGGTACTACACAAATACAGTAATTACTGCTGTGTGATACTTCACAATAAAATATAATTTACCTGGATTAGAAATCACCATTCTGCTGTCTGCAGCCCCTCGATAGGCACCTGCGTGGCAAGGTGTCTCTTTGAGAGTGCCACTCCTGTGCTTGAACAAAACAGTGTCTGTTCTGGAGTATTAAGTCATTTCTTTCTTGTTTATGAGATTAGGAAGTGTTGGGAGCAGCTTTCTGGATAAAGCTCTGGCTGAACTGAGCCTTTATACTCCAGAGGATCTGATTTGAAGGGGGGGAAAAAGGAACCATACAAATAGCCAACGCACAAAACCAAAACAAGAGCTGACTAAGACAGTTTTCGCTGCACACAGCCCTGGAAACACAGATGTGTTTCAATGAGCGCAATTTGAGAGGGGATGAACTCATCTGGAAGCCTTGTTTGTTCCTTTCTGCTCCTCCACCCACCGGCCACCCCCAGGAAAACAGCGGCGGCTGCTGCTTCTCCGGCCCTGCTCCTTCCTAAATGCTCCCTTTCCTTTCCTTTCCTTTCTCCATGCCCAGGGCTGTCTGCAAGGACACAAGCCTTTTGGTTTCTGTCTGCATCTTCGAGGCCAGCAGGGTGGGGATGCTAGGGGTCTACAACCCCAGCCCGTTTGAGTTGTCCTCAAGCAACCAGGAGGCACCTAAAGCCAGTCCTTGCCACAGAGCTCATGTAGTTGATGCTGGCTGGAGAAAGGGGTAGATCCAGGTCCAGGAGCAAGGTCTTCTCCCCATTTTCTCCCCCTGCAGCCACAGCTCAGCAGCACTTTGACAGGCAAGCAGGGAGAGATGAAGGGCACTGCACTCTCCGCCAGTGGCTCAGGGACCCCGTCTGCTGAAATATGTTGCAAATCTTTACTCCCCCATCAGATGCAGTTAGGGTGGACCAATATTCTGGAGTTATTTTAGTGCTGGGGGAGGAATAAGACATAGATGGAGCCACAGGCGGCATGATGGCTTGTGCATCATTTCCTTAGGAAACCAGGCTAAAAATACAAAGCAGAGTAAACACGAAGTAAGAAGTGTGACACACTGGGGAAGTAAGGACAGAATAGGAGAAGTACCTAAAATAAAAACAATCTGGAAATAATAAGGGCAGAAGTGACAAGATTCAGCACGGAAAGAAGTCCATTTTCTTTAAGCAGACAGAAATCTGGTGCTGCATTAGGAAGGTACCCACTGCTGCAGTTGGAGTGGGCATCGCAGACACAGCACACCAGCACTGCTAACCCAGGGGACCTTGGATCGTCCTGGGGTCTGTATGAGGATGGAGGGCCAAATACTTTCCTTTTCTCACCCTACAGCTCATCTGTTAAATTAAGAGCTGCTCCATAAAAGTTCTCACTCTGCCAGTGCACAGATGCCCAGGTCAGCCTGTGGGAGGATGGCAAGTGGGGCTTGGTTTTACCACTGAAATTATTTCGTGCACGTTGGCACTAAACAGAATACATTTTAATTTTTATTTCTATTTCCTTTTACTGGGAACAGGCAAGATTCATTCCATTCGCCCAACCTGGAGAGTGGCCTGCTCACCACCCTTGTGCTACCTTCCCACAGGGTCAATAACCCTCTTGATGCAGCCAGACACGTGAGGACCAAGTGGGTCAGAAAAAGGGGAAAAACATCTAAATGCTCCTACAGATTTATTTGTGACAATGGATTTCATTATTACATTATCTCCCCAACTCCCCACCCCCCTCCTCCACAAAACGGGTAATCACATCTCCAATCTCGGCAATAATTGCTCCGCCACACTAACAAACACAGCAAAGAAACGACATTTGTTGAGAGCTAAGAAAGCTTTGCAAACATTGCTGATTAGCCAGATCTCCTGGCTTGTGAACGGAGGATGGGTTCAGCTGGAGGTGATGGGGAAATATACCAGAAAAAAAAAAAAAAAAAGAAAGAAAAAAGAATAGGCGTTATAATATGCTTTCTGTTGTGCTCTTGTTTGAGGCACAGTGTCACTGCTTGCCTTGATGGGATTCACCAAGTATAATCTTCACATTTGCAGGAAGGACCTTGACTTTGCTTGTTTGAAACAGCAAATGCTGCAGACGTGCCCGGGAATGACGGAGACCCAGCACTGGGTTTTGAGTGTGGGTCTCTGCCAGCACAAGGTACATGCTTCTCCTGGGCAGGCAGCACCTCCAGCACTTCCAGCTGCCTTCATGTCCTTGTAGAGCACAACATGCTAACACCAACAAACTGATGCTTTTACAAAACAAACCCTAAAACATCCTGTAGCCACATGCAGGTCTGGCACAGCCATGCCGCTGGCACCCTGTCTCACTATGGTGCCTGAGGCCAGTGGCCTTTGCTCCACCAAAGAGCTTATGTCTAAGGAGCTTACATCGCTGTGCGATGCTGCACCAGGAGCAGGGGTTTAAGTTAAAAAGTAGGCACTGTGTGGGGCCCAGAGACTTCCTGAGTTTCAGTGGGGTCATTTCGTTGTCACTTTCTCCTCAGTGGCTGTTATTTCCCCATCCCATCCCCTGCAACCTGATTTTTTAACACCCTACTGCATCCCTCTTACTTCTGCTCCCTTGATCCTCCCTGCCCCCTCACCCTTGGTGCCTGGGACTTCCTGAGGTACTGTGTTCTGTGTTGCAAAAAGAGCTAAAAATAGTAAATGTGGGCAGAGACCCCATCCACAGCTCCCTGGACCCCAACAGCTGATGGCTGCAGGGGGATTTAACTTCTTGCATAAGCCACACGACTGTCTTTGGCCACATGTCAGCCCCTCCCGTCACCTCCTGCCATCTCATGCCACCTCCTCCAGGCAGCCCTGCCTCCAGCGCAGCAGACTTGCTCATGCCCCATGCAGCACCTCCCCTTGTGTGCTTCTCTAAGCAATGGGATGAAAATGGGGGGAATTGCCAAGCTTATGGTGCTTGGGCACTTTATGGTGCTGAACACTTCATCAACCCCTTAGCAGAGCGGTGGGGGAGAGCCTGTTTCTTTGTGAACAGGGTATCTGCTCTGATGGGTACTTGTTCAAACCACAAATCCATCCTAAAGTGTATTCCAGTGCAGGAAGCCAACGTAGCTGAACTGGCAAAGGGCTGATTTCCAGATGACCAAATAAAGACTATCCTTTCAGGAATAATGAAGGTAGAATTTTTCCCTGATAGACCAAGACAGTAAAACTGGCTTGCTTAGGATTTATGTTGCAGACCAAAGTTTTAATTGCTCCATCTCCCGCCATTTTCTGGTGCTTCATGGGAGCATCCATCTTTTTTGAACAACAAAAAATAGCACTGGCTTATTGTTGCTAATGGATGTTGTCTCTTCTTTACCAGTATTTGGAAGATGTATCTGACCCGCTTGCCCTTTTCTGATTTTCTGCCTCAGGCTGTCACTGTTAGTGGTTATTAGAGGCAGGGCAAGAGGAGGGCTGGATCTCCCTCCTGCCTTGGGAATGCCATGACCACGTCCTTGTTCTCCACTCCTCAGTGCGGTGTGTTGGTTCATGTACCATGGGGAGCTCGATTGCAGCAAATGATGCCATGATTTTGTTGTGAGCATCACCGTCGCTGTGTCCTTCAGCCACGGACAGCAGCTGATGACAGTTTTCAGTGGCAGCATTCATTCTCCCACAGATCAACAGCTTCCCAGTCTTCTGTCAGGTAACTGAATGATAAAAGAGGAAAGTTGCTGAATACGTGCTACCATCTACCCAAATTATGTCCAAGCAGGGTGTGCTGTCCAAAGGAAGTAGAAGGGAAAGGGGTAATGTGCCTGGGGAAGCAGCCCTTGAGGTGCTCTGTCTTGGCCTTCACTGAACATCTTAATTTCTGGGGCTCCAGGGAAGGTGCAGCTCTGGCACTGGGAGCTGGTGAGATCGAGCTGGTTCTCCTCAAGAGGTTCATTCGCATCCCCTCCAATTCCATGCACGCTTGCATCTCTGCTAGAGCATGTTCATGTAGAAAGTGACAATCCTACATGGCCGAGGGGTTCATAAGAGCATTTTCATGGGAGAAATACCAGCTACTCCCCCTGTTGTACAGAGCAGAGACTGAAGCAGGGAGATATAGGAGTGATTGTGCTCCTGAAATGGTTGAGATGGTCAAAATAGCCCCTTCTTCTACCATGAAGAACTTTATATCTTTGAACTTAGACAGTGGGAGGAGACTGAGAGAAGAGCAGCTGCGGTGTTACTGAAGGCACCCATGGGTCGGAGCAGGAGGCAGATGAGGAGGGGAGCGGGTCAAAGAGGTTTAGCTGCTTTCCAGCACATGCCAATGTGGCAGCATGCTCTGTTGCATGGGTCTGCCTTGTGAAAGGGCTGATCACCTGCAAGGGGCTGTGACCCTTGGTGACATCCCCATTTCCCAAAGCAGGGTGTGTGCTGCGTCGGATGGTTAATGATCCTCAGTGGCAAAACAATGACGGAGTCCCGGGACCTGAGCAACTTGAGAGATCTTTGGGTGATTCCAAATCTCTCTGTCAGGCCCAGCATTGTCATGAGGCCACCCTGTCCCAAAACATTAAATTCATTTGTGAGAGAACACCAAAAAGGGAGAAGTTTTTCTCTGAGATGCTGAAGGTTCTGATAGTGCCATGGCCACTGCCATTCAGCTGGGCAGAACCGTCACTTTTTCTGTGCTTCCCTGCATGCCTCTGTTCTCCACTGGGTGTTGGCACATACACCGACCCTCTGCGGATGGGCACATGCTCATTTTCCATACAGCACCCAGCACGAGAGGATCCATGCCCATGACCAAATACTCTGGAAAAAATAACATCTGCTGCAGAGTGGAGGTAACAAGAATTTTATTTCAGGTCTTTAAATATAATGCTACCTGCAACATTAAGAATGCAGAAGACTATTTCATGAATTTATGCTCTACTCCTTCTAAAAATGTCCTTTTACACATCATATTCCCCTTTGAAACAAACGGTCAGCAGCAATAAGATTTTTTACTGAAGCAGCAAAACTCCACACAAGGTCAGAACAATATCTGTGTTATTTACTCCAGCGTGAGTTATGATCTGCCTACTGCATACAACTTTTTCTGTGTTTCCCATTGATGCAAATCAAAAGCCTGTATTGTCTTTCTGCTGATTTTGTGCTTCACTCACTCATTACACTAGGATTCATTTATTCTTTTTTGTACATGCATATATTTCAATGTCACAAAAGAACCCATTCTGGAGTGAAAGATCTGACACTGTTTGTGGCTGAGGGCTCTGGTCTGTGCAGTCCCACTCCTGTACTGCGCAGTAAACCTATTTCAGTGGAAAATAAATGACTCCGTCACATCCATGAAATGGAAGTAGCAGATCTGGGAAGTTTATTGGTCTAATGGCTTTTAAAAATGCGTAATCCCTGGCCATAGACTGAAAACTGGGGATAGAGAGCAGCAGGACATCAGCAGGCACTGGGAGGAATAGTGGCAAAGAGAGAGGCTGCAGCAAAACCCCATCTGAGACAGGGGACGTGGCACGTCTGAGCCCCTGAGCCGGTGGTCACTGTGCTACAGCTGATGCAGGTGTCATCACACACGAGAACTATTTTCCTTGCTTCATATCTCTGTTTCCACCCAGGAGCTCCTGGACAACCTAAGGGAGGAGCAGGGAGGCAGCGGGACCTTGGCAGGCAGAGGGCAGCGATGCAGGGGTAGGGTGGAAGGCACAGTGCCGAGCCCAGCAGCTTCTGCCGAGGCACAGGCAATTGGGAAAACAGCTGTTGGGATAGCTCTGCTGACAGGGTGATATAATACATGGACCACTGTTGCTTCAGCCAGCAAAGCCTTAAGTGGAAAATTTCCCAAGGCATGATGGTGATGGGGCTGCCTAACTCCCACTGGAAGTAAACTGATCCTTTGGGCACCGGGAAATCTGTGGCAGTTTCTTGAGTTTTTGAGTTTGGAGGACTAATTTCCTAATTATGCAATTTTCTATTACATGATTTCAGACAGACTCTGGCCGTGTACTCAAAGCGAAGGTAAGCTCACACTCAGTAGGATGAGTTGATGTAAATCTGTGCTTTGGTTCCATATGCCCAGCCTGCTCCAAACCTCTCATATCTTAAGTTGAATGATGGAGCATCTTATATGCAGCGTAACTCAGTACTGCAAGTCTGTCTCAGAGAAACTTCAGCAGAGCAGACCAGAGCACCTATAATACTAAAAAGCAGAAATAGAAGCAGCTTTACATCATCAAAGCACTAAGGGACATCATCTGTAGGTGCTTACCACTCTAACCTACCCTGCAGAGAGTCCTCTTTAATTTACCACTCACCCCCAAGCTCAGACCTTCTGATATTCTCCTCTCCAGCCTTTATCTTGACAATACAGACCACATAAGTAATACAGCTTTTTGCCCATTATTCATTTCAAATGGCCTAGAAATCCATCAAATGGCCTAAGCATCTATCCACGATTTCACCAGAACACAAAAAATATTTCCCACTGGTAACATCAATCAGTTTCCAATTGTCTGGCAACAGTACAGTTACAGACAAAGATTTTTGGAAACTATTAGAAAGATAAACGCTACCAGGATAGGTAGCATTAGATGAAATTTTCACTTTTTACATATAGATGGAAGAACAAATGGTACCAGTAAAAATGGTATCTGGGTGTTCCTGGCAGTGAGAGCCAGCAGGGTTTTTTTCAATGACATAATGATTGAATCAACCAAAGGTAATGCTACTTTAGCCTTTTTCTTGCTAAATAATCACAAAACTTATAGTCCATAAACGCATCATTGGATAGAGTGAAAATAAATAGGCCTTGTTTGAACTACACGTGAAAGTGAATAAAATAAAGGTAACAGAAAATTTGCAATTTCAAAAGGGCAGATTAATTTCAAAGGGAACTAATGAAGTTAGCTCAAGAACTTGAACATCAATGAAGCCTGAAATTTCTTTATATAAAAGGTGCAAAACGCTTCACTGGAGCACAGAAAACAGATGTTACAGATAGAAACGATAAAGAGGAAATTACAAGAAAAGTTGATATAGACCTTGCAGATGTCGTCAAAACAAGTAGGTAAGTTTTTCCACTGAAAAGACAACTGCAAGAGATGGACCTCTGTGCAAGGAATATTAAAGGTACATAATGAAATTAATGTTTTGTTGTAGTTTAAAAAAACAATAATGTTGAATATAGGAGGAAAAAAAAGTAACATCGAAATGTAAGAACAGAAATGATCATACCTGACCTAGATTAACACTTTAAAAACCTAGTAGGTACTCAAAATCTATGGTGCATTCTCTATATCTAAAGGCAGGAAGAGCCAGCATATGAAAACGCAGGGGCAGAGCAAAGGAGCCTTGTAAATATGTCAAGGTGGGAGTAAAAGCAAATGCAGTGCCTATACTCAAGAGGGAAAAGCAAAGCCATAAAGGCAACTGCAATTTGCTTGCTTCACAGTGACAATATATTAAACAGGAAAATAAACTGCATGGAAAGAATTGTTAAAAAAGGGACATAGATGGAAAATGGATTAAAAAGCATTAAAATTTGTAAAAGCCATGCCACCTGAAGTTGATGTCTTTCTCTGATGCGACTACTTTCTACACAGGGATCTGCAGTATGTCTACTATTTGGTACGATGCCACAAGAGAATTCATTATTTGAACTGGGGGAAATAGGGATTAGGCAAAGGATAACAAAGTAGGGAGAGAGCTGATGAAAGAGAGGGCGGAGGGTAGTCCTGTAAGACACAACATCTGCAGGAAGGTCATTAGGAGGGTTCCTCATAGAGGAACTGTTTTGAACTGTTCATACTGAATACTTCATTAATAATCTCAAAAAAAGTAAAGTGTTGAGGAAATATCCTGATGTCACAATGCCAGAGGGGAGTGTTGATCAGTAGGAGGAGATGAGTATCATTCAGGAAGATTAAAATCACCATAAGAACAGGAGCAAGAGAGGCAGAGAAGTGATTATACAGAATTCAAGGTCCTACACTCAGAGAAAGGAAGGATCTTTGCAGACTTCTACAAATTTCTCTGAATCAGCTGAAAATCATGTACTAGGAGAAAAACATGGGTGTACTAATCAGCTGGAATAGGTCATAAGTATAACAAAGTTATGAACAAGAGAAATAAGACTAGGATGCTACTGCTAGGGCACTTCCAGTGGAAAGGGAGAGGTAGTAATACCATCTGAGAAACAGGGTAGACTTCTGGCATGTCATGTTCAAGAAAGTGAAATCAAATATGTGGAAGTGTAGCGGAAGGCTGCTAGGAAGCAAAAGGGAACGGAGACCCTTTTTTATGAGATGAGATCAAAACTGTAACCTTTTTCAGCCCAACTAGCAGTACAAAAGCTCTCTATAGATTCACTTGAGGTAAACATGGGATGGGGGCAAAAGGATCTACTGATTTCAAAGGAGAACATTGGCATAAGAACAAATGGGAATAAACTAACCACAGAGCTGGAAATGAGGTTTCTCCTCAAAGGCATGAAATTTTGGAACAGCCTTTGAGGAGGAGAAGGACTGAGTTAAAAAACACAACTGCATTCAAGATGGAGTTAGTCCAGTCTCTGAAAGGGGTTGTATGACATGGCTGCTTCTGATAGCGAGGGGAAGGCAGGGCTTAGATTTGGTGAGCCAGTAACCCTACATTGCTCCTGCAGAACTTGTAGGCAATGCAACAGTTACAGCAATAGCAGCTCTGTTTCAGCAAAGCATGGTTGTGCCTCCATAGCAATAGGGCAAATGGGTAAAGAGCTTTACTGAGTGTATGTGTCAACACAGTAAATGTGGTCCTCTGTGTCTGTCTGTCACCTCTGATCCTGACCAGTAGAGTGATTTTAACTTTAGGTTTCTTGCCAAAAGCTTCATGCAAAAATTGATTCCCAATAACTGCCAAAAAGTGTTGCAAAAAGCATTATCAAGAGTTAGCTGAGCAGTTCTTCCCCAAAATTCAGGTCACCAGAAATGTCATTGTAAAGGTGAGACAAAAGAAGTATAATTAGGTATAAGAAAGGATGGCAAAGGTTACTGATACAGATTTAGCTGGGAAAGTAAAAACATAGGCATTTTACAGCTGGAAGAGTTACTGCTGCAGGCTAGGGGGCCTTGTTCACAGTAGTGATGGGACTTCATAAACAGGGGCTGTGAGCACAGCACTCCTCTTTGCACAACCCTTCTAAGAGAACTACCATAGAGAGCACTTCAGACAAGAAACAGCTCTGCTAGTTCAGATCTGCTCACCCTGGGAACACAACTTAAAGCACTGACCATGTGTAACAGCAAGGATTGATTCCGATTAAAGACGCGTAAAGGAAACCCAAGTTAATGTCTGCATCTCATCAGCTGAGCAGCTCTCCGGACTCTACTGAGTTCACCAGTTCAGTTACTACTTGACTTGGGAATCTGTTTGCTGCCCACACGCTGGTGGCAAGTACCTGCTGAGACAACCAAGTATAGCTGAGGCATCACACAGTACCAGAAAATGTGTGATGCCTTCCAGAGACCTAATGGAAGAGTGTTGCCTTCTGGAGTAGCTTGTAGTGGTTGGGTGGGATGTGGCTACTGTCTGTGTCTGTGTGTGGGCCACTGACATGAAGCCTCATCCCCACCAACTACAATGGGACCTTAGAGACCCACCTTTTATACAGGCACCTTCACTTAGGAGGGCCCTGTCTTCACCTAAATTAAGTTGTCCAATAATCTGGATCTGACACCGACCCAAAACAGCACTGTGCAGAGCAGAGGAAGACAGATACCTGCCCATGGGCTTTGGAGAGAGAAATAAGGCTTGTAAAACTGTATATGGCCAGAAGCTGACTCTTAATAAAGAGGGTTAGGCCTGTTAAGATAGGTTTGGTAATATTCAGAGGTGAATTGAGCCCACAGATTAAAGAGGTTTAAATGCAAACAGAAGTCAAAACCATTATATTCCTAGCAATCAGTTTTTACCAGACCTAACTCAGTGGCCCTAGCTTTTGCAATTTTATCATGATTATCCCTAAATTCCAGTTTCACAAGTCCCAGCTCCCTGAGTCTTGGGAATCAACTCCTGAGAGTGCCAGCTTCTGTTTTTAACAGTTACGGGGAAAAGCTTGAAAGTGTGACTTGAGCATATGCCAAAGATTTAGAAACAAAAAGTAAATAAAACGAAAGCCAAATTTTAATGCTTGTTTTTATAAAAAACCTAAAACACTCTCTATTTTAAAGCTAATCTCATGACTTTGGAGGCCTGGCTCATTATTCCTGAAAGCTTGATATTGGCAACACTGTTAACTCAGACACTCTTTCAAGAGGATTTGCGGAAATAGGCTGAAAGAGCTACAGTGTTCTGGAATAATGGGTCCCCAAGGAAAACCGAAGGAATGCTTATGCTCTGTAGAAAAGCTGGTAAATGGATAATGCTTGATCTCCTTCTTTCCAGATTAAAATAACAGAGGAGAGAAACAAACGCTGTCAGGAAGAAGATGTGCCTGGACATGTGCGATGCAGAATGCAAGCAAACAGGATAGCTGTCTTTGGAGCAGTTTGGCATACTGATACCATGCAAGCAGAGAGGTAGCAATGATGGCTGCTGGTGTCCCAAGGAAGTGGGCATTGGAGAAGTGTGTAGAGCTGGGATGCAGACAGGAAGCCTTTGGCGGTGGAGCATCCTGTCTTGATTTACCTGCAAGCCTGGGTTTGACACGTGCAGAGGCGAGGCAGAGACCACGAGACGTATAGAAAGTTGTGTTCCCATCAGTCTCCACTTTCCCTTTCCTTTGCCAGGCAGCTCTGTGGATCTTAAAGTGCTTATGAAGACCATATGCCTTCAGAAGGGATTTCTGTCTTGGACATGTTATCACAAGAACTGTACAGAGACTGTACAAATCTCTGAAGCAAATTCTTTTCCAGCACAGAAGATAGTGCTAGGATCTGTCATGGGCTGAGGGACATATTCAGCCTGTTGGCTCTGATGGAACCACAGCACTTGGCCAAGGAATGGCCTCCTCTCAGGGCTCCTTTTAAGCTTAATGCCCCTTGATGTAGCTTGTCCCTACCAACCCCTTTCTTCTGCTCTGACAGCCCACATACCAGATGCCACTTGTCATCTGGCAACCAGCTGTGGAGCATATGGAGCCGTAGAGCAAGACAGAGTCTCCAGCCCTGTGCTGCAAACACAGGAGGCACAGCCCCTCTGAGAGAGACAGCATGGAGGGAGACGACAGCAAGTCTCGCACTGAGTACATGAGATTGCATGGGTCTAGTCACTGAAGGGTACGAAGGTGGATGTTTGCTCCAGACCTGGAGCTGACTACTGCCACTGCAAATGGAGAGAGGCTCAGGAGCCCATTTCCAACCCACACAAGCATCCTGGGGTGCTTGCTACGAATTAGATGAGGAAAAGGGCTTGGATTTGTTGCTTGGAGCAGTCAAGCCGCAGCACATAGCAACAATCCTTCTCTACATGTCTGCACAGAGGACGAACCTGACACTTCTGAGTTTGTAGCTGAGCACTAAATGGAAAACAGAAACTGGGGAAGGTTTTTTGTTCCACCTCTGGTTTTGTGGGGGAGAAAACTAAAATTTTGCTCAAAAGCAGTTTTGTGCCTGCAAACAGGATTTATTTTTATGAGATTTATTTTTAATTCCATCCAGATGTTTATTTATAAAATAATTTAGGACTTATATCCAAACAGACATCAAAGAAACCTTCTGGGAGTAGCACTGTCAGTAGCGAAGGGTTTTAATGATCCACGAGGCGAGTGAATGGGTTTCAGGAGTGTCAGAGTGCCTTGGGGGAGTGCATGCATGGATCCAATTAGGAACCCGTTCCGAGGTCACTCAAACACGGCAAGAAAGATGCCTCCTTTGGGAGCAGGATGCCAACTATTACGCACAGTGTGATGTGGGGTATTGCAGAGCACACATGCTTTCTCAAAGACAGTACCCAGAGAACTTTTGTCTCAAAGAGTGCCACGTAAGCTACCCACCATGGCAAATGACTTGGGTCATTCCCAGCCCTTGGAGGAGGTGTATATCCTGGGTAGGGCACACTGAGCACAGCTGTTGCCCCACAAGGATGAAGAATCCATTCTGGTTTCCTGGACCGGGAGAGCAAGCTGCTGCTGGCAACCCCATGCCAATGCGGAGCCACGGCTGTGTCCTGCTGGGGGGAGATGGAAGGGGACAGATACTCCCAAGTCTTTCCCATTATGACCTTAATTCCCTTTCATGCAACCTGTAAATCCCACCTCTCTTCATAGGAGGTGACATCTGCTGCTGTTCCCCACCCTGAAGATAGACAAATCCTATTATCTCTGTGCAAACTTAATAGGACAAGTACTGATGTGTCATCTTAGTATCTATTCACTTCACCTCCACAAAAAAATATGTAATGATTTGCTTGCTGGTTTGTTTTGTTTGGGTTTTTTTGTTGTTGTTGTTTGTTTTTTTTAATGTTTAGTTACACTGTTTAAACTTTGTGTCTTTCCAGCATTGGTTTCCATCAGGCAGTGGTACACACATCTTTGTATCCTCACTACGTTCTGGTAAGTCAACATAAGCTAGACTCTTAGTTGCACAAGGTGTCTACTCCTGTTTAACACCATACAGTTAAAAAGATCCTTTATCAAATTGGTGCAAATTTGCCTCTAAGTGTCTCTTTTATTGACGTGAGATTGAGTAGAAAGGTGAACTCTGGTGTTTGAGTCAGAGGCTTTCATTCAGATTTGTGCCTCCGCAGTTAAGACTTCAATTTTTGCTGCAAAATGACTGGTCAGCATTAAGGATTTTCTGTCCTCCAGCCCTGAGCCCCATGATGAGGAACAGGCATGTTACAGGAACAGACCAGTTTTGTCACCCACTGGATCCCCTTTTCTGTGGGAGGGATGCAGGAAGAAGAGACATTGCCGAAAAGCAACCGGGACACCCCAAGCTGGAGCAGAACCCCTCGGCAGCCCTGGGGGTTCCTCTGAACACCTGCCTGCTCCAGGGCACTGCAGAGCAGCACGGGGCGGCACGGCCAAATGTGACAGCTTCCAGGATGGGCTCTCCACTGCCAGGGGATGAGGACCTCCCCTGCGTCATGTCCCCACGGGCACGGCCAAGGAGCTGGCTCCTCCCGGCTCCTCTTGGCTGCATGGTGCCACAGAAGGGTGGCCAAGTCGGCTGGGTCTTTGTAGATAACCCTCTCCTGCCCAGCTGACCCTGAACCCAAGGGGGAAAACCACAGTTTGAGAGAACTTGCCGCTTTTGGGACGGGGCTGCTGGCAGGCCTGTGTGCTGCAGTGCTGAGAGCAGCAGCAGGAAGTGTGGTTGCATGTGAAAACAAGCAGATTTGAAACAGTATTCACTCCAAGGGATTACACAAATAATACCCCAGTGACAATGGAGCTATTTACTCAGTTGACACTATGAAGAAAGCATCTCCTTTTATCTACTTATGGTGGTTAGCGGGTTCGTCTCTCTGCAGCCTCTGTTGCTACTTGCTGCTTCCCTTGATGCTTCTCTCTGGTACTTTTGTTACAGTTTTCTTCAAAAAGCTGTTTATTTGAGGAGGGTGTAGGCTCCGTGCCAGAGAAGGGCAGCTGCAAAGGCACACAATGAGCAGTCTCACAGATGCTCGACCCTGTGCATATTGGCTGCCAATGGCCTATGGGCCAACAAAAGGGCTCTCCTTCAGCCCACCCTAAACAAACATGAGCATACCACTGAGAATTTGTAATATGGGAAGAGCTGATGGTATCCTCCCATTAGCAGTTGTCTCCCCCCTGCTCTGGTGTCTGGGATGACCATGCCAGCTATGATGCTTACACAGAAGGCTTCTGAAATAGCTTCTGCTACAGTGAAGGAAACAGCATTGTGCAAGGCCATGCAAAGGGGGATGTATTCGTGTCCTCAGCATATGGGACACAAGCAGGAGTGTTTGAGCACATTGAAGGGATGAGACTGAGATGCAGGGCTGCAGGGTCCCTGCAAGTGATGTTTCCCTTGGCTGCAGTGCAGACCCATAACCCCGACCTGCTCATCTCAACTCAGCCAGCTGCAGGTCACCCGAGCTGGCTGTCTGGGTGCAGGACCCTGTGCCAGGGCTGAGGCATGGCTGGTTGTGGGAGAGATGATGACCCTGTGAGTCTCCTGTTCAGCCTTCTGTGAGATGTGAGAGCAAAACTGAGGGTGGATTTTCCTCAAAGGGCTGAAGTGTCCAGGGCACAGGCTTCTCCACATCTTCAGGAGGAGATATTTTTGCTTGCTTTGTTTGCACACACTTATACTCATCCCTCCCCCACAGGTCTCACATATTGCTTATGGTACCTCACCAAAGTGGGCTGTGTAATGGAGTACAAGAGATGAGGGCAATGGTCTAGGCTTCAGAATTCACACTTGGAGGACCACTGCACAGTTCATAGCCCTGCCACAAGCGCCTTGTGACTGCCTTTATGGAGGAGCTATCAGACTGTTCATGACATCTGAGCTGCAAATAACCCTCACAAAAGCCACCAGACTAGAGCACCTCGCTTTCTTCAGGGGTGTACAAGGTAGACAGATCTGGCAGCCCTTAGAGTAGGTGGTATAAATTATCCCCTCATCGTTCCAAAATGTGGATACCACTGAACTGTGCAGGCACTGTGACCATTTCTGCCCAGTCTCAAAGGTCCATACCAGGTAATTAACCCTGACCACTGACTGGTTGGTGTGTCCTGGTTAACATACATAATCCCTGAACTAAACTGTCTTATTCACAGGGAAAGAGCTAGTTTGGTGTCCATGCAGCTCAGATGGGACCAGCAGCAAAGGAGGACTTTTATGATGTGATCCACTGTGATGTTTGCCAATTCAAAGCCACCAAAACATCCATAAGGCGGCAGAAACCTTTGGTCAATACAGGTCTGGGCAATATGAATAGGATTTATTACACTAAATTTATGCCACCTAGAAACTAAAGATTAAGGCTAGACTAGTAATTTTGGGTTCCTCTATAGACTATTTGTGGTTACCTTCAGAGAGCAGCAGTTCTGAGACATTTAGGCTGTGTTGACCTTTCAAGGTGCCTTCCTCCATTGCCTAGTGTGGGAGTCTAAAAGTCTTAGGAATCTTAGGCCAGACTGCCAATTTTTAAATAGCCAAAGGTAGATAAAACAAGTTCCAGTGACTTTCAACAGTGACTGGTAGAGCCCAATGAAAGGTAAAAAGTTCAACTGTCCACTCACTGAACCACATAGTCTCTCTTGTGCAGTGAATTTTTTCTGTCTGAGGTTAAAGACAACCTCTTTGCAATTGGCTTTCTTGTTGCAATCATCTCCCATTACCTTAACAGGCCTATTTCTAGGAGCTTTTTTATGCTTCATTGTTGATTTTAATTTAAGCCAAAGAAAAAAAGAAAGGGTTAGCAAGCACCAAAATAAAAAAGGAAGGACACTATGGTTGTTTCCCCAAACTTACATGAAGTCAAGGCAGATTTTGCTGAAGTGTCTTCTGGTCCTTCTGCACTGCTGGAAGGATTCATTGAGTGCTCTGTGACAAGTAATGACCTCCCCTCACCCACCCAGGGGTAGAGCCCTGGAGCCAGTTATAGGTTGTGTTAGGGAGCTGTAAACACAAAGAAGTGCTGCTCTTTCAGCTACTAGAGACAAAAAAACTGGATCTTATGACTTCCTGCCAATAGAAAGGCACATGTGTTTTCTATCTGCTGATAAAGAACCCAGTGATACCGAGCTTTGCTGGAGGAACGTCTGTGTTTTTTAATGGACACATAAAACCTTTCCTTCATGAAGCAAGATTCATTTCACATCCAATATGTAATTCCACCAGTCTGCAGAGAGTTCTTCTGTGGCTCACTAAATATTTCTCATATATTTTTTGATTCCAAAAGACAGATCAAGAAATGAAAAGTCTCTGCTCCCCAGCCCACTCCTCAGCTAACCACCAGCAGTTAGGGGAGCAGTGGGTATGGAGGAAAGAAGCAAGCTCTTGTGCAGTGTGGAGACGTGAAGCAACAAATGGAGAATCCTCACAAAGCTGAGCTGAAAAGGCACGGGTAAAAAGGAATGAAAGAATAGGATCCTGGCTGTGTAGAGAGAGAAGAAAATCCCCCTCCATAATGATGTAGTGACTTAAGGTAGAGAAAGAGAGCTGAGACCTACCCTGTTCTCGTGCACATCCAGTTACCCTGCTAAAGACAACTGGAGATGGCTCACGGAGAAGAGGACGGGATATTTAGCAGAAAGCAGCTCAGAGGGACACGAACAGGTCTGTGTTTGGCAGTAACTTAAGCTGGAGCCATTGCTGGGGTGGAGGCATTACAAACTGGGATATGAGATACTGGGACTGATACGAGAAATCCATTCTCCAAATGGGAACGACTGACCAGAGTTAGTGATATGATGAGGATATGACTAATAATGTGAGGTGGGCCCAAACCACAGGCATTGGGCCTGGATTCAGACTGGATCTTTCTAAGTGCAGTGGCAGCTAGAGCCAGCCCGTACAAGGGCAGGATTCGACTGTGAAGGCTGGATACAAATGAGATCTTCCAGAGTTTCGACCCTGAGATTTGGGTTTGGCTTCTCTTTGCTGAAAATGACATTTATTAAAATAAATCGTGGCTGAATGTCCCAAACTTGAGGCTGAAGTCTGTTCCTGCTGCTTATATGTTTACCTTGAACAAACCTGAATACCTGAATTTGAAGCACAGCTCAAGAAATCCCACAGGAAAAGAAAACTTCTAGTAAGAACCAGAAATATGCAGGAAGCACAGCTTCTTTGACAGAAATGGTCTCTTTCATCATGAATCCCATCCAAAATCCCAATATGCAAGTACAAGTGGCTATGGGCAGAGACTCTTCTAAATGAAGTTCATGGCAGGGTCAGTACTTAAAATGGTGGAAGGGTGGAAGGAGAGGCACCCCATTTTAGCTAAAGGTTTTATCCTTTAATACCTACCTTACATTACATATTTTCAGAGTCAGATAAGAGAAGAACATCCCCTATGGCTGCTCACATATATTGAGTTACAGCTCATTATGTGGAGGAGAGGAGCTGCTAGCCTACAGCAGTTTCAGGCTATTTATACTGTAGTGGTGAATGAATTAGGTGGTCTCTTCCTGTGACTCATTAACCCTTAGAGGCATACTGTCATGAAGAAACAGGAGAGATTATTTAGTTAAATAGTAGATACAGTTTTAATTGGAGAGAGGTCTGTACTGAGGCATCCCAATCAAGATCTGAGCCTCCTCAAAGCTCAAAGAAATTGGATAATCTGGGATTTCAGTTTGAAAGCAATCCCCTGTGTTTCATTGAGTATCTGTAAAGAACGGCTGCCTTCTGTGTAACCAGGCAGAGACTGATTCACCTCATCGCTCATTACTTTTATTGCCAACTTCATAGCTTTTGATTGCGCAATGCAAAAGTGATAACAACACTGCGGGGCAGCAGAATGACTCATCGGGCACTAGTGCTCACTGTTAGCAAAGTCTTTTCTGTTTACCTAGGTGCTTATGCAGCCTTCATCTCCATGGTGTTTGAGTGCTTCCCAAACAAATAAAACTCTGTCTCTGCCCCTGGTCCCTCTGCAGACCCAGCTGGAGCATTAGGCTGCCTCACAGCAGTGTGGGGGAAGCTGTGGGGTGAGCTGGGACCCACTGCCGTGTCCCAGGGTGCTGAGACTTGTACACCATAAGGCCTGTCTTGTCCCCACCAGACCCTTGCCAGCTGTGAGATGGAGACTGGGAATATGGTTGTCCAGCAGAGATGTAAACAGGGAATTCACATGGTGCCTGTTGGTGGCACTCACAAACATCAATAGCCCGTCTCCTTACATTTTTTTAAGACTAATAAAACTTGATGTGCTCAAAAATTCTTTCCTTGGCACAGATTTTGCAAGGGGGAATGGAGCCAAACTTAGCTCCTGGCTCACTGGACATTAGGTATGTATGCCTTGCACCTTGTCCCAGGGCAACAGCAGAAAAAGCAGTGCGTTTCCAGCTTTGTTCTCTGTGGAGATGCTCCCAGGAACATGGGTCTGCATGGAAAAATGAGGGTGGCAGCAAACAGGATTACCTCCATGTTGTGCTTTGGGAAGTGGCAGGAAACAGCTGCCTACTGAGTACTGAAAATCGGGACAAATTTGCTCTGGACAACCTTTCACAAATGTGCATGTTCGTCACCATCCCCTTGGGATGCTGGAGGGCAATAGTGCCACCAATCTGCAGCCACAGGAGAGGGCAGTTCCTCTTGAACCCAGGCCCACGTGAACCCTGACAGCCCAAGGGAAGAGTGGGTCCTGAATGCTCATCCCTTGGCCCTTAGCTTACAAAATCAACACAAAACCCAAGCAGTAGTTTTCAGGGAGTTTCAGGCAGAAGATTTAAATCCCCACTGCAGTCATGTTCAAGTGTGTGCAATTGCAGCTGGACTTGAACCAGGGAACAGTTGCACAGAAGCTGATCTGTCATTTTGCAGTTAAGGCAGGCCAGTGTTGAGGACTGATTCAACCCGGGGCTTTCCTACGGCCCCAGGAGCATTTGGTCCAAGGCTGAGCTCAGACACTGCAGGGACTGTCCTAAATCTGCAATACAGTCTTCCCCAACAGCCAGATCAGGGACTGGGACTCCAGATCACGCCCACCTCTAATGAAATGATGGTCCAAAACCACTGATGAGAGAACACGCGCCACCAGGGCTGGTTCAGACAGCCTGGGTGCCGACTTGCTCCCTTCCTCATCCTCCTGCAGTTCTTCTGCACTCAAGGGCCGTGACAGCTCCAGGATGTGGCCCACATGGGTCTGGACGGGAACGAGAGACACTACACTTCCCAGAGAGCACCTCACACCAGGGATGTCAGAGGGGCAGGAACAAGTATTAGTTTAACATGTTTAACTCAAACTAGTACTGTATTAAGATGCAGAATTTCAGAGGCCCCAAACTGATTGCAGCTAAAAAGGACTGACCCTGCTACTTGAATTTATTTCTTTATAAAAGGCAGATTTTGTGCTTCATTTAAAAGTACACAGTATCTCTCTGTTGGCAAGATCTTCATAGCTATGTGGCAAAGACTAATATGCTGGAGTTTTTAAACAAATTTCATACGTCCCAAGTATATGTCCTGCCATTGCACAGGGCCAGAACCATGACTGGCTGCATCATATCTGGCTCTGTGATGGACTGGAGCCATCTCATGAGGCTGGTCTTAGCATTGGGGTCCCATTTGAGTCCTTGCAGAGGGGAGTGGGCAGCAAGAGTCAGTCATGTCGGTTAGGCAGGACCCCATAGACCTGTGCAAGGACCAACATCGCCCAATCCTCCTGCTGCTGCTGAGCCATGGGCATTTCCTTCCTACCCTGTACATCTAAGGAGAATACAGCTTCGTAATTTGCAGAAAGAAGGTGATACCGAGGTGTCCATGTCCTCTGCAGAGAGATGATAGGCTACCCTAAATTATAAAGGGCAGGGAAGAACTGTTTCAGTTTGGTTTTATGAGAAAACGAAGTTTGAGGTTATGGGAATTCCGTGAGGGACAATGTCTCACAGTAGTAAAAGATTATAAAAGTGAATTGCAGTTCAAACTAGTAAGTGTTACATTATGCACAGAGACACGTAGACTGTAAGGCTTAACAATGCACCGAAGGCACTAACACTAGAGCAAGGCAAAGGGCCTCCTTTTAAAATTCAGTTTAATAGTGCCTGACACAGAATGAGTAATAATGTTAAGCAACACAGAATGGACCATAAAGCACTGCTATATGCAATAGCTATTATCCTATGTGCTAATCTTCATATCACATTATTTCCTCAAATAATCATAATATTGTGCCAACAGCTCCTTCATTCTAGCTCATTATTGCTGGAACTTGCTTCCTTCGCAAGGAATAGGGCTGCACTAACAATGCCCTCAGGGTCCACAAGCAAAGCCGCATGCTCGGCGTACCCAGAACAGAGGAAGTCTTTTTCTTGGTCCGTTTCTTCAGTTGTCTATGTTTTTTCCTTCATGCAATTACAAAGTAGTAGGATTTTTTTTCGTGGAATAGAATAAAGAAATCCCTTATCATCACAAGTCTTTCAGGCACTGACCACTTTTCTGGTTTGCCCCCCCTTCCATGTTTTTTCTCCTTGTTCTCACTTATCAGTTGGGTTCTTATGTTTGTGTCTGTCTTGGTCCAGTCTCTGCTCTAACATTGTACAGCTTGTTCCTACTGAGAACTATCAGCTTTGACTTTCCACAAATAAAAAAACTTCTTGTCATTATTTTGTCACACTTTCAGCTTCTACTAAATAACTAATTCACAACAATAAACCTCCTGGTTGCCATTAGAGGCAGGCTGCCAAGCAGTTTAGATGCAATCTTGTGTTATGTTGCTTTTACAAAGGTTTCCCAAAACCCAATGTGAATAGACTTGGACTTTGTGACTTAAAGTAAAACATTTGCTTAATTTTATATTCAAAATGTTACTACCCCAAGCTGGAAATGTGAATGTAATGATTTGAGGCTCCTATGCCAACACAAATAAACTTCTTGTGCAGCTCATACGCAAACCCAAATCTCTTTTTGTGTACATGGAGTAAGTTAAAATAAATAAGATCACCTTGTTCTTTCTTTGCATCTCATCTACCCATGTGTCCCCCTTACTGTCTGGCCTGACATTTCAGTTCCTCACGCTGGGTCTGGGGGTTTTGGGGGTGATTTGAACAGCATCTAGCACAACGGGAGGGAAAAGTAAGCAGTGAAGCTGCCACTTGAGACCACAATGGGCATGTGCATCTTCCCTGTGGTCCACATCAGGGCAAATGCATCATTTCTGCCACACGGAAAGCATAGTCCTGGATGCTGATCAGACGCAAGGACCAGGTATAACGCTGATAAGGCAGGGGGAGGAGGGGGGCTCAGGGTGCGATCTGAGCAGCCTGACGTCACCAACTGGGCTGAAGGAACTAAAATGGTTCTGAGCAATGTCAGCAGCAGAGTGCAAGCTGCATTTTGGAAAACTTCATTTCAGTGGCCTCAGAGGGTACAAAACCATCCCTCACATTTTCCTACACTCTTGTTTATGACTTCCATCATGATCCTGTCCCACCGATTAAGAGACAATGACTTTAGCAAGATTTTTCTTCCACCTGTGTATTAACCAATTCATTGACTCACGGACGCCTGTTCCATCCATCTAATGACACAACTCCATGGGTCTTTGCAGATTTCATGCAATAAATGTGGCAGTCATTAACTTTCCCTCCTGTTGGGCACTTGAGAAGATAAAAACCCTCTCTTTCTGCTGTAAATTTCTGCTATAAATCCACAGATGCAATTGCACACAATTTAATTTCTGGCTCCTGGGCCCACATTCATCCTTGTCCAACTATTCCTCTTGACTGAGCTGATTAGATTATAGACAAGGGCAGGCTCTCTAAATGCAAGGTCATGTAGCTTAAATTAAATCTAAAGGAGCTACAGTAATATATATAATAGAACTTCAGCATCTTTACTATTAAAGACATGGGGAAAAGGTGCTCAGATGGCTCCACTCTGGCATCATTTGGTCTTGAGAAGAGTAAGGTGGCTTGATCCTCCTTTGGAAATCCTTAGGGACCTGGTTCCCAGAAATGTTCATACTCTGTGAAGCTCCCAGAAGCCAGGTTTCTGGAGCCATTTGATGTTCCTGCAGGTACTGTGTAACCTGTGTGTGACGTGCTGTCCCCACCACTGCCTTGGAAGAGCCAAGTGGGAGGAAATGGGACAGACACCAGAGTGAGCATTAATGCCACCTCCCATTAAGTCACATTGCAACTCACATTGCAAACCACGTTTGGGCTGCAGTGTCCAGCGCAGTGTAGGGTATCATCCTAGATGCAGAATGAATAAACTTGGACCAGAATCCAGATGGTTCTTTTGCACACAGAGGCCCTTGCTTACTGCAAAACAGGTTTAAAACCTGTGATATTTTAAAAGGCTTATTAGCCTGGCGTACCATACAGTTATTTTATCCTACAAACAAAGCAGCTTGCGATTTTCTGGCTACTGTCTTTTTTGTTTGGTTGGTTGGTTTTTTTAACTTTTAGAACAAATGGATGATGGAGTTACACAATATGTGACACATGCTGCTTATTTACCAGGAACATAAAAGGCCCCTATTTCCCAATGCACAGCATGAACTGAACAAGCTTCTGTGCTCAGGGTTCCCAGCCTTCGTTGGGCCAGCCATCAACCAAAAAGCACTTCCTTACAAGCGCTTCTCTGGCTCCTCCTTGCTGCCTTGTTTTCCCTCCTTGCTGGTGTTTCTGCTCCTTCTCACCGCCCTGCATCCAGCTTTATCCAACAAAGCATTTTCACTTGAACCCCATCAATATTGTCCGTGTTAACAAGCATAGAAACAAAAACCTGAGATTTCATTCATGGAATTAGAATGAGGATAAAGTGATTTGGCAGAACTAGAACAGGGCTTTCAACTGAAAGGTTGACCCACTGAAGCAATGAGAACAGGGCAAAAGTGGTACGGAAAGGGTAGCTAAGCTGCAGATTTCTAATCTGATCTAGCCAAAGAGCCAGGAGAAGCAGCTCGTCAAGCAGAACGAATGCTGAAAGCTCATGCATTTCTGAAATGTTCTGTCATCAGCTTGCAGCTCAAAACCAGAACGGTTCTGGGTATTTAACTAGAAGCAACTAAAATTCTAGAGCTGGATGTGAAATTCTGCTTTCAGGTAAGAACTCAGGCAGAACTAGATCTGGCCTGCTGCACAAGGAGTAGAATAAGAGCCATAACTGCTTCATTGCTAAAATAAACTGTATTAGCACTGGACCCCCAGCAGCCTTGCCAGGCACCCTGGCTCAGCCCCCATCGCTGTGCTGCATGTAGCCTGTTTCGGACAGCTATTGACACTACTTAACTGCACAGAGCGACTCCACTCATAGTTGGGGGGTGGTCCAGCAGATGAATGAGAGCAACCCAAGGGTTAAGTCCTGGGAATAAGCCAGGACCTTGTCTTGCTGAATCCAGCTCTTCATCCAAGAGCCTAAGTGCAGAGAAAACTGCATGGCTCTAACAATTTGGAAAAGGTGAGTAGTACCAGAGAAGCTGGAGTTAGAAACCGAGGCTCCTCTCTCAAGCATTTGAGCTGAATCAGAAAACATCTAGCCACATGTTACCAGATGGGAGATGGGATGCTGCAGCAGGGCCCCATGGAGGTTGAGGGCACTGGTCTCCCTTGGTGGTACCCCTGGAAGGCTTGGGTCTCGCTGGAGCTGCTTGTGGGGAGGCAGAGCCATACTGGGCAGCAACACAGTGCCCTGGCATTTCACTGGCTACCTGGGCCCATGCAAGTCCAGCAGATAAAAATGCACGGGTGCTGGACTGATGCTCTCCAAAGCAGAAAGGGGGAGGGCAAACAGGGAATGTGAGGGAGGGGAGAAAACATCAAACACAAGGAAAGAGCAAAATGGAAAAAGAGAAGAATGGAGGAAGAGTGGAGAAGAACTGACACACACAGAAACAGTGGAAACATGATATGAAAACTAACAAAGAGACAGGGAAAACCTGCCTTACAGGTGCCTTTTCTTCCCTTTCACCTGCATGTGTCTTTTGACCCCTGTTGTGGGTCAAGCTCAAGATTATGAAGTCACAAAACTTGCAGAGGAACATGCCTGGGGTTTCCTTCAAACTCCAGTCAATCACACCAGAAAAAATCCTGAGCAAAATCCGTAATTTCATTTGATCCAGGTATAAAGGTCAGCCTGAATGAGAGCCCAGGTGAGGCCAAGGACACAGCACAACACGCACTGCCAAAAGATGCAACAGATTCATCTCAAGTGACTCATGCACAAGGTGGCTTTTTTTATTATTATGTATACCCTTTATGGGATAAGATGAAGATGCACGTCTTGGGAACAGCTGGTGGCTGCTGATACATTGCTTAATGCCACATCTCCACTACCACATCTTGACAGCTCCAACCCAGCTAGCTCAACTCCTACCACATAGATGCAACTTAAACCAGCATCAAAGTCCTTTCCCCAAACACGCTCTGTATGCCTGTGTAGATAGAGCCCATTCAGTTTTCAAGAATGTTAAATGTTCATCCAGTATATGCCATTTATCACGCATCAAACACATCCATGTGACTGCTGGGAGCATTTGTTTGCAGGAGTTTGACCGCTGGCATCCATGTGGATGCAAGACATGCCCCTGCTTAGGAGACCCTGGCTAATCTTTATGTCCACGTAGTAGCACTCTGGTGACAGCTCTGTCCATGAAACCCACCTTCATTGGAATTGCAGGGAAGAGAGGGGTAAGTGCAAGGACCAGCAGAAACTCCATGGAGCTGGGCTGGACCAGGTTCTGGAGACCTCATGGGAAAGCCCAGCTGAGTCCCAGTGCAGCCTCAGGAGAGGAGGCTGGGGATCAAGGGAGGGTTTGTGACCCCCAGGAGGGGCAAGGCACCAGCCCCCGCAGAGCAGATGCTGCTGGGGTCAGGGTTATCTGAGCCCCCTAGCTGCAGGGACATAGGGGCCACAGGGCGGGTGACTTTCAGCCTCCAGGAAGGGCTGATGGTTTGGGTGTGAAGAATGAGCACAGGGATTGTATTCTATAGCAACCAAAAAAACTGGATTTGAAGAGAGGGAATACAGCTGTAAATGCTCTGCCCTGAAACAGAAGCACGGGGAGAGTCAAAACAGCCTGGTGGGAGGAAGGGGCTGAGGTCCCAGTCCCACCCAGGGGGTATGGCTAGGGACTGCTCATGGGATGTGAAAAGAAAACATGGCAACACCAGAGGAAAGGCAGGAAAACCAACCTGTAACAGCCCAGAAGAAAACCTCAGTGCCTGCGTTTGTGGCAGAGGCAACATCTTGAAGCGTGACCACCCAAACTGAGGAAAACAAGACGCACCCAATGGAGGGATACGGGACGGTTTGTTGCCACGTGTTGCATTCCCACAGGGAGCGCAGGCGTGCTGACTCCCCCCCGCACACCTGGGGGCCCAGCACCCGCGCTCTCTGCATACGGCGCGGGCTGCGTGTGCCCGCGTGGGCCTGGGCCGTGCCCAGCCGCCATCCCACAGCCACAGCCACAGCCACTGGTCTGGCACAGGCGTCTGGCGTACACAGCGCCTACGATCTGATGAAATGCAGTTCATCTCCTCTGGGCCCTTCCCTGCTGGGATTGTCCTGGTGGAAACAACATTGGAAACATTCCCGTTTGCAGCCCCAAATCCTTGATCATCCTCAAAACAAATAGTTTGCTGTCTCTAGCCGGACTGTCCCCCTCATGCTGCAGCTCCTCCTCTTTCTGTTGTCCCCCAGCGAGCACCGATCTTGGTTCAGGTTAAGGCTGGTGGGAAATGACAAATCCTTTCCACATAAATCTTAACACTGGCTTGAGTTTGTTGAGAAACGGTGGTGATTTATGGGGGATTAGCAGATCAGAGTTGAGGAATGTAAAGAGGTTTAGGCTAACTAAGTGGAACGCTTAGAGCTGGGTCACGGAGAATTTGATGCAGGCTCAGGACTCTTAAATAGTGTGCAATAAAAAGTAGAAGAGGGAAGCATGCATTTCAAAAGCCCCTTGCAGCACGGGAAGTTGTTTTCCTGTTACAACCTGGAGAAAAAGCTTCGGCAGCCTTCTGTGTGATGCTGGTTCCTAACCAGCATAAATATAACACTAAAGGTGCGTTTATTTCTGGTGTATTTTTATTGTTGGTAATTACACATTTCCAGCAGATGGAGGGATAGTATGGTAGAAAAGATAGTGAAGTCAGAAGGCAGTGAGTCTCTATGAGATGTTAAAGGTAATGCAGCCAAGAAAGGGTTAATAGGTCTTTTCTACGGGAGGAGAAACTGGACCAAAAAAAGAACAAATAAAAAGTGTCTTTTTTCAGTCAGGATGGGGAAAGTGAGGAACAAGGACCTTGTGCCCTGCTTTGATTTTTTTTCTCATTTGCTTTGCGGTTCTTGTGATTTTTACAGTGCACTGCGTTGTAAGTAAGCACATGACACTTCCTGAAGCTTAGAGCTTAATTTCAAATCCCCAGGCTCATAAACCAGAAGCTCCTTGTTGGGCTTGTCAACAGCTGCCTTCTGCTTTTGGCTCAGCCCAAAATTTCCAAGCACATCAGCGGCCCCGCACATCACAACCCCCGCATCACAACCCGCACATCACAACCCGCACAGAAGCACAGTCCTGCCCTACCCCTGTGCATGACGGGAGAGAACAAGTAGGGACTATCAGTCAGGCAATCAGGTGCTGAGGTTCAGCAGGCCAGGTGAATAATTACAAATAGGCCATCTCGGGTAGAATTATTTGGAATGACGCAAGTTGGTGCAAAATAATATTCATGTCAGAAGCCCTGACAAAGCCAGTGGTCTCACTGCAATTACTCATGTGAATTACATTACTCAGAACTAGACCCTACTTCTTGCATGACGTTTATATATTTTTCTGCCCTGTATTAGAATAATATATTTATTCAACTAGTGATGAATATTTCTTATGTGTTTTGCAACAAAACTTCAGAGCACTGCCAGACAGTTCTCTTCCTGAATTGCCCTCTTTATTTTTTTCATAAGACCAAAATTTCCTTTAATTTCACCAACAGCAAGACAAGAAGAAGAGCAATTAAGTTCAACCGTACAAAGTTTTTAATGTGGTTTTAGGGAATTCTTTAATGTTTGTATGTTAGCAGATAAGCCATGCATCCACTCATCTGCTTAATTACAGGCTTAGTACCTCCAGTCACTCCGTTTTTTAATTTAATTTGCTGCCCAGTTAGAATCTGAAGAAACCTTTGCTGCAACACACCTACCACTTGCAACTTCTACCATCTTAACAGTAAACTTCCAAAGTGACTAGTTCTTTGCCACTGTGAGACACTTTGAGCAGGGTTCTTTTACAGCACTTCATCCTTCATCCTCATCTAGAGGGCAAGAAACAGCATTTCTGTATCCTGAACTCTGAGCAGAGATAGACACACAGAGGGTTAAACCTGTCATCCCATTAAATGCAATTGGTGCTTTCAAAAGTGACCAGCGATTCTCACCTGACTTTGCTTCCAGGTGCACAACACAAGAGGACCTGTTTCTCAAGGCTGGAGTGTGACTGAAGAGCTCTGGACATCCCCACCTGGGCACCTTGCTCCTGATTCACACTCGTCTGAAAACAGGGAGTAATCCCAAGACAGGCATTGGAAGAGCTAAGCAGAGAAACCCACCTTCCTGGAAGAAGCCCCCCATGCCTACCCAGGCAGGGCAACACTTCTCTTTCCAGCCCTTCTGATTATTAATTGCAAATAGTTCAGACAAACTTTACTGGCCAGGGATATTTCAAGCCATTCTTCAGTCACTGAGCAGCATGTATTTGCATAATAATCTTCAAATCACCATGGACTTTGACTGAGCAAGGTTTCATAAGTGGATGTCAGCAAAAACTTGAGCTTGGTGTAACGGGGTGAGACATTCATCACCGAGATGTGAAGGTTAGTCGCTGCAGTGCAGCTATTTGTGTCAACTGAAAGAAAACAACCATCAGGAGGGTATTATAAAAGAAACAGATCTAATTAACACATGGCTCCTGTGTTCATTTATTGAGTCACTGCAGGAATCATCAGGGATCAATTATCCGACCCCAAGAGTGGCAAACACAACTCGTTGAGATGCATTTCTCTTTACTGAAAAGAATATTAATATTAGCATGTCATTAAAGAGCGATGGGTCTGGAACATAGTGTCCCAGAGAAACTGATGGACTCTCGGCAATGGTACCCTGTACAGAAAACTGCATTTCCACCAGCACAAGGGGAATTTCTGCCATGTGACACCAATGTCAGCAGAGTCACAGCAAAGATGAGAAATTGGTCTCTGACTGGCTGCCAAAGACCAGTGCTGTGAGGCAGTTGCTAAGGGTTTTTATTCCCCTCTGCATCAGCAGCTCCCAGGGCACAAATGCAAAACTGACTTAGTGAAACACAAAACCCGTATGGGGAAATTCCTACGGCTTAGTGCTTCAGACCTTGAGTCTGCACTGCCAGTGACACCTGTATAAACCTCGAAGCGGGCGTCACCGAAGCTTGTACTTGGCCTGTTGGGACAGGGAGCAGTGCAGGAAGGATTAAGCACAGAACTGGATCCAGCAAGCAGTAACATAAACCTCAGTTTGGCCGTAGAGTGGATGGGTGGGAAGTGCTGCAAGTCTTTGTAACAAACCGCAGCTGGTGTCACCACTGGAACACACAGAAGGGCTTGGAGGAGGGACGCTCATAGCCTCGTGAAGCCACGATCCAGCCAGAAACCACCTCGCTCCTCGGGTCTGGGATGAGAGAGAAGAAAGTCCTTCGTAAGGTTCAGGCATGGCCCTCAGGGTGCTGGGGCCCAGACTGAGCAAAGAGGTGGTTTGCCTTAGGAAAGACACATGGTAATAATGCTCTGAGCACAGGGACAGCAGTCCTAACCCCGGCTCTGCTGCTGATCCTGGCAGATCATGTCACCTTGCGGAGTGTGTTACCACCAAAAAGCTCATTTTGGATGAGTGGCATCAGTGCTCGACCTGCAGGAGCCAAAGCCATTTGTGTGCCCAGCACCCTGCTGTGTGGGTTAGTTTCCATTTGCCAGAAACACTTTCACTTTCAGGTTTTCCCTACTATTAAGCATGTCAGGTTTTCGTATTTCTCTCCTCTCATCCAGGCTGTGAAAGGGACAGTGTTAATATCCCCCTACAGAGACGATTTTGAGGCACACCTAAGCCGAGACCCACATGTCATGGGTATTCAGAAGGGGAACACCTATGGATGACTTATTGCAAGGTCCCATAGGAGATATGTGGGGAGACACAGACAGGGACTTTGAGCGGTACCAGCCGAGCCCTAGGTCAGTGTAGTTGTAATGACCAGCCAAACTCCTGCTCTATATGCTGACTCTCTGCTAACAGGTACAACTGTTGCAAGGCTTAATTAATCAATATCTGTAAAGACCCTTGGATGGAAGTTTCTCTAGATGTAGATAGTCCCAAACTGATCCCACACTTGCTCCTCAGGGCAAGGACTATGGTAAGACAAGCGTGTTTGCACTGCACTTACTGACTAGAGCCTCGGCTCCGACTTGGGATCAGGGTCCTACTTCAATGTAAATACAGTAGAGTAATGATTACCAGGAGAGGGGCTCTTGAAAGGCTCCATCCCTCACAGCAGAGGTTTTTGACAGTCAATGACTCAGTGTTCTGTCTTTCATAACAGTAATGACTCACAGCGCCAGTATGGAGAATGAGTGCAAGACAGCGAGTGCTATCGTTACAGAGCCCATCAAAATAAGCAAGGTCATTTTCAGTGTTTAAAAGAAAATGACAACCCATTAGATTAATTCGGGGGCGGAGGGGGGGAGGGGGGAATGCACAGGAAAAAAGGATAAAATGAGGGATGAGTAAATCTTCAGAGATTAAAGTTCACAAGGAGATGCAAACTCGAATTTTATAACCACAAGCAAGACAGAGCAGGAGCTTGACTTTGATACCATTTGCTCAGCTATAAATCAAGATTAACCCCATGTGGATCTATAATGGGGTAAGTCTGGCATAAAACAAGAGAAGGATCAGGCTTTGAGCACTAAGTGCATCTGGGTACCTTCTGCATTGCCTGACGCTATGAGGATCAGAGAGACTGTTCCTCAGCGCTGTGTGGCCTTACAACTTAGAGACACATTTTGGGATAAGTAAATTATCTCTGAACATGTAGGAAGGATGGCTTAAACACAGGAAGTAACTAGCATCAGCTGTAACACGCCCTGGCATATGTCCCGAATGATTTGCAACTCCTCGAATCAGATGTCAAGGTTATGGTTTGAGATGGCTGACACAATGCAGTTTGGAATTTGTATTTAAAAACAATGTAACATTTTTAAATGTAATGACGTACCAGCTCTAAACAAGATAAATCTGGAGATAGATCTTTCACTGTCATCAACGATGCAAAGCCACAGATTTCCAGTTTATCCTAGCTGAGGACACAGATGCTGGCCTCCACCAGACCACAACCAGCTCAAGGACTCAACTGTTACAAGGTCAACAAATTGGAACGCTGTGCTGATTTCTGAACAAGGTGGACTCTGATTTTCAATGTGTTCCTAAAATGGAAACCCACTTGATTAAGTGGTCTGATCTCTCAGAAGTGCTGAGTATCTACCAGGAGGTCACTTGGTGCACCTGATAATCAGACCAGTCAAATGATGCTGTCAGGGAGAAGAGTGTCTTTAGTTGAACCATTTCTGGAGTTCTTGTCTGATGGGAAAGATTTCTGAAGGCCAGTGGTACCTCCCACAAAAAAAAAAAAAAGTTTTATGCATGGATGCATAAACGAGTCTCACCCCTCTCTTTCGCAGACTCCTGCACACCATTTGGTTTCTGTCTTTCACATGGTAAGTTACACCAGTAGGGGTATACGTCCCATCTCAGCTGATTGATAACTGGACAACATTTATATCCTTCCTAAGAAGACATGTGATACTCTCTCCCCATCAGAGAAGCATTTTGGCCAGTGGCATCACCAGATCAGTTTCCTAGATCACAGGAAAGCCGTTCCCTCATATTGGTGTCATGTGGCCTGATCCTGCTAGCCTTGCTCAGGCAAAATGCCGCGGGTGGATACTCCACAGCATTGGGGCTCATCAGAGGAAAGGAAATGCTTTGGAATGAGGTGACAAGCACCGAGGGGGGAGTGCTGGGTATAGCTTTCCAGCCTGGCTGGGAAAGTAAGCACAGCTCAGCACTCCCCAGAGGAATCTGTGATTCTGTGAGAGGCAGCTCCCACCCAGATGCCAGCCACTGGAGAACGTTTGTTCATCCTCTGGTTTGCAGAGGAGGCAGTCCGATATCTCAGACAGAAGAAGAGAAAAAATTGTGAAATGTAGCCTCCACAGTCATCGATTAAGTGTGATGCCTTTTAGTGTCCCCTGGTATTGCACGTAGGACAATGAGCCCTGTGCACCACCCTTGGGAAGAGGAAATAGCACCTACAAACCAAACAGGGAGAAGAATAAGGGGCAAGTTCGACTTTTGATTCCTGGTGGTAGGCACTACCTAGGCAAATATTTGTAAAAGATATCTCTGGCTCTTTGAACAAGGAAGGGAAGCAGAGGGGCAGGGACCTGCCCAAGGTCAGTCAGACAATCTGCAGCAGATCCAGAGACCTTTGCGTCTCAGCCCAGCCCCCACGCTCTAGACAGAGTAAAGTCTTACCAAGAACCAACTGCTTCATGCCTTGCTTTGCCTGTGTTATGTTTTCTTTCTTCTCTGTGCTTGGGCCTTGCTTTGACATTCTGGATGTTCTCCCAATTTCCTGAATCATGTTTCTAATTTCCTTTTATTGTAGTGAGCAGTGCTTTTGGGTGCAATTGCTTGGGTCACTGAGTCCAAAGCATCTGAGATCTAGGAATAATGTCAACCTTCAAAACATTGAATCAGCAAGTCTTTCCTCTTGCCAATTGAAAATGCCATAAAGCTGATACAGTCCCTTGCTACAGACAACGGGAGGTCCTTGATTACCACTAAGGACTGGCATACAAATAAGCATTTCATGAAGGCCAGAAGTTGCTTCTCCATAACATATGGAATAGGTCACTGGGGTTTCCAAGACATAGTACTATACCTGGAGTGTAAGGAGTGGGGTGCATTAATACCTGGTATATGGTTGACTTAAGTTTCCCACACATCAGAAGAGAGAACGAAACTAACTAATGTTTGGATGAAGGAGAAAGCAAGCCATACTTTTCCATCTATAAGTTCTGGTTACAGTTCTAATATGACTTCATACAATGTTTGCTGAAAGCTGCGGGACTTTCCATTGAGTTCTCTGGGCTTTGGACAGGCACATAGTTTGGAAGGTCCAAAATGGCACCAGCCTGATATAGACATTTCAAAACCCCACTGAGGAGGTTTTACTTCTGTTTTTTACAGTGCTTCCTTAGTGGGAAGCAGGTGCTCCAGTAACAGTACAGAAACCTCATAAAATCCCACATCAAGCCTTGCTTGTCTAAATGTGAAAAACAGCTCCTGCTCTGTGATACTTTCTGATCTACATTTTTACCTGAAGGCTGCACTTAATTTGCAAAGATGCACTGAGCTCTGCACACGGGCCGCCCACTCTCACCTGCCTACTCCCTGGTATGCAAGGAGCAACCATTAGCAGAGGGAGAGAGGAAAGAGAGCTCCATTCTGCAGACAGGAGCTCCCAGAAACTGCTCTTTTACTGTAAAAATAATTGCTACTTAGCACAATCCTCCTTGTCCCAGGTTTTCCTTTAGAGTCCTCTTCTTTTCTGATCTAACATGCAGAACATCAGCCGTGCTTGAGGCAGGCAATTGCACCTACATTGCTCATACATAGCTTCACATCATCCTTGGGGGTCTACTGTATCCCTGGTGCATTCACTTTGTCTCCTGCCTAACCTAGGAGGCTCCTTGAGGCACAGAGCATCTCCAGATGCTTGCTGGGGTCCTTCCTTGCCCACCAGCAAGGGAGGGCTGAGATAAGGCCTCTGCATGCCATGTCTTCATGCTCCAGAGCCCGGCCAAACAGCCGGCTGCAGCTCCTACACCCGAGCTGGTGCTACCTGGAGCTGCCAGGTGGTTTCCCACACATGATGCACAGGCCCCCGCTGCACTCAGCTGCTGCAAACACAGCAGCAGTAACAAACAGCAGCAACAAGTACATTTCTTCTGAAAACTTAGGTTAGATTTGGTCTCTTCATATTTAGAGCTTTAAGCTGCGGCCATCTGTGCCTTTTCCAGCTGTCTTTCACTTGGAATCAATAAAAACAATTGACACACTTAATGTTTCCAGGGTGAAAATTCAACACAGGGCAGGGTTTTGGTCTTTTGAAGTGAAGGGTCCAGTGTTGGGACGGAAAGACCTCATGGAGGTGGAAATCTTTGCAGCCCTTCCCAAAGGGTATCAGCCTCTGAATTCATTTGGAGACATTCATTGGTGAGACCGTTCTGCCGATAACATAAATGGCCGTGCTGGTGCCATGCTGAGCCACGTCTCAGCAGACAGCAGCAGCCTGTTTTACATGGGTCTGCCAGCATCTAATGGGCACCACTCAGAAAGTAGGGTGGATATTTTGCTGGTGGCCTGCTAGGGCCATCAGCCATCTGGAATGAACCATAAAGCCATCGCTGGTAAGGTATGTGAGTGATCCAATACGGGCAGAACAGTAAATAATGAGACCATTATACAAAGCAATCAGAATCCATTCAAACAAAATACACTTTAATAAAGCCTGATTTGTACCTGCCAGTACAAGCAGCAAAGCTCAGATGATTTAGGGCCAGAGCTGAGAAGCATCTCTCCAAAGCACATAGTGAGAGGGGTTAAATGACCTTTAGATATTTAAACAAGAGAATGATGATTACAACAAGGAAGGTGATTTTACCTCTTCGTACAGATTTGATGAGATCAGTACCATAAAACTGTATTCAAGTTAAGTGTCAGCATTTTTAAAGTGCTTTTGCAAAAATTGTAGAGGTGGCAGAAAATACACAAATGATGTGAGAGTAAGTAGAAATTCCTGCAATGAGAATTATGTGAGTCTTGTACTATTCAGTTTATCAGGAAGAAAACTGAGAGGCAGCTCTGACTGTAGTGGGTAAGGACCCTCACAGAGAGAAACAGGAGGTCTCAGCTGGCTATTGTGCTCAGCAGGAAAAGACATGAAAAACTGGAGACCTCTGCTCAGATGAATGGAAAGGGAATCAAAACACGCGAGGCATGCTTTACCCAGCTGTAAGTAACTGGCCTCAAAACGGAGGTAGCGAGGTGATTGCTCAGTAGCCTGGGACACACAACAGACAGACCAGACTATCTGAAAAAATGCTAGACAAGATTTAAGCCCAGTTAGCTGACCTTCACCTCCAAACCCGACATCAGGGATTGCTCCATGCAGTGACAGACACTGCTGCAGTCTGCGGGAGGCAAGGAGGGGGCACAGGGCAGGGTCTGGATGGGGCCCGCAGAAGAGCAGACCCACATCTCAGACCCAGAATGTCCATCCTCCTGGTCTTGCAAATGCAAACAGCAATGCTTGGGAAGCAATTAGCAATGCCTTTTTTTTAATCCTTGCAAAACAGTAATGAACACATTTTATATCAAGTAGCTGAAAGTGTTGCTTACCTGGCCAGGGACTGCATTTCTGATACTGTGGTGGAAAGGGGTCCTCAGCAGCAAGGCAGAAGAGGTGTTTTCTTCTGTCTGCAATGGAGAGCACAGGACACCAGCTTCTCTAGTATGTCCTGTGCTGCCCTGCTGCATCACTTCCAGCACAGTCTCACATTAATAAACCTCTGAAGCAATTGCTGGGCAGAAATCAGCACAAGCGTAGATGGAGCTGTCAGTGTGACCTAAGTGGTACAAACAGAAGCTTGGGGACCCTTCACTGGAGAAAAACTAGATACCTCCGCTGATTCTGAGCTGGTACCCTGCATCTCAGGTGGGAGTTATAACCCAGGGGCAAACGCAGCACCAATAATAGCTTGGGGATTCCACCAATTAAGCAGAGATTCTGCTGTGCGTTCCTGTGTGTAGCTTCATACAATCAACCTGGGAGGTGCCCAAGCTCTCAAACAAGAATTGTTTCCCATGTCTGATGTGCAGTAAATACTGATGAAAAATCCAGGGCAGGCCAGTAAAATATCCAAAACTTCTAAATTGAGGCCAATTCTTCCTGCCAGTACAATCAAGCAAGGAAACCCCTGTTTGCCTGAAGCTGATGGCAATAGGCAGTGTATGTTTTCCTGTGGGGGTTTAGGAGGACAACAGTTAAAGAAGGATCTAAAAGTTGATAGGACTCAGAGCAGTGCCAATAACACCCTTTCCGCTTCCCCCAAGCTGTTGGTAAGGATAGCAACTGCCTCCTCGCTCACATACAGTAGTTTTGGAGCTCCAGGTCCAAACTGCCAGCACACAAGTTAGTAACCAGGTCCTTCTGCTCCAGCTGCGGATGCCTCTTACCCCACCCTGCTCCATCAGAGGGGCTCAGGAGCTGGGCAGAGCACTGACCCTCCACCACACTTGGCTGAATTTCATCTTTAAAAGTGGGATGTTTGGGACTGAGAAGACAACGGGGTCACTGCCCAGCCCTCACTGGTAACAGCAGGCCATCAAGTCTGAACGGAATTAGACAAATGCTTGAAGGACAAGTTAGTCCTGCTTCCCACAAGAAAACAATGGTTTCCTTCAAAGCTCGTCATACATGCATGCCAGTTAGGTCAAGAAGTGATAATGTTCATTCGAACTAGTGCAACCACCTTGCATTAAGAAGGTTACATGACCATCCCACATCCTACCAAAATCCCTGTATGTCCCATGCAGCAGAACCTAGCTGTCCACACCTCTGCCTCCCTGCCCCAGCTCTGTGCTGCAGAGTTGAGTCCACTCTAGTTAAATTGTTTGGTAAAATCAGAGACATTTCTTTCACACTCCTAAAAGAATCTGCCTTCAGCACATTCTCATCCCCACTGTGGCTGCTACCCCTTTCCCAGGCATTAAATGACCATATTAACCTTGGGACATGGTTCCCTTTCCCTCTACTGTCGGGCTTCAGTTCCTCATGTCTGCTTCACAGTAGGATCACTGCTGGATCTCCTCCTTCCCCGTGAACATGGAGACAGCTGGTATTCAGGGGGCAGCACAAATTATGCTGTTGTAACTTGGAGGAAACTCAATTCAGAGAGGGTCACAGTCAATATTAACCGCAGGCAATATTGCAGACTAGGGTTCATATGCATTTTCCTTATGTAGGCCATCTGCAGATCTCACTCTCTAAGCCCTGGAAGGGAACATATGGCTGAATGACTGCAAAAGAGGGCCCCAGATTCAAATATTTTCCTTCAAACCAGAGGGATTTTTGTTCAGATTTAGCTGGGGTCATCTGCACTGGGACCCTGCTTAAACTACATGATCTTGGCACTGGTGCTTTCTACTTAGTCTGTTCTTCAAGTTCCTGTCACTACTTCCATGGCCACAAAGCAGGGACAGATTTAGTGGATAGGCTGAGGAGATTTCAGCTTTTTTAAGAGATCAAATCAGTGATGTGGTCCTGTTTGTATCTTCCCTGTTTGCCTCCAGTTCCTTGACAACATCTGTTAGACTTCAGAAGCAAGATGGGATCTGCGGTGAGCTGCCAGGGAAGCAGGACATAGAAGACAACAGGGTGGTCTTGTACCTTTCCTCAGCCAAAGCCACACTCCACAGACCTTTCCTTGCCAAGTGACTAGGTGTGGGGAGGTGTCCTGTCCCCCCATGGGTAGGGAAACTTACCTTTTTCCTTCCCACAAGGGCTGTCTCCAGGCTGACCCGTGCAGTTTACTGATGTCTAGATCTCAGTGAACCAAGATCCTTGCACCCTTCACCCTGTGTCTTCAGCAAACTAAAACCAGGGACAGAACGGGTGTTAGAGAGGCAAGTCTGGCAACAGCATGGTGATTGCTGAAATGTAAGATGAAAGCACTTGGCTCTTTCTTGTTTCATATTCACCACTAAGCACCAATAATCCATCAAAGCAGATCTGGTAAAACAAATTTCCTTTCCAGTGCTGTCCTTGGCCCAGCTGCCTCTGTATTACCCACTGTTTATGGCAAACAGGCACGTGCCACTCTGGCTGGAGCAGAAACAAGGACCGTTGTGTGAGGAAAGGAGTAAGAGCCCACATGCATGGTGCCTTCTTTACCAGACACATTTGGGGTTTTGAAGGAGCACAAGGTGAAGTGCCTCCTGTTCAGGACAGTGCACCAGCACGAGGCAATGAGTCAGTCTATTCGTTTTCATGTCTGAATAGCTCCTGCCCTCAACCCAGGGGTGCGAGCTCAGCCCTTCATCTTGGCTTGGGCTGATGGTCACCACAGGCAGTTGCACCACAGAGCCTGGACTGGACAGTCCAAAGTGGATGGACAGGATGGCAACCACTCTTCTATTCAGGTGCCAGCATGTCTCCACCACACTAGCTACTAGCCTGCTAGGCTTGGGATATCCCTTTGACCGATCAGGCAGTTGGTATAAACAAACTACTGTCTGAGAAGGTTTAGAAACAAACTTCTCTCACAGTAAATTCTTCCCAACAGCGTTCCTTACACCTTCTTCTGAAGCAGCTTAAGTTGGTCCTTCACTGCTTTTTCCTCATCTGTGCCAAGATTCCAAAGTGGGAGAGTCTAAGTATTCATGCAGATGACAAGAATAGCTATGCAAAATGGGTGCTGCTGAGGGCCTACAGCCCTTTACCAGCTTAGCAGCCACTTGGGCTACGTTTAGCAAATGGCCATGTCAGCAGCTGCTGCCTCTTGACTACTGTCATCTCACTTCTGTACTGAGGGTTTAGCAGAGCGTAGAGTGGGAATGGAGGACCCAAGGGCACCACGGTCATCTGAGTCTGTAGGATGAGGCACCAGCCTGGGCACCCTCAGAACATCAAGGGGGATCCCCCAGAGACCTCACATTTATTGTGCTTCTCCCCACGGCTGCTGGACCATTCTGTGTTCATCCCACAGGGTGGAAGAATGCACCAACCTCAAACCGTATTCCAAGCATTCCACCAGTTAAATAGTTTCAAAAGCAATAGCAACAGCTAAGCACCAAGCACCAGATCCTTTGTGATGATTTAGCTGAAGGAATACCAGACATGTAACGGGATCTCAAACTGCAGTCTGCAAAAACATTGGCACTGTATGCTCAGATCTTCGGTTTATGTTCTCAGGTTGCCACAATATAATACACTCTTTTTTTTTTTTTTTTTTTTTTTCCCCAGTAGTGCAGAGATATACTCTGTTTGTGGGGGTTGTTATTCCTATTTAGCTTTGCACACTGGTGACGCAGCCAAGAGGGAATGCATAGGGCTGCAGGCAGTCTTAATTTCTTGAGCCAGACCTGAACTCTATAAAATCAGACTTGGACCAGCAGTGTTTATATAGGACAGCATGTGGTCCTTCTGCTCTGGTATGTGAGGTAAGCATCAAGACTTCTCAGCTCAGCAAAGAGGAAATAGGAAATACTTTAAATGTATGCATCTTTACTTTCATTTCCTTTATTTTTTGGATTATTAGTGCGTAGCCACAAATTTTTACATTTGTTACAGCCTGCTACTTCTAGCAGAGGCACAGGGTTTCAATGTTCTCCAAAAGTTTCTTAAGTATTTTGGTTTTCTGATGGTTTTCTCTTCCCACAGGTGAAATTTCAGCACATACCTACAATGGCTTCACATGGTCTCAGCATGCATCTTACCTTCTGTCCATGTGTCATTCAGCCCTGCAGCTGTAATGTTAGGGTAAACACCCTCAGGTCAACACAGTTAATTACTTTTGGTGGAACTGGGTTCAATATCTGTCCTTCATATGCACTTTCCACTCTCTGTTGAAGAATTCTTTATGGGCTGCCAGGGTCTCTTTGCTGGTGGGCTGGCTTTAAAATGTTTCTCTTCTTGGTAGTAAACTGCCTTTTCCAATGTTTCCTCTGGTAATATCTAGAATTTGTAGGTCACCTTCATAGGTGGTCTAATTTAGGCCAGATGCACACACTTGTTAACGTGTCCATGATGATATATAAAAGCTCTGCATTTAGAAATGCCTAATAGGGTATTTCAATAGTAAAAATTAAAAAGAAATAAAAAGAAAAGTAAAATAAAGCTCTGTTCTTTAAGTGCATGCGACACCAGTAAAAGATTAACTCTAAAAAAGATGGCTTTTGACAACTACTGAAACCAGCATCAGGTCTTAAGTGCAACAAACTAGTGAGAAGCCACCCTGATAGTAAATAGTCCTAAACACAGATGCCCAGTTCAGTGCTGCAGAGGCTCAGAGAAGCTTTGAGATCCAGGCTCAACACATCACTCCAGGTTTGGTTGTTGTATTCATTGGGATAACACCTCAAGAAACCCAGGGAAACAGAGTAATGCATTTCTGTCCATCCCATTTGAAGCATTCCAGTTGTAATCTTAAAACTCCTTTTCAGACAAGCCACTGCTGACCACAAGAAAATACTGTGATTCCTGAAAATACTTGGCAGTCTTGCAGAGCCTGCGTCCTTTTGAGATGATGGACCAAATCTGGCCTCATGCTCAGTAAGGAGCCAGTTTGTGAATGCTGGCTAGTAAGCTCAACTTTGCTGACCTGTTGAGCTTAGCTACCGAAAGAGACTGCTCCAGTCCAAGTGACAGTAGGTACGAGACTGAATCGACTGCAAATTGCAGCAATGCTTTGTTCTCAGCTGAATTGGTGTAAATCTGGAATATCTCTACAATTCCTTTGGTGCAACCCAGAATGACTGCTACGAATGGGATTGGATTCTTTAGGGTTTGAATGGTCATGGATTGCCCCAGACAAAATGGAAATCACTGAAAACATCTGTAAATGTTTATCTGCTTTCTCGAAATGTCCCCACTGTGTATTAAGCAGGGAGGTACTTCTTTTGTAGCATTTGCAGGGCATAGGAACTCAGGAGGGTCTCTAAATCTTCTCACGTTAATTTGTGACATTTGGTTTTCCTCCTCTGAGATGTTTCCCACTCGTTTGATTTAGCAGACTGGACTTATGTGCTGTGTTGTGCCACATGGTGCATCTCTACTCCTTACCCATCAGATGTAGCAGCTGTCCTCTGGCAATCTGTTAATGAAGAAATGCCCACGTAAGAGAGCTGATCATGCTGCATGGACATCTCCTGATCTCACCAGCTGTGATGGAAAACCACTGAGGCAGACTTTCAGAGACATCCAGCAGGTTCCCAAAAGACCATTGTGGATGGCAGAACTATCCCACCTGGTGCACAACTCCTGTGAAAGTGTCCTCATGGTGGTACAGAGGCGAGGTGAACAGCTGTTCATGAAATGCATGAAATTCATTAAGTAGCCAATACTTCCCAAGCTGTAACCACCTAAGCCCCCAATACACATGCATGGGAGGTGAAGGCTGATATCCTGTGATACCAGAACTCAGACATTCCCCAAAACTGTCTGTTAAGTCTTGGAAAATTTGAGTTGCCCTTCATAGCATGAAGGTTATGGTGAATGTACTTGAAATAAGCCAGAAGAAGGGCAGAACGTGGGGACCCAGCCCACACTAACATCTTAATGATTTTCCCTTAAAGGACATAGAGACTGAAAAACAAAATCTAGGTAAGAATATCCAAGAGTTCGCAATACTATGAAATTCCTGAGAAGTTTGCCAATTAAATTCTTTCCTTCTAAAGCCAGGAAATAAATCACCAGCCTTAAACTCACCCTTTCTTACCCTACCCCACCTCAAACGGGGTAGTCTAAGCTTGTATCTGGAATAAAGCAAGTAACTGGTTTACAAGTAGACTTTTTTTCTTGCCAGTGCTCTATCAGTACTTGTAGGGAGCTAGAAAAAAAACCCAAAAAACAAACAAAATAAAACCATGAACTTAACTCAGGTTTCCCAGCTCAACAGAACAAAAGGATGAAAACATCACCTGGCTGGCTATTCAACGGGGACCCTCTCAGCTAACCTCTATGAGCTCGCAGCCTATTCTTTTTCCTTAAAGTGGTCTTCAGCTGCCATAGATGGGTGTAGCACTATCTTAATTTACCCCAGATGGAGATCTCTCTTTTTCCCTCCTTTCTCCCTTCCCTTCACCACAAATTTTAACCAAGTCCAGACTCTGAGAGCCTCTGGCACCATTCCTATAAGCCAGCAGAGCTTACAATATTCAGAAGCTGCAGTAAACAGTCTGAAGATAGGGATATTCACTGTTGATCCAGCGAGGATTCGCAATGTAGCAGGAGCCTTATGACAAAACCATGTGAGCTGAAGCAGATGACTTTAACAGCACTGCATTGCTATACTATTTTCTCACATTCAAGCTATGATTTGTAAAATACCCAGTTGCCCAGATGGCTTACAGAACCAAAAATACAAGTATGATTTCAGGATTTTAGATTTCTATGAATTTTCTACATTACTTTTACCTTCCTTTTGTTCCCTACATACTATACTCAGTTGCACTAATAATATATATATTCCCTTCCTGCTTCCATGTCCTTTTAGTAATTTACTATACATATGGTAAATTCTGGGGGGTTTAACCAAAGGTCTTTGTCAAATTAAGCTTGACATCACTCCCTCAACTTCAGTGATTTTGCTGTCTGTGTAGATTTTGCTGTTGGTGTAGAGAGGTAGTAGAATAACATCAATATTTTGTACTCTTTTGTTCCTCCGACTTCCATAATCCTACATATTTTTCAAACTACGCTACCGAAGTGTTCCTATGTCTTGTTTCCTCCTAAAGCCTGAGCATACGCCTGAAGTCCAACCTCTTCTGTGACGGTGTTTTTCTCACGTTTTAGCACAGAGCTGTAAATTTAAGTAGGGCTGTCAACTAACACTGATTTAATAATGATAACACTTCATGCTCTTACAATGCTCTCAATTTCCAAAGGACTATTTAAGCAATAATTAACTCAGCACAGCGTCAGAGTAAAGCAGGTAGGTCAGTATTTGCTGTGACTATGCGACAGAAGGGGCAAGCGCAGCAGCGAGGCTGAGCGAGCTGTGGCAGTGCTCCCTGCTACCACTCCCAGGTGCAGGATCCCATTCCGCTGTGTCCCTGAGCTAAGCCACGGTTCAGGAGCACTCCCTGGGAAGCAAGCAGGCAAGCAGTCCCAGCAAAGCCCTGCAAGGATGCAGCTCTCCATTGCCACCCAATGCAACTGGTGTATGACATGGTGTTGGGCCACTTGTGTCTTCTATGTGCCCATCCTCCAGAAGACAAGGAATGAGATTGTCCTCATTGAAAAAGAAAAGACTTGTCCCTGGATAGAGAAAGGATCCCTTCCATCAGGACACTGATATATAAAATACTGTGACAAGATATAACTTCCTATCTTTTATTGACGAAGTTACAGGCTGGGTTGATAAAGGCCATAGCACTCATCTAAGATTTCCAGAAAACGTCGGAATTGCTTATGCATGACACTTTGACTCACAAGCTCAAACAATGGGAAAGACAGCACAGCACATGTTTGAACATGGGTTAAACACTAGCAATGACAAGTTTCAAAAGTAAGGCTAACCAGGGAAACATCCTCAAACAGAATCCCATGAGACTTTTTCTTGACCTTCTGTTATTTAACGGTTTTGACTATGACATGGAAAGACAAGTTATTCAATAAAGTTGATGGCATAAAAATATATATCTATAATAAATATATATATATACACATACACTATTACATAATAGTAACTAATGAGGACAGTACACCACTGACAGAGTAAATACCTAACAACAAAGACAACCTCTACAAGCTGGAGGATGCTACAGAAAACAGCGACTAAGGCCATGCATGGATAAATAAAAACTTGTAGCCAAAAGCAGATGAAGCCAAAGTGATTGAACGAACACAGAAATGCTGAGTAGGAGTCCAGAGGTTATAGTGCCTCTGGCATGATTGTCCAGCTTTGGTGACAACATTTTAAAAGCAATTTCAAAAAATTGGGTAATTTTCAGAGAAAAGCTCTGGGAACAACCAAAGGACTGGAAACACGGTAGAAGACTCAAAGAGTTCAGTCTTTTTGGTTATAGAAAAAGAGATTAAACGGTGCATTGATGATACCGTGTAAGTTCTTCCCATGCAGGAATCGGAACAACAAAGGGTTCACTACTCTCACGGACAAACCTACAACACAATCCAATGTATATAAGTTTACATTTGACACATTCAGAGTAGAAAGATGTATTTTAATAGCAAAAGGGTTAATCACCAGAACAGCTCACTGATTGCTATGGAAAATACTCAATCAAAGCAAAATTTTAAATCAGGGCTTGTGTTTTTTCATAAAAGTCATGCCCTAGTTTGGATTGATTCATGGGAGTCACAGCTTTACAGATTCTGGCTTCAGTGAGTGACCAGAAATTGTAACAAGACCTGTGTTATGCAAGAGATCAGACACCTGATATGATTTCTAAGCTTTACAGTCTCTTAACTGAGAAACCCACAGATGACTGTTCAATCATGTGAACACTGGGGTTTGTAGGTGTATCCTGATTTGCAGCTAACTCCCAAGGTAAGACTGGGCTGATAGGTAATAACTCTCTTCCTTCTCAAAGTACTTAACAGCATGAAAAGTTAGAAATTCGGTGGATTCAGTGAACTAACTTGGGCTTTAGGGTAAAGATCCATTTTAAAAGTGGGATAAATGTCTTCTTTCACCAGCTAAAAGTTAGCAGTGAGATTCAGTTGCAGATTGAGACACCTTTATGAGGGTGTCTGCCACTGCAGGAGCACACGTGAGCTGGGTGCCTGAGTTCCTCCATATCCCATGGAGATCTAGAGTCTTGATTCACATGGGCAGGTATTTGAGACGTCCCAGGGTATCCTGCCTATACGCCAGCTGCTTCCTCAGAAGGTCTCCGATCTGCCCCCTACCTACCTGCCCGGTGTGGATATCTTGATATTGTAAATCATCTTATATGGCACTATATGTCATGTGTAGGCAATCAAATCTTACCCCAGCCAATGGATCCTAGAGACTGGTCCACATTACCTTGAAGCAGATATCTATTTGTGCCCACTCAAATCTCTCCCCAGGCACCACTGATTGCACTAATTAGATCTCCTCTGATCACAGTGAGAGTTTGAACACCCAACTCATATGTAGTCAATACCTAAAAGCAGGTGTCTGAATCTGCAGCTACACCCCACCATCGAGGTTTGGCTTACTTTGGTTTGGTTGCCCATCATAAACATCTTGCACCATGTGATGTGTCCATGACCATCCTACCTGCCTTCCAGCCATCACTCATTAGGGCACTCGTGTCCACCAGCCTCATGCAGGTGTCTCACATGCCCTCGAGTCTCAAATGCCACAAAATGTTGTTTTCAGGTAACTTAATCATGACTTAGTACTCAGTGTAAGGTAGTTGTTGAGTTTTTCTGCACCACTGATGAAGAACAAGAAGTACATTCAGAAGGTGATCAATACCATCTGGTTTAGGCAGCTGTTTTAGGATGACTTGTCTCACAGCACACCAGTCTCGCAATGTGCTGTTGGTTTAATCTAATCTTGAACATTACATGCAAAACCTTTTTTACAGCCGTATTTTGCCCACTTTTTATCCACATCTTCTTGTCTGAGAATCTGCCTCACATTGACAGAACAATTTCCTGTAGTTCAGCAATCAGCCAGATCAGTCAAATATGAGTTGATATTTGCAACTTCTTTTTTTTTGCCTTCAGCAGGATAAGAACAAATTGCTGAGTGCATGCAAATGGCTCCAGGCATCTTATAAAGGAGGTATGAAAAAAGGAGGTATTAAACAAAAGAGAAGTATTTGGGGAAATATCCATTTCTGTGGTTAAGCCAAAGCCCGCACTCAAAAGCAACAAGACACAAGAAATAATCCTTCAGCAAAACAGAATGGAAAAAGGAACCCTTTGGTAGGATCCTTTGTCTCATGATGGGATTTTGTGCAGCGACTGCCCAGTGCTCCAGCTGCATCTGAGTCGTGCCCAGGCTTGACATGAGTAGAGGGTAGGATACAGCCATGGCAATGCCATGCTGGCCCTGGAGCCATCCAGACCATTAACCCAGCCAGGCATCATCCAGACCCCCTGGCCGGGGCTGGGCTGGGCGTGCTGAGTGGTCTCACCGCCGAAGCCTTCACTAGCTCATTTCAGAGCGCAGACATGCCCTGTGCGTTCAGTCCTGGCCCTAGCAGATGGAAATAGCGCTGAGAGCAGTTCCATGGCCTTCCGCCAAGAGTTATATCATTCAATTCTTTTTAATAGGAAATATATATCTGTCTTCATTTGCTTGCTGGCGTCCAAGCTTTTAGAGCTCCTCACTTTGCTTGCAAGCTTCCTCTTCAACTTTAAAAAGTAGACATTCTTTTAAAAGACAATCCTTGATAATAATGCAAGATCGCTTGGCTCCAGAAGCCCGAGCTTTAAGACAGCAGATACCACAAGACTAAAATGCAAAATACTGAGCTCTGCCTGCCAGGAGCCCACCAGTGTCAATGTAGAGGAGGGATGAAGAGAAGTGGGCCCACAGTCTTAGACCCAGACACTGCAAACTGCAATCTGCAGATCTCCTGTCCTCTTTTACCTCCCAAGCTAATGATACATTGACCCTGTTTTGACTTTAAACATTTCTAACGATCTTGCATGGTTGCAGCCTCCCATCTGAAATGGCAACATTTGCAACAGTTATTTTCTAAACTATTACATGCATGTCTATGTACCTGAAACATATACACGTTTATGAAAGAGAGAAACAAAATTTCCCTCCTGCCCAGTTGGTTAAGACTAGTTTTTCATGATTAGCCAAACAAGGTCTTGATAAACTACAAAATGCAGTGATCAGGACTCTGATAATCTGCATTCTGAAAGTGGCACACAAAACTATAAATACAGAACGGGAAAAACCAGTGATCTCAGCAAGGCAACTGCCAGTAGGTGAACTAATGAAGCAGACACAACATTAATGTCAATTCTGCAGTCCCATCTGAGCTCTGGTAGAAATAGGAAAGGCCATTATCAAATTGACATCACCTCAGACCTTGCAAGTACACTTGTAGGGGAAAACAAGCCAGAAGGGTCTGCCAAGCTTAATGCCTCTTTGTTCAGGAGTCTTCCTGGTGTTTAGACAAACTGCTTTCTAATTTATGGAGGTTAAAAGCAGGCAATTCTGCTACCACAGCTCTGAGGAGCCTTGCAAGCATGTGCGTAGACTCCACTTGCAATGCACTCCACCAGCAGCAAAAGGCACAGCATAAAGATTTTACTGGTGCAGATACTTGGTGCCACGTACCATAAATAGCAGAGCAATGAAGGCTTCATAACTGTGGAAACTCTTAGTAAAGACAATAATCAAATTGTGCATGACACTGTACAAGCGGCCAGTACCACCACTTCATTTTGTGCATCTTCATCTCTCCACCTACTCAATTGGACAGGGTGATATTAACATCAAACATTCCTTACAGACCCTTTCGTGTTAAGCTGAATCTTTGTTTCCAAAGTTCAACTGCACAGAACTAAAAATAAGAAAAATATACAATTAACGAATTCTCAACACCTCTAAAAATCAAGTTAATTAAGCTTTCTGGAGCTAAAAATATCATGACTTTAAGGTCTGCTATGTCTCAACTTGTCAGTCAAAGAAGATGCTGGTGCTCCCTGAAGAATGCTGAGAATTTATCTTGTCAAGTCATATAAAATTTCCTTTTTCTATCCTGCATGGCCACACAGTAATTAGACCTCAATCTCATTTTTGGTCCAGGACTCAATATTGTCTAGCCTGCATTTCTATGGGTGGGGTGGTAACTGCATTTCTGTATGGGGTGGGTGGGAAAGGAATTTCCCAGCAGGGGGGGAAGAAGGGAAGAAGTTTTGTGGCAGGTTGATCTCACTTCAAGGACCGTTGGCTGCTGGCAGCCTCAGGGAGGTTTCGGAACGAGAGAAGAGCCATTAGGAGATGGACTAGCATGGCCAAGCACGACGGAGTTGGTCAAAGGTGCACAACTAATTTATTAGGATCACTGCCACAGATTTTGTGTGTGTGTATGTGTGTATTTACGTGTGTGTGCAGTGTAATACGTTCACATAGTTGGTTAAAAGGATCATTTCCATCTAGCCAAATATTTCATAATTTTTTATGGTCTGCTTAGCCTTGGATCAGCCGATACATTGAAACGTACCAGTAAGTGCTGTCTAATAGATTGCAGACCTCTGTGAAAAACCACTATCAGTGTTTCAGCAGCGCACTGTACATGTGTCAGAGAAGTGCACTGTCAGCAGGATAGCGCCTGGCGTCTGTCCACATTTTCCTTACTTATAAAAGAGCCGGTGACCTTCGAGAGGCCTTGATCAAAATGAGATGAATAAAAACTAGGTTAGGCATTGTAGTTCTTGGTGCAGCTTCTTTCATTGTGCATAAAATGGTCTGTATGGCCATTTGCGGGCACAGAGACTGAGTCTGAGCCCTTCTGGGGCACTTAGCGTGAATTCATCCACACAGTCTGCTGCTGTGCTGCCAAGAGCAAACTGCACCTCGTGTGACAGGCTTCCAGAAGAGGATCTGGAAAGCTACTAAACAAACAAGTGAAAAATAAAATACACCTCCGAAGCACAGAACTCAGCCCACATATCCAGATTGCTTTTCTTGTTTGGTTCCTGCTCTCTTTGCTCTCCTGCCGCCTCGTTGTGCGAAGGTATGGGCAGAATGTGCCTGCTGCTACATTTTGGGTATGTTTAGAGCCAACATGCTTACACAAGATATAAAAAGCACTGGGTGCAGGAGGGGAAGAGGCAGGAAGAAGTAGAACAGGAAGGAGGCTGAGGAGGTGCAAAGTAAGCTTAGAGGGACTCTAGATCCCTGGCGTTGGGTGCTTCTTCCCGGCACTGGGAATGTGGTCAGTCAACAGCTGCCAAAACCATGCTATCAGCATTACTGGGGGACAAGGCATGCTGGGGGGCGGGTGGAGAAGAGGCCATGAAACACTCCTTTCGGATCTGAAGTCCATCAGAATCAGTGGAAATCCTTTTACTGATTTCACTGACCTTTGGATCAAGACTTCCATCCACTGAGGAGCACCAGCAGTGCTGAAGTTGGAACAAAGGCTGCAAGATTGCTAATTAAGTTGAATTTGATATATTGCTATGCCAGAACGGACCACCCAGCTCTACAAGCTGAGCTTCTCAAAGTGGCCCATGTATTTGCCCAAGTGGTAATGACTTAGGGATCACTAGGAACCAGAAAGGCTGATCGCCATTAAAAGCCCTGCACCCTGGCTGGGCACAGCAACTGGTTCTAGCTACCCTTGGTGAGTTAGGAGGTATCTGACCTTAAATCTCTTGCTTCTTATTCCCATATCTTGCATCTGGGATCTGTCTTATGTTTGTTCTCATGGGGTCAGCAGCTCTTGCTTGTGTTTCTGCCTGGGAAGGAGGCACAACCACCCCACCCTGCTATGCTAACATGCTGCTGAGCCTGTCAAATGTCTAGGTGGTGACCCAGCAGTGAAAATCCAAACAACAGACCTGACTTCTTCCTCCGTTGTGCTCCCTTGCTGCTTCTGGTGGCTTCCCTGCTGCCCTGTGACACATGCCAGGCATCGACTGGATGTGTGACCTATCTGCTGCCTCAGCGCATGGGCCAGGGACAAGCTGGGAACATGTCGCCTTGCAGGGCACCACATGCAGTGATCCGAGGCATTCTCCTAGTCCCAATACCATGGCCTTCCCTCGATGCCTGGTTTGGAGCAGCAGTCCACATGGGGACCAGCAGCAGGGTCTGGGTGACACCACACAGAGCACTTCAGATCCCCATCAATGGCTTCTGAGGTGTACGGGCTCCTTGATGGCTGCGTTGAGGAACAGAAGCAGAGGGAAGGGTCTGCAAATGGCTCAAAGTGATGTATTGCAGTCAGAACTGAAGAGATTTCCAGACTTTTTAAGGAGGAAGGCCATGCTCAGAGAGCACCTGGGATAAGGGATCCATGGCTTTGAAGGAGCTCAGAGTGTTGTTGAACTACAGATGATAAATGCAGTCTTCAGAGCTTGCTAAAAAAGTCGGAAGCACAGGAGCAGGCAGAGTCCTCGGCACACTGCAGGGCTTGCATTGCACTTTCACCAGTAGGTCTCAAGGCCGTTCAGGATGATAACCCCCACTCGCAGGGGGGGAAACTGGGGCAGGGGCAGGGCCAGCTCACAGCCACCCAGCAGGCTGGTGAGCACAAGGAGAGGGAGCAGTGGGCTGCCACACTCAAGCCTTCTGCTAGGACATACGGTAGCAAAAATAGTCAAGTCTAATGTGTCCCATCCTAAAGGGAAAGTACCCCCTTGGGCTTTACTCCCGTGTCTAGCGCTACAGATTAAAACAGATCCTCCTTGCTCACTGCATCCCAGCATAGAAAGGAAATACTCCTATTTTAAAGCCGTCAGCTCCAAAGTCTTCATCAATAAAATGGAAAAGAGTTGCTGGCAGGAACAGCCTGAACTGCCCAGGCTCTCTGAGGCATCAGGATTACCTGCAGCCACCCAGGGAAAAGCTCAGGGTGCTGCTGAAATTAAATTGCCCATCAGGGTATGGTGCCAGTAACACACAGAGCCACAAGGAAGAATTATTTAGAAGCCATGAGTCAGGCTGCAGGTATTGTACCACTCAGTTTTATTTGGTGTCCTTTAAAGCGCTCTCTATAGTGATATGGCAGGCAGAAAAGAAAGAAGGGAAGATCAGAGGTAAAGTGAGCCTTTCAGAGCAGGACAGGATGAACCATGGGTGGCTTGGTCACTTATGAGTGGTCTAGAGCACAGGTTCCCAAGTGCTTTTTCCCATATATTGTCAAAGCCAAAGGTTCCTGTGCTCCAATGGGCCAGGTATCACTCCAAAATGGGTTATGTACCTCCAGTGGTATTGGTACCATGGGCTGGGCTTTGCTGGGCTGGTTAGGTAACATACCACACCTGCAACTCAAGCAGCAAAAGAAGTTTGTTGGAATAAAGAAGATGGACATCTTTCAAAGGAATTTATTTGTACAATAGCTAAGCAGCCTGTGGAACTTAAAGATGACATAATGTCAACAAACTTAGAAAAAAAATCACAAAACCATTTTATTGATTAACGGCACCACCTGCAATTAGCAGAACAGCTGCAATTACTAACAAGCAGAAACAGTCTCCACTTCAGGCTATTGCAGTCAAGCTCAGGTAGACTTGGAACAAACATTATTTCTTCTCCTGAAGAAGTGGCTAAGACATTCTGAAATTATTTTGTCCCAAACCAGGACAAAAGATTGAAATCTCAAATATATATACACATCTGAACAACTCGTTCAGACTATCTTAATGGAAAAATTTGAGTCAGGGCACTCTCAAAAGTTATTTCTTTAATATTGATCATAATAATATTTATGTGCTGAAATGTACCACCATAAGTGCAACTTCCCTCCAAATGGCTGAGAGCTTTGATGGGACGATACTAAATAATATGGAAGATGTTCCACAGACTGGACTTAGCTAAAAAAATTTTACTTCAGTATATACCTTGGCAAATCAACTTGGAAAAGGATATTCAGACTCAACTTAGACCCAAATATTTAGGATGCTTGGAGTGTGACCCTTCTCCTTAGCTTGAGCTGAATGCAACAAAAACCTGTTTACATCAGAGCTAGCTGTCCAGACTCCATTAAACTTCATACAGCTAGGCGCCTGCAGAATGCATCCAACCTACCTGGGTGAGCTGCACCCTCCAGCTGCCTGTTCCTCCCCACTGATGTGAAAGGGGCTCTGCTACCTGTCCATATGCAGATGTCACCTTTGTGAGGGTCTAAAGTTAGGTGGGGTGTCTCCTCTGGCCCTGTTCTAGCACACAGAAGTTAGCAATGGTTTGTCCACCACCAGCTGAAGCACTTGAAAGCCAAATAATGTATTTCAAACCTACACCTCATTTGAAATGGAAAATCCAACTTTCTATTCCAAATATACCTCAATAACCATTTGGAAATGTCCCATCCCAGCCTCACCAGAGGCTGCTGCCACCCAGCCTCTGCCACTGCCTCACTCCTTCACTCTTCCATCCTTCTCCAGGTGTCTTCTCCTCTCTTCCCCATCTGTGGATTCCCACAATTGCCCCCTCCCCAGCCTTAACCATTACTTGGGCACACACTCCCCATTCTCCCCCTCTTCGATGTTACCATCTCCTGCTACCCAGCCTGGTGCTTGAACCCAGCTAGCACTAGCCTCTCCCAGTTAGCGGGGTACTGGGCACACTGGGTGGCCCCTCTGACTCACTGTGTCGGTCCATGCCTTCCCTCGCATGGCCAGTGGGCCCTGCTGTCCATCCCTTACAGGGGACACAAATATGACACTTGAGGGCAAACCAGGACATTATAATGTGAAAACCATAAAGAAGAAATCAAGAGGTATTTTTGCCACCACCTTCTGCAGGGCGGGGTTAGGCATGTCAGATCTGAGCTGGTTTAACTGTTTTCTTGGAATGCCCTATTCAGTCAATTCTATATTCTGGCTGTAAACCCATGGCAACAGATCTGGAGAGATGACCAGGGTACGTGCTCCTGCAGAGCACAGCGATGCCAGGAATCCCTCCATCTTGCAGGGTTTATTTTGGTTTCTGTCTGACAGGGAGAGTGCCACTTACTCTTTTTCATTAAAAGACACTCAGATGTAAGGTAGCCTTTCCTGACAGCGTGCTCCCTTTCCTCCCCCACGCTCCCCCTCACCCCTGCCAAACTGGATGAACTGGATACCTTCCCCAGATACACCCCAACATTTAAAGCGCCATACTGCTGACATGGGCTCATTCACGTCTCCCTTCAGCTCCTCCGCGTACCATGACACAAACTCTCGTTGACTCCCAGGAGGACAGGCATCACGTGCTGGCCTGAGGTGCCACACAACCCGGGAAGGCAGGCTGTGTGCCACCGGGAGCAGCCGGGCAGACCCAGGCAGATGTTTCTCTCCAGAGGATGAGCCGGCAGCAGAGATGGAGGCAGCGCTGCACTGGCTGTGGGCTCGTGCAGTCCCCATGGGAAGCCCAGTTCAGTCTATCAATCATGTTCCTCTTCTACATTCATAGTTTCCACCAGGATCACAAGTGGTTTAGGACACATTGTCAGAGGAAGATGGGGTCTGGAAATTACTGTAGCAGCAAGGGTGGCCTATATACCCTCAGTATGGGTTTGGTGCCCTTGACTGGGTGAAGATAGTTGGTTTCCATTGATGTAGGAACCAACTGACTCAAACTTAAACATGGAGATAATGAGGAACAAAGACGAGCTGCTCCACAGCACCCGCCTCTCCTCCCACCAGGGACTGGTGAGAGCCCTGCCTTCCCCTCATCCTTGGAGACCCTTGTCCCCTGCACCTAAATCTCCCCAAGGATAGGACTGCAGCACCTGGATTTATGAGGCCCCGCACAGGATTTAGTCTCTGGATGCTCAAATATACAAGACCAATTTTTGGTGAAAAGAAGGGTCATAGTTTGAGAAGAATAGGATATGTGTGTAAATAATAGCTCTCAAATTAACTTTTTTTTTTCAGCTTTCGCTATATTTGATCTGTGATAGTCCAGCACCCAGACTGACCTTTAAAACAAACAAATACCTTTTCACCCAACACATAATTAAATTGTCAAACTCGGTGTCATTAAATGTTGTGGAGTCCAACAGTTTAGACAAATTCATAGAGGACAGATCTACCAATGGCTGCTGAAAGTAGTATTCTGGATGTAACTTCCAGGCCAGGAAGATCTCAGACTCCCAACTATGAGAAGATTTATCTCTTTCCTTGAATTCTTGTTGCTGACCAGAACTGAGCCCAGTTCTGAGCTGGGTGGACATTTCCTCCGGCTGCAAAAGGTGGTTCTTCCCTCTGTGCATGGCCTCTCTGCCGTGAACATAAAGCTTTGTTTCTCCAGTGCACCTTATGCTGTAGAGCCACACTTTAAGGTCAGACATTTACTTGTTCTGGAGGGGTATTTGCTTGGGTTTTGGTTGGTTTTGTTTTGAAGAGTGATGTGGTTAAATAAAAAGAGGTGCAGGCTGGACTCTTGCATTATTCATCAGAGTTAGGCAATCCCAAACAAAAGCCGGGTTGGCGTTAGTGGGAGTTTCATGTGTTACTCGTTCCTCAAGGAGATCTGCTCCAACAGCACTAATTGGTAGCCTCAACACCAGGAGTCCATGTCTCCATCTCCAACTCTTCCCAGGGTATGACGACACAGGAGCCACTTGCGGCTGCTGCAGCCACCATCCAGCGTGCACCCACCTCCGCCGTGGGCTCCAAGGGGGGATGCAGGAGCAGCGAGGCAGGTAACCTGTGCCCAGCATGGAAGTCTGTGCCAGGTTGCAAGAAAAAAAGGAGAGGAAGGGGAGATGGATGAGTGAAATCTGAATAGGAAACAGGATACATTAGGCTGGGTTTTCTCTTTGCATACAGCGGCAGGCAGCAAGATTCGCATGACACAGAGCGGATGGTGATAGCCGAGCAGAGAGTCTGTGGAGCCAGTGGAGATGTGCTCAGCTATTCCTGTGGCACGCTGATGTGCGGTGCACCCTGGGGCTGACTCATCCTCATGCTACTTTGGTGGATCCCCTTTGTTGTGAGGGCAGCAGCATCAGCACAAAACAAGGAATCACACAGCAGTGATTTCAGGAGCCAGGGAGCAGCATTTCCACTAGAATCAGCCTCTGTTTGCCATGGTCTTTGCTGTGAAGAACAAATAAGCCTATGGAATGAACTGAACTTTTAAACCCAGGCTGCTCAAGTGCGTTTCAAATTAGGACCTTCTTTACTTAATTAAAAATGAAAGGCTCTTTCCAGCATTAAGCTACTCTTTGATAGAGTTAAAATTCTAAGAAGAGAGATAATCCAGAATCTTAGCTCAGGTTTGGAGATGCAGTTGCTTTACCTCAGTGGAGCACAAGTTGTTTACAAAATTGATGTTTACAATAGGAACAAAGCGCCCTCAGACAAAGCAAGAAAACCCCATTTACCTGTGGGGAGAACTGGTAACAGGATGCCTGAGACAAAACCCCTAGTTCAGCAGGGCATACCGAAATGAGTTATTTTGTGCTGCTTTCTGTTGATTTAAAATGAGATGACACAGAGACAGATTAGCTAAAACCACAGACATTATAAATTGCAATTTGGCCTCAAAAGCTGAAATGCTTTGATCTGTGACTCAGTTAGGGCCAAACTGAAGAGCATTTAAAGAGGGGGAAACACGTACAAGGGAAAAAGAGCTTGGACATAAACAACATTTTCTCAAATTACAGTAGCTGACCTGAATAAGTCTTCACCATTATTTTCATCGGAGTTTAATCATGTCCACCAGGAAAGGTGCATGGCAGCATCCGCACATGGAATTTCTAAGACAAAACATGGCAATTTCCAGTGTGTTCATTAACTGCATGAGTAGAAAGCATTTCTTCTCTGCTGCCCAGTTTGGGGCTCATATTTGGTCTGGCCTTTCTGTGAGAATGTGGTAAGAGATTTTGGAGCTGACACATAAGCAATTGGTTTGATTTTTTTTTTCAAAGTAGAATCAGAAAATCTAGGATTTGGCAGCCTTGAAAGTCCTTAAGGGTTAAGAATATGCTTAAAGTTAAGTATGTGAGTTGGTGTGTGCTGAGGCAGGAGCAAAACTGTCTTGCTCTTTAGGGAAAAAGTCTCCCCATCTCTCTCTCCCTCCCTTTGGAGAGGTTTCTGCTCCAGCCAGCCCTCCCCACTCTTCATAGCGGGTTGTGGGGCAAAATCCTGGTTTATTTGCTCAGCAACGTGAGCTCCTTGCACTGCTCTTTACGCAGTCTGGATGTCTTTTGCAGTCTCTTGCAACATTTATCTTTTCAAATAGCATTTTATTTTCACCTTGTGAGCCGACCTCCCTTGTGCTCCTGATCGCCTTGACACATGTTTCACAATTCCTGCTTTTGCCAACGTGAAAGGGCGAGTCACAGTGGAGGGAAGGGTTCCAGCTAGGGACTGAGCCTGGCCACCCACATGAGCCAGGCTGAAGCATGGAGGTGGCCCCTGAAGAGCTGGAAGCCTCTCCAGGCAGGAGCTCAGGCACTGGAGCAGGGGCCATGCTGGAGGACAACCTGCATCTTTCCTGTACATCTGTGCAAGCCAGCTTGAGGCCTCGCTACATCCCCACGCCAGAGGGCATCCAGCGGAGCCTGCCTGGAACATGGCAGAGAAGAGGTGTCAGATTTGTTTTCCCAGGAGTTTGGCACAGGTAGTTTAAAGCCAGAGGATTTTCCAACTTCCCAGCGTGTAAACAAAATGCACCTCTAGTCCTTCCCCTGTTGGCCTCGTTACTGCCGAGCAAGCATCAGCACAGCCGGCAGGAGAACCCCTCCAGGTCCATCAGTGCGCCTCTTCCCTTTATTGGAGGTGCAGTCACAACTGTATTTGTTTGCACTGCTTTTCAGAGGCTTACCAGCACAGTGCTGTAAACACTACCTTTCATCCCAAGAAATGTCTTTCCACATGAGAAAGGAATCCTGGACTTGCTGGGATTATCCTAGACTTGAGGCAGGAGGCTTTTGGCTGACGTCTCTGGTGGTGGCATTTGGTGATCCAATGGTCTAGTCCTGTGTCTGCCATGGCACTGACTGGTCCACCGCACATCGTAACTCACTTGGTTGTTCTGCCTCATCGTCCTTTTGGCAAAAAATCAGCAGTCATATATCCCAGAATAATTGCAGTGTTCAATGAGATAGTGGCCCTTGTCTTGCTCTTCCTTCTTTAATTATTCCTACTGAAGACAGACCTGTCTCCAGAGTAGGATGAGCAGGATTTAATGCAGCATTTGTACAGACCTGCAGTATGAAATGCTGCTGGGAAGGTGTTTGGGTGGGAGTGTAAAGATGACTTACTTTCAGAAAGGGTCAGTTTGGAGATGTCACTAACTTAAATGTAGATACTGCTCCAACATATTGCTGAACCAAATGGTGCTCTTTTGTATGCAATTCCACTCTTACCCCTCGTGCTCAAAATTAAGCATATGCTTAAACACTTTGCCAGATGAGGTCTTCAGAGCTCCATTAGTGCTGTATGGTTTTGCTCTAAACTCACTGTAATTGTTTCTCATTGAATAGATGCTCACTGAGTAAGATATAAAAAGAACATGGGAACAAAGGGGCCCTCAATCTGAGACTTTGATCCACATATTATTCAAATACATAATGACTGCTTTGATTTATGGATTTATAATTCTATTGAGGCATTCCGGAGATTACCCAAAACATTCCCGCTTCAGTCGATGCTGGAGGGTGTTACCAGAGCCCCTGCCTGGAATTAGACGGATAAAATTCAGTTGCCTGTTTGCTGCTGAGATTACAGCACAGATTGCAGGATAAGTGCAAGCTGCATGGCAATGCACTTACTTATATTTGGTGCTAATTGCAAAGGCGCTTTTTTCGCTGTCACCTAAGAAAAGCATCTGAAAGTACAGATTCCCTTCTACCCGCAGTATATAGAGTTTTGGCAGTATAACAAGACAGCAGACTACATAGTGGGTGTGTTGAAAGAAGGAGCAGATGGTAGATTGCTAGCACAAGGATTTAGCAATGCAGTTAGAAAACAGATTATTTTGGAAGATGAGAAATTATGAAGTATGATTAGCCCCCTCCCCTCGACTCCCACTCCCCTCCCCAAACATATCCCCACAGAATGTTCGTTTGGTCATGTACCATAGGAGTGACTCAGCTTCAATACTCAGTAAGACTTTTGCAAGAATTCAGATAGGTGACAGCTGTGAAGAAAAAAATGCCCTGCTTTGCATTTGTGTCAATACCGGTTTGGATTTTTAAACCCATCTCACCTCACACAGCAGACCCACCCTGTCGTTAACAGAAAGGATTACTAGTAAAGGGACCTGGACTGCAAGAAGATTCCCAGATGATGGGGACTCATCACCCAGCTCAGGACCTGCTCTTGCTGTTTACTCCCCACATACCACCACTCTTGTGGGCAGAGGAGTTTCTCAGTCAGTGGGAACTCGAATCTAGGATGAGGATTTATCTTCATACCTCCCTTGCTGTAAAACTTCCTTTCTCTCATTCATTACATACTGGTTACATTGAGAGATTTAGGTGTGGGATAGTGTGATGCTTCTGCTATTTGAGCAAGCAGAAAGAATAAGACTTCATTAAGTGCTGAATCTCTTAATGTGATCCATATAGTCTGGCTTCTGGGAGAGAAAGAGCGACATCAGAAATGGGGGTAACCTCTACTGGCAGACCCTAGGGAGCCTTCTAGTTGCGTAAGGAGTGCTCTCTTTCCCTCTCTTTCACTAAAGGTGGTCTTATCATGGGGAGAGGATATATGAAGGGCTTTGCACTGCGAATGGTGAAACCCCCGGCAACGTGAGAAGAAACAGTTTGGGGTTTCTCCCCACTGCTGGGACTCTGGAAGCAGGACTTAGAGGTTAGCCAGAGATCAGCTTGGGGAGGGACTGTGTTAAAGTCTCCCCTCCACTCAGCCGTAGTAACAACAGGGGATTTAAGCAGGACATAAGAGGGGCTGTAGAATAACTGGAAAGTCCTTCAGTGTGAGACAAAGAGCAAGAGCTGAGCAGGAAATACGAGTGCTTTTCTGGTATGGTGCTAGGAGGTCACTCCTCTTACCCACTTCTCTGCTTGATAGCTGCATCTCCTCAGCAGCTGCCATCATTGGTGCAAAAACAGGGACCCAGTATGAACACCAGCAGGGGAGTCTTGTGTCCTCAGTCCCTGTGGCATCTTGAAATTATGTAATGGCAAATAACAGACAATACAGATCCTGGGCAAAGAGTTTAATTTTGGTCCTTTCCAGTTCATCCTCCCAGGATCTCAAATTCTTGGGATACAAGGGTGAGAATCACCTGGAGACCTAGATCACTTTGGATGTTTCAATTAATGTCATCCTAAATAAAATGTCTAAAATAAATCAGGTGCATTGCATTCTGAAGGGTGCCTGTTTCTTCCAACAACTATATAAAGAGACCAAAGTAATCAGCTCAGATATAATTACTCTGCAGGCATTTAAGTTGGGTGAGGTAAATGCCACCCAAAATCCTGGTTAACTACAAGCAATGTTCTGTTGGTAGGAAAATCAGCCACCTGCAATACAAAACATAAATGTGGTGTGTTACCTATGCACCAGAGTCATATTGAATGCAGCCACGATTTAACAGTAGACCATGGAGGGAGAAGCAGAGGCTGTACCGATCACTGAGAGAAGAGTCTCTCTGGAGATGAAAATGTCTACTTCAGCATGAAATGACACTGGGTTTAGTTTGTCGTTTCCCCAGGTGTGCCATCAGATTAGTTCATATCACTTCAGCACTTAAAAGGATTCTTCAGTGCAGTGACATTGGAGATGGTCACTACTGGCAGGGTTCACCTGCCTAATGATGATGGAACTGGGAAGGGAGCCGGGAATTTTCTGGTCATCAAAGCAGCTATGTCTCAGCAATTACCAGCAGCTGAGTGTTCACATCTCTTTTTCTGAGTTTGGAGTGGAATATAGGAAACTAGATCTTGCATCAGCCACTACCTCAGCATTTCAGAGTGGAGGCACATCCCTCCAGAAACCACCTGTTTTCCATTCCTGCTAAGGCTGTGTCCTTTTTGCTATCCAGAATCCCAGCAGAGGTGTCTTCTGGTTTTAGGTAGACTGGTAAGTCTGGATGGTCTTCATCTCACAGCAAAGCCAGGTGCCTATAATCAGGAAGTAATTGCTTTTTTGTGGATATGACTGATCTGGTGGTGGAATAAAGTCACAAGGTAACACAGTCCTCGCTTTCTCTTGTGGAGTGTGGACTATAGGTACTCCTGAAATATTGTAGAAGTTGGAAGAACAAGTTTTATCTTGCATCTGTGTCATCTTTGGTGGATGAAAGCTGGTGGAGAATTATCAGGTCCTTGACTTAGAAATGATCATCACTGCTTTTGTAGAAGGCAGGCTGATTTTGCTTTGAAGGAGTCAATAAAGTGAGTTTTGCTCAGGAAGTCATTGCTGAAAATTGGTAATCCTGGTCACTGTCAGCTACAGCATTTTCTTTTGGGATCAGATTGTGGAGAAGCAGCTCTCAGAGGAGCCAAGTCCCTTTGCTCTCCTTTACCCTCCCCAGTCTCACTATAGCCCTGTGTAAAATGCAGAGCTGGCTTAGAAAACTCCTCTTGGAGACTTGTGATCACCAGGGACATACTGCCATTGGGCTGACCGCTGGCTGCAAACTTTCCAGATGAGGGGTGGGGGTTGGTGTTGTTGGGTTTGGAGTTTTTTTCCCTGAAAATGCTGACCTGACACAAAGCAAACCGACTTTGGGGATGATTTTGACAATACTCTGACAGAAACCAGGCAAGTTTCCAGTGCAGCCCCACTTGCCAGGTGGGTTTCCAAACCCTCCTTGTTTCTTGTCAGCTCACGCACAGCACCCCTGGCAGGCTGCCCTGCTGAATCCCAGGCACAAGGCTCGTGGGTACAGCAAGTTCCCAGAGCTTCTCTCTAGTGCTTCGAAAAAGCCCAGCGAAGGTGACTGATCCCAGGGCTGCAGTGCTAAGCAAGCCATCCTCCCTGAGCCTTCTCTCTGGGAGTCTGGGGAATATTTGTAAATGGTTGACACACAAAATACCATCTTAAAGTTTTCTCAACTTACTTTTGGAACTTTGCCATTTCAAAGTTTTATTTGCTTTTGGAGTAAAGTTTTGTGTTTGGTGGTTGGTTTTTTGGGTCCCATCTATGGAACTGAGCATGGAATAAAGTGTAGATCCATCTGTTCAAACTACCAGTTACCTCTGACTCCATTAACAGGGACATGTTGCTGCACTGCCTGCAAACACTTCTGGGAGTAGATGTGACCTCTCCTCAGCAGCTTCATTCTTTCTCCTGGGAGCTCTGCACAAATGGTCCCACTCCCCACACATCCTCCCAAAGGACTCTTAGCCATGGGGCACCACAGGGTGTTAATCCTGTCGACCTCTCTTGTTGCTTGTGGCCATGAGGAAAGGCTATTCAGCAAGATGCGGCTGTGTTTTCTTTTTATCAGGTCTACAATGGTCAAAGGCATGGCACTGTTTCCTCTGGCTGGAGGACACAGGTCAGCCTCTACATGGGACCAGTGCACAGCCACGGACAGCCCAAAGGGAACCCCAGGTAGGTGAGATGAGGGTGATCCTGCAGCCTGGAGACATGGTGGAAGCCACACCAGCTCTTCTGACTACAGAATTACACATTCCTGTATTTCAGGGGAAATCTGCAATTCAGAACTGATTTTAGACTCCCTGCTTGTTCCTTGGTGGTTTGATTACAGAAGTGACACAGCTTTGCAGAGCCTGGGTCTGCCCAGCAGGCTGTGAAAAGGGGGCAGCCCATCTTTTCCATCCTTTTCTCACCTGGCGATCCAGTGGTTGCAATCCCCCTGTGCCTTCAATGGATGCTGCAGTCAGAGCCCTGTGAGAGCCTGGCTCTGCTGCACAGCAGCATCTCACTAAGTACGTGAAACCTGCGGGTTCCTAAAGGAAATCTAAGAAAACCCAAATTAAATAAAAAATTAAAATTCTGGTGGTTTCTAAGCCAGTCTGGGTTTTTTTGTGTTGAGGGAGGAGTGGATCTTGGGTATTTCATACACTGCAGTGCCAAGCATGGCCAGGGAGCATCCAGGAGCCCCTCGCTGGTACAGAGCTGGGCTGGCAGCTGATCGAAAGCACTTGGTTCACTCTTTAAAGAAAGACTTGAAAGGCTCCACCATGGGGGAAGAAAAACACAAGAGCGATGGTATGAGGAGTTGGCTGAAGGGACAGAGACAGGCTGCAAGCTGGGGTTTAGCAGCTGAAGCCTATTAAGTGGACAGATCAATCAATAGCCCTTTTAATGGGAAGGAAAGATCAATCTTTTTCCTTGCATGGATTACGGCTCCCCCTGCTCCCTTGTGTTCACTTCTTATAGCCAGGCAAATTCAGGAGAGCTGGACTGTGAAAGGCTGGGTTTGGACCAGAAAACTTGCAATGGAGCAGGATCCTGCTGGGCTGGGCTAGCTGTGGCAGGGGTCCCCACATCATCCCAGTCCGGCCAGTTGGTACTCACCTGCCCCTGGCACAGGACTTGGAGCTGTGCAGTGGCCACATCACTCGGGGCAGGGAGGTGGGAAGTTAGCAACAGTCACACTGGTATAACTTGTTAAAAGGTCATACTGTTAAACAACAGGGTCAGGTACAACACCCGGTTTTGATCAGAATCAAGCGAAAGAGAGACGTCCTTATGATTTATACCCATGGCTGAGGAGGTCACTCTCTTGTTTCCCACATTAAGCAATGCTGGAAGCTTCACAAGATGGGTCTAGAACTTCTTCAGTAAGCAGATGGGGTCTCTCATAATTAGGGATTAGCTTCAACCCTGCTGTGTTGCTTCGGAAATGTTCCTATCAGCATTTTGCAGGGATAGCGTACTTGTCCATGGGCAAGCAAAAAGCCTGTGAGTCCGGCCTTCGGCAGTGGCCCATCCTCTGCCTACTTAATTTGGAAGGCTCCCCGGCACAGGCCAGCGTTCCTGCCTGCTCACACAGCCCCCACAGAAACGTGCAGTGCTCTAGACAGGATTTTTATAGTCATGAAAATAGTCCACCCAGCAGACAGGCACAGCTTTGTATTGTTAGGGGCTGGTTCCACTGGGGAATTTTTGAATTCAGATTGCCCAACTCTAGCTCGGCAGGGCTGGGTGCCAAGGTATTTGGGCACAAAACGGTCAAGTGAGGTTTCATTCTTTTTTTGTAGGCAGACAATATTTTTATGCCTCGTCATGGCTGGGCAATCAAAACAGCAATTAGGGTGCATCAGCAGATGTGCTTGCTTTTAGTGACTGTCGGTCTCAACAGCGCACAAGCCATATTCTGTTCGGTACAAAGATCTTTTCATTTCCAAATAAAACTTGGAATTTTAAAGTGCTTTGTCAACCATCTGAAAAGCAGAGCAGGGGTGGCATTTGCTGTTAGCACTCTCAGCCCATAAAACTGCACATGTTTATCTTTAGCGCTTCCACAAGGTGAGCAGAAAATGGAGACCCTGCATCTGCTCGGGGGAGGCAGGCAGAGCACAGCCTGTGCCATTGCTCGCAGTCCTGGATAGGGACAACAAAGCAGATTTGTCTTCACATCAGCACAAAACCAGCCCAGCTTCCCAGGTCTGCAAGGCCACTGGGAGCCATGGCCAGCACAGCTCCACATCGTTACTCTCTCCCCTGGTGTGGCCTGGCTCAAAGTTAAGCAGCTGTCCCAAGAGTCATGTAACGTCCCTCTGCAACTGGGGACAGTGACGATGCTGCAGGACGAGTGATCTGCCACAAGCCCCACAAGTCAACAGAGAGAAACGGTGACTCGTGTGGTCCCCAGCATCCAACCAAAGAGACAAACCATCTGCTGAGGGCTCCTGCCTCTGCAGATGACCAGAGGAGATGAGCCACCAAAACATGGCACTTCGCTTTTAGATGTCCAAAGCTAAGCGCCAGGAATCCTACCCTCTACCTATACATAGCATCTGCACCCATAATTTCCCAAACATCCTGTATTCCCAAATCCACCAAGCAGCAATGAAACTTGCTGGTACCTGTTACTTTGGAAAGTCTGGTGTCAGCCATGCCCCAAGCTTCACAGGAATTTTTGCAGGTTGGAGCAGCTAGGGGATTAGGTACAATAATACACATGAATTTCACTCAAATTAGCTGAGATGCAGCAAGGCAGAGGTCTAGGAAAGAGGTTTGTCTCCTGTCGGCTCACATCATCATGGGCGCAGCCACGTGCCCACCCTGGCACCAAGGGAGAGCAGGAACATCCACCGAACAGCACGGGCACCTTGGGTTACAGCATACCACCCTGGCAACATGCTGCAAGGAGACAGTGCAGGGAAAGTTCATGGTTTGAAAAGCACGTAAGAAAATGGGGCTCCGTATTCATTTCAGCTGCTTTGATATTAAAGTATGAACCAAATTTAACAGGCTATTACAACTGGCAAGAGCACAATCTGGTCATCTTCAGGTTTTATGTAGGCTGCCTGCAAGGAAAACACTTTCACCTCTCCATGTTAGGTCATTTCTAATAATGTTTGAAGTTAAGATAAGACCCTTATTTTTCCATATTGCTCTTACTTCTGTTATATTCGTTTTGTTCTTTTCTTCCCCTCTCATGCCCCTCAGGTCTGCACATGCACGTTTGTGCTGAGGATGGTCAGCTTGTAGGCACTACATAATTCACTGGATGCTACTGGAAGTGGCTCAGAAATTAATTCCACATCTAGGATCTGAACCAAGGCAAGTGAAGGTCACCTGAAAGTCTTTTGCTGACCTCAGAAGAACGCTAGATGCTTTGTGCATGTAACAAAAAAGAGAACAAGAAGAAGAAGCAAATTCTGAGCCTTCCAGCTTTGGCCCTGGCCCATCGGTTAGTCACTGCCTGTTGCAGTGGCCAAAGCACCAGCTTCGTGGTGAACGTGGGACAAGCTGGAAAAAGGGATCACAAGAGCTGAGAGGGCAGGGGCTTTTTCACACGAAGTTATGAGGGCCCTGAGCTAGGGCTGATGGACTGGCTGTGATGGGTAAGCCCAGCACTAAGAGCCAAAGGGTTCCCTGGGGCTTTCTCACCAATGTGTCCCTTGCAGGCAGATTTCATCAGATGCAATTTAAAAGATATTAAGCTCTTTCCTAACTTAATTTGTCTGTATAAATAACTACTACAGTTGACAAAGGGCTGTTCTGGGATCATGAAAAGGATGGGAACTAGTACTCAGAGCTGGAAACAGGAGGACAGACTTGAGACACCGGTGTTTTTTTCCAGGTGAGCTGTGTGGGGCATCCTTTAGGCCTTTGGCAGCACCCTGAATCCTCATGACCTACTGCAGGGCTGGGGAAGTCAGGCTGGGTGCAGAGGGTTGACTGATGACCTTCCACTCATTATGTGGATGAAGGATTTTAGCTTTGCAGCCTCCTTTTGATAGACAGGGGGTTGGGACTCATTACTACGCATCCTAAGTTACTGTGCTGCTTATGTCTATTAAAACCCATACCAGTCACCTCCACTTTACCAGACTGTGTAATCTCCTTACTGAAGCAGGGTCACCAAGGCTCAAGGCAGAAAGTGACTACCGAAACATTCTCCACTGCACTGTGGGTCCTGATTTCTCCTGTCTATACCAAGACAAGACTCTCACCAACACCAAGACTTGGGTTATCTTCTTGCCCTGGACCCATGGCTGGACAGTGGCTACCAATGGTGGCCTCAAGTGTCTATGTTTATTGAGCTAAAGCTTCACGGGCTGATCTGTCCAGAGACTCAAGCACTTCTCTCATGGTGTACAGAGCATCAGGGCATCAGGACATAGCCATGGAACAACCCAGGAACTATGGGGTGTCCCCGGACCATGCTGATGGCAGTACTAAGGAAGGCATGGCTACGTACATGGGGGACATCTATGGTATTAGCAGGGATACTTGCACCTAGGCTAACGAGGGAACCCAAAGGTCAGGATCAGACACAAGTAAACACTGAAATACTGACATACCGTAAGGCTTAGACTCAGCCCATATCAGCCACAATTACAGGGATTTCCAGTGATGTTTCAGATGTCAAACTGGTCGATTTACCCTTTGGAAAGTTCCACACCTCCCAGCTCACTACAAAGGGCGTCCGGCATATCTGTGGTCCTAACTTCAACACCTCTGCTCTGCACATAACTTAGGTGAGCTGAATAATGCCCAAGAGCTGTTCATGAAACTGCACAAACATGCACTGAACTCCTGGGAGGAAAATGTTTGTTCATTCCTTGATCCCTTATCTAGTGCACTGCAAATGCTAAAACAGGCCAAGGAATTTGGCTCAAGAATAGTGATGGGTCAGGAATGGAGATTAGCTTTGTGTGCCAAGCATGGGCTCTTGATGCAGTGGCATTTTGAAACAGGTGGCAAAAGGAGGGTATGAACCACAAAGGAAGATACAGTTTGCTTTTGAAAGAAAGCCTGAGCCTTTTTTTTTTAATACAATAACAAAGTTTTGAAGTTGCTTAAGCATCTTTTCTTTTTTCCTACCTCATTCTTACACGACAGACAAATGTAGAGGATAAGCAGGAGAACTGCAGCACCCTCTAAATACTTTGTGAGCCCATTTGTGTCCCTCACCATTCTCTATGCTTCAGCAACTACAGCAGAAGCGACCAGATGCCTGCCAGAGCAGCCTGTAGCAAAGTGCTGTCTGTTGCACATATTCCATAAAAGCAGTCATTTGAATATCCTATTCCTTTGTGGATTTTTCTAATAAGGTTTACATACAAGGACCTGCTTTTTTTGCAACAGTTAAGCAGAAACATAAATAAGAAGGACTTCTTATAAGTGGCTGTTATAAAAGTACTGTTACTCAAAATCTCCATCTCACTTGTTGGATACTACCCCTTTAAACGATGGATTTGCAGTATCACCGGGATGTCCTGTGTGATGCCCTTAGCTAAAGAGCATCTCTGCTGGCAATTGATTTTTCTGCTGCTGTGGGAGATCTCACAGCACAACCTAAGTGAGAGTACAGTCAAATCAAATGGTTACTGGAGTGTGCCACTGCAGAAAGACAGATGCAAAAGTTCAGTTCTCAGCTGTGCCCATGACCTGCAACGTGAGCTGGGCCAAGTCACTTCATCTTCCTGCGCCTCTGTTTCTGCTCCAGCCTTTGCGCATGTATCTCATGACTTGTGAGCTGGGCACATGAGTTTCATTGTGTTTGTCCAAGACACACTAAACCAGAGCTGTCAGCCTGATTTGTGCCTCTTGGCACTGCCAATGTTACCAGTTCTGGGGGATTTACCGCAGGTCTTCATGTTTGGAGGCTCCCATGAAGTCTCCATTCCTGGGATGACGCGTTGAATTAATTTTTCATTTAAAAGGAAAGGACATTTTTAGGCAAGCTTGAAAAGACAAGCACTAGAAGTTCATACTTGAGAATGGAAATAATGCAGAGGTGAGTGGTGTTATTTTGGGTGTGCAATCGTTATTTTTAACACGTGGTGTTAGCAGCATGGCAGTAACACAGAAAGAACCCAAATGACGTACCCACAACAGTAAAATCAGTAGAGAGTCAAAATGCTCCGGTTGCAAAGGCACTAGACAAGCAAACATCTAATTACCCTGTTTTAGCAGTATGGAAACCCAGTTCATTTACCAGGGTTTGCATAATGTGTCTCCATATTCTGTTTACAAAGGAAGATGCTGCCATTCAAAGGCTGCAGGGCTGTCGGTGAGGGTTTTTTACCCTGTTTATCAGGCCAGCCCCACACTCCTCTGCACTCTGCTGCACACAATGCCAGCGGCCCGGCGCTCCTCCCCTCCTTCAAAGAGCGCTGCCAAGCCAAAATCCGCCTGCTCCCTATGCGCTGCGCACAGCAGCCCTCCAGGGAGTAAGAAAAGGGGCTGGCAAGGAGGAAACATGGACTTTCTGGTTTTTTGTTGTTGATTCCACGGCTGGCTTGTATGGCGTGTGATGGCCTGCTAGCCCGCCTCTAAAACGGGGATAATGAGTCATTATCCTGCCAATAACAATGTGTATCTTTATTTAATTCTCCTCCCAGCGTGTTGGTTGCCAGCAGGTGATGCAGATGGCCCAGGTCGGGTGACAGGCAGCAACCGCCAAGCAGCTGGGGCGAGCACTGGGTGCCGGGGGAGAGTGTATGTACGCCATGCCAGCTAGGTGACAGCACCCAAAAGCCACCTTATCCATGGGCCGTTTGGGGAGGTGCTGGGGAGGTGATCACCACCCCAGGGAGCTGGGCACAGTGTGGTGCGCTGGGGAGAGATGGAAAGCCCACGGGCAGTGCTCCAGTCGGCAGCCAGATACCTCCCATTGTATTCATTTGCATGAATAAATACAAAAGTGGGTTTATTGCGTTGCCCTTCCCCAGGTGGGAGGCAAAATGACTTGCCCCACAGTCACCCCAGCAGGGTGCAGGAGCCTGCAGCAAAGTCCAGCCTGCAGGCCAAACTTGTGAACCCAGAGAGAGGAGATGAGACCCTCCTCTAATCTCACCCATCTGCATAGGATGCCCTGAGACTGCAGGGGGAAAAGCTTGCTGTTACTTCACAAATAATTTGTAAATTCATTCTTGAGGTAAGCAAGTCAAATTGCTCCAAATTGCTCACTTCAGTAACTTTATGCTCAGATTCATCCTACCTTGGTAGTTTATGAGTTTCCTGGTTTATCTGATGCTGGGGGGATGCACAGCGCATCTCCCTCGTGGCAGCTGCCCCTGTGCTGTGCTCCACCAAGGGTACCTGCTCGGCCCCGGCACTGCCTGTATCTTGGCATCAGATCTCACTGGGCTGCTGTGCTGCGTACAAACCATTACATGCAATAACAAGCAAAGCACTGCTTGAACCTTAGCACAAAGAAGCAAAAAACCAAAACAATAAATGCATTTTCCACAAGGGCAGAGACAGCAGCCTTTGAATAGGAATTGCTGGATCGGCTTATGACTCAGCTGGCTGCTCGCAGAGCACTTCAGCACATGCTCAACTTGGGGTGGCAGCTGAGGCTCTGCTGGCTTTGCTGAATGCAAAGCAAAATGCACGCAGAAATGTGTGGTAAAGGGTGTGGGATACGGTCGAGGTCTGTAGCACTGGTGGAGCAGAGGGATGTGTTACCCACATACCCTCCCTCCAAGTGATGGGGTCCCCCCGTTGCAGGCAGCCCCCCAGGAGGAGCCGGGTGCGAAATGGCGGGTGAAGGGCTGTCCATGCTGTGCACGGGGCTCAACATGGCACGGGGTGCAACGTGCAGGGCTTGCGGGATGCATTTCACCACTCGGGTCAAGCCCTGCTTGTTGGAGTGGGAGGAGGGAACCAGCCCAGGCGCCAAAATGTCTGTGACTCCGCTTAGATCACACTTATAATGTTTTTCTGCATACGGATCTACGTACATAGAAAGAAAGCATTCATCTCAGCTGGGAGGACTGGCAGTCTTTGGAGTCACCCTGTCCACTGATATCCGGCCACCTTATTTTTTGCCCGTTCTTTGATTTCTGCCCTCCTCCCCCAGCCAGCACTGTTCCCAGGGCATCGTCTTCATGAAACAGCCTTTTGTTCATAGGTGCCCGAAGCCAACGTGCCTCTTTGACTGGCTGCTTCGTTTCACACCGACACCCTTAACTGATGGTTTCATCTTCCTGGTAGCAATTGTCTCAGATGAAGTTTCAGTATCGCTGTTTCTCATCTGCGGCTTGAGAGTCCCATTTTCACCAGCCAGAAGCCAAAACCCTTGCACTTGCCTGACCTCTGCAATTACCAGCGGGACTTCTGCTCCATGGTGCTGCAGGCTCTGGCCATGGGGAAATTTTGGAACAGGGGCCATATGGATAAGCCACGGGAGACCTAGAAACGGAGCAGAGTTTGTGTAAAATGTCTGGCTCTTCCTGCAGTTTCATTCACATTCACTGCTGCGACCTCACTTGCTGTGAAGTACAGTTTTGATTGCGGTGTCATTTGAATACTGCCTGTGGTGGCAGACAGCCTGTCCTCACTTCTGGAGAGTCCACTTGTTTTCTACTTTTTTGCTTCTTAATTTAAGAGAAAAGTCGCTAGCCACTCTAGACTGCAAGTCTCCCATGGCTCTTCATGGGCAAGAGGTGGAACAGAAGTGCAAAGGAAAGCATCACACACAATTATGCAGGTATTTCACACCCCCAATGCTTATTTATGTGAGAGCTTATGCAAGCCTCTTGGTGCTGCTCAGGATATTCTACTAGATGCATGCCACTTTTGGTTTTCATTATACCATGAACATCCGCCTAACTTCAGCCAGCAGCTTTTAATAGCCCTTCAGCAAACCCCACACATTTGCCAGTGCCTTCAGCGGTGTAAGGAGCCCTCAGCATGCATTTCTACCATTCTCTTAAAAGATGAAGAGCAAAACATGTTAATACTTCCTCAACCGACTGAGAGGAAAAATGGCAAGCCCACCACATGCCTGTAATGCTGTTGCACCAAGCAGGTCCGTTTTTGATCTCAGCTTTCACATTTGAGCTGCAGCACACAGGAGTCTGTGCTGGAAACCCCTGTCACACCACTGCCGTGCCGTGGGGGTGTTCAGGTCCAAATGTGAACTTTGCAGATCAGTAAAGCACCCAAATACTGGTGTCTGGGTGCAGCACCCATGGGAAGCCTGGCATTAGAATAGATTACCTTAACCCTGGAAATTTTACAGCAATTGGGCAAGATGTTTAAGAAAACTCAGAGGCCCAGGACATGGCTGCCTTCCTACGGGCTCTTCTCAGGCAGCTCTGTCCTCCCAGGGAAGGCTGCCTGATGGAACAGCAGCACCGTGCAGTGGGCTGGGGGCCCATGGTGCTGCTCACCAGCTCTGCTCAGGGGCTGGAAGAGGGACAGACATTCAGCCCAGCATTGGGGAAGCTAACTGGCTCTGATCATGGACCAGCTCCAGCACATGACTGTCCTCTGTATCATAAAAGCTCTAGGAAACACAAGCTTGGAGGTCTGGGTACCATGACCCAGCACAGGCTATTGCCATGCCTTGGTCTACCCAAGACATGAAGGATTCTCCTCTTTTAATGGCATACCAACTTTCAGGGATGCATGCAGCCATGGTACTGGGACAGGGCGGGGAGGGAAATCTGCTGCTCAGCTTTTCTCCTGCACTAAACAGTGGCAGCTAGTTAGATGGTTAATGTCCCACCAGGCCGTGTAGCTTTCCTAGGAAACCCTGCCTTGGCTAATCACTTTAGCATGAACTGCAGGAAAGTGTTGATAGCAGAAGAAAACGAGATCACACCAAAACTATCGCACTGCATTTCTTGGTGAGAAGAATAAAATTTATTTCATCCATCACTCAAATAAGTTCAGATACACTGTGCATGATCTGTTGAGCTCTTCCCATTGATGCCATTATCAACAGTTCAGCAGCCACATCAGCTTTGTCTTCAGTTTGGGTGTTTTCCTGTTTTACTTCCTCTGCAGCTTATCAAGTATAGACACTGGTCTTTGATAACTCTGTAGACAACTGCTCTTTCTGGACTTTTATTTTCACCATTCAGCACCCTGCATGAGTGGATCTCCACATACTTCAGGAAGCCTTGAGAGGGAGTATCAGGAGGCAGTATCAGGGGTCTGATTCTTCAGTGCCTCATGCTGTCCTTTGTAACTTCGTAAAGCTTAAAGACCTTCAAAGCAATTCCAGGTGTGGGAAAGGAGAATCCAGTTCCATACAGTTGCAGATCCTGGCTGCTTTTCATGATGAAGCTGGATGCCAGTGAGCATCATGTCTCTGGAGAATAACTCTCGCACAAAAGAAGACACAAGAAGTCTGTGGCAGCTCCAGAAAACAGCAGTCAGCTGTTCCAGCCCCTAGTGCCTTGTTTTAAGAGTGAGCCTCAGCACACAGATGCAGTGGAGACAGGGCTTGGGTCCCAGACGGCTTGGGAAGGTGACAGGACCTTTAGCACTAGGAAGTTTCATTGCTGCCACAATGCCCACCCAGGACGAGTGCCCCCACAGCAGCCAGCCAGCACTCCTTTTTGTTTCTGAACAATCTCTCACATCCATCATGCTAGTGGGCAAAAGAAGAACATACTGCAGAAAGGACATGCCTTGATTGTGTTTTTTTTTTTCATGAGACACCAACTATTTTGTCCAGTATTTTTCAGATTAAATGTCAGCTTCTCTGCTTTGGGACAAATAGCTACAGGTCTGCAAACCTGAAGACATGATTTATTCACTTGTGTCCCTCTCTCCTGGTGTCGTGGTACAACCCCAGCTGGTGACTAAACACCAGGACACTCTAACCAGGACACCCACCCATAGCCAAACAGGTTGGCGATGCTTTAACAACAGCTGCATGTGGCAGCTCAGAACACAACGAACAAAATTACCTGGCACAGTCACAAATTGTTCACCACACTGACAAACAGTTACCAGACACTTTCTTCTGCCTCCCCGAGCTTAGTCATATTACAGACACCACTTATAAACCACATCCTTCTGTTGCAGTATGACTTGTCCCCACTGCTTATGACATGTTTTCTGATTAAATGGATGCATGCCATGTTTTATCATGGGAAGAAGTTGCTGTGGAGGTTTGGAGGATCCCCAGTCCGCATGGAGGATGCTTTGCCCACCAGCTGCAGGAGCTTGTTCAAGGCACCAGGACCCCTTTGCCTTTAATCAAGCACTACCCTCATCCCACGGTGGACTTCTTAGCACCCTTTCTCCAGTGCTTTCGGTTTACATGTTGCTTGCATAGTAGCACATTATTGTTAGTTTACTCAAAGGGAATCTAACAATCCTGCCAGGGAAGTAAGGAGAGAAATTCACTTCTCATAATCTTACCAGGAAGAGACAAATTCTCTGCCTACCAACAGGAACGTGCCTATGAATAGCCCCTGTGTAAACACCGATTACATATTGCAGAACGACATCGAGCTTGGTTACCGCCAGCCATCTCCTCCTGAAATTCAATAGACATTGATATTTATATCCAGCCTTTGAGGTTTAGCATGCTTCAGCACAAATATACGTTTATTAATACCGCAATACATCGGGTCTTATTGAGTCTCATTTCACTCACAGATACAATTTTTCCCCAGACTGTCATGCTTGAAATAAGTTAAGCCAAGAGTAAATGATCTTTCAGTAGAATAAGTAATATGCTTAAGGCCACATTCAGCATTATTTTCCTTACTTCCCTTGACCAAAGTGATATTCATAGAGAGGGCTACATTCTGCTCAGCAGTGCATTAGTGTTAATGATATGTGACTCCAGTGATTACAGCTGAGTGGCTCTGAGCATATATCGACAAAACAGGGAGCGGGAATTTGGCCCAGCATTCTCAGAATAGGAGTACTAGAACTGGAGTTATGCCAGGGAAGAATTTGGCCCATCCTGTTTCTGAAATGAAGGCGCCAAATCATACAAGAAAGTAAGCTGATCTGTAGTCTGTTTATAAAAAAAAGAAAAAAGTGATTTCCAGTGATTTGAAGAGTCCAGCTAGAGGAAGGTTAAGTCTCAAGAGCAATACAACACGACTAAAAGATATTATTTCTCCCTGTAAAAGGACATTTTCATAGAAATGAGGACGAACAAAATTCTTAAGACGTGACCTTGCTATGGAAATACAATCCTTTTATGTTTTTCATCTCAAATCATGCTCCTGTGCTGTACAAAGACATTGTTCTGCTATAAAACGGTCATTTCTCTGCTTCTGCTGTCCAGCATTCTCCTGCACGTTCATCAATAGAAATGCTTCAGTGGCGATAGTAAATAGTCAGGTCTGTGTGCCTGAGGTTCAGTTATACCAGATGGATCTGGCAGTTAGCAGAGCAAGGTGCAATGACCCCTGTTATTATTCATTTATTTGCCCAAACAGGAGTTAGGTTCTGCCATTTCCAGATCAGGGGCTCCAGCACTGAAGCTGTGACTGCCAGGGCTTCACCAGCAGAGCAAGATGCATTGCTTACACCCCTTTTTTCCCTTCTAGACTGACGCTCCCTTTCCCCTCCCTCAACATTATAAATAAAGTTCATGCCCACTGCAAAGGTGGGCTGAAATAGGTCAGAGAGTCTTCAAAGGAAAATCTACATGCAGGAGTCACGCGTTTCCAGCTGGCGGCAGACCAACAGGCAGGCTAGAGGAGACAGGAGCAGAAAGGAGCTGGCTGATGTTGGTCCAGGAAAGCTGCTGCTCCTTTTCTCTTGCTCTGCAGTGCCAGATGGCTGGACCCATCCTACTTGCTGTATTTTGGTATATCACAGCGGGCACCGCCTGGCTGTGCAGGAAGGAGGGAGGCAGAAGTGCCAAGGTTAGCGGGTTGCATGGTTCGGCGCTGGCACACTGTACTGCAGATTCAGGCAGCCACCTCCCCTGCACGGGTTCTTCTTTAAGGCTGAACCTCAAAATTTGGGACCTCTCTCTTCTGAGGATGTGCCCAGCATCCGGATGGCGATCAATGAAAGAAGAAACATGCCATCCAAGCAAGTCTTCAGCACCTAGCTGATTTTGCTGGGTAAGATCCCATGTGCTAACTGCCTTCACTCACACGCCTAATTGCCTCTAAGTGTGGCACCTTCTGCAAAAATCCCGCTTGCACTGACACTCTGTTTTTTCAGGGTGTAACTGTCAGAAAAATAATGAAACAGGGAAAAACATTTTTAAACCAAAATAAGCAAAGTCCATAACAGATGTAAATCTTTCAGCACTTCAGCTCTTCTTTGTCTTGAAACAAAGAATACAACTCTGCTATAATTCAGCCTGATCTTCCAACATACTTATCTTCATATCTCGGGGGCTTCAATGGGAAATAGACCTAAACTATGTGCCATATGCCAAAAGCTGCTGAGTTTTGTATTTGTTTTCTGTATTTGTATTTTATATTTGAAAATAATGAAAGTCATAACATTGCCAGTGAATACAGGAAGCTAATTTCACTGATCAGCTCCATCTTTAATGTGGCATCATGCCGGACCATGTGTTTCATTTGCAAAATATGAACAGACAAGTTCTGCTGCTTGAGAAATTTTAGGGGTTTTCAGCCAGACAAAGACATGTGTGTGCTTTGCACCGCCTGGGCAGAGATCTAAGCAAAAGCAGTGGAAGGAAACAAGCAGCAAAACCCTGGTTTCCAGTTCACCTCCGCAGCCGGCAGGCACCTGAGCCAGCCACCTTCTGCTTGACCTCTTTTGGCTCCTTGGCTTTTGAATTCTTGGCCTCATGGTACCCTGGCTGCAAAAGGAGGGCCCGAGGTGTTTTCACCCAGCCTGACCTACAGCGTTGTGATTAGGGTGTACTGCCCAGTGACGTGCGATGTAGCTGGGAGCTGAGGTAGGAGCTCCTGCTTCCCAGCCAAAGGCCAGCAGCATTTCTGTCTTCTTGAGGAAATCCTGCCACCTGGACCCAGGCCCACAGGCGGGCCATTGGGGGACACCTACACCTCACAGAGATGTCATAACTGCAGCTTTGATGCAAGCACCCTTGATTAGGAGAGGGATGAAACTTTGGGTGCATCCTTCCCAGCGCTGCGGCTGGCGCCTCGCGTTGCGGTTGTGCAGCCGGTGCCGAGACCCAGCCTTGCCCCTGCTCCGCGTGTACCATCCCAGGCATCCATGTCTGCCCCGTGAACTCCATCCCCAGTCCTGGAGGGGGGAGCTGTTTCTGTCACCAAAGATACTCCTGCTGCTGTCATTAAATCTGCTCGGTAGGACTGTCTTCAATATTAATATGAATGCATTGCAAGGGTATACTTCTTATTCTCCTTTTTCAGGGATTAAAGCCAGACTACCTTTCTACCTTTGTCCTGTCTTTCAGACTTTTTTTCAATTAATGCATTTCCCCGATGTATCACTCCCAAAAATTGTACAGGCCAAAATACTTGCAAAGTTAACTCGAAGCATAACCTATTTTTTCCAGATGATCCCTATTTACAGGCTTGCAGCATTGGCCAGTGTGGTCTCAGAGGGATGAACTGAAGTAAACAACATGTTGAAATATATTTAGCGAATTATCATGCAAACCACAGAAGAACATAAAGAGAGAAAGCAGAAGAGGTTTCTTGCTTGGGAAGTGATTTAATGCTTTTTAGAGTTATTCAACTGTCAAAGAAATTAGGTATTAAAAAGGCCTATTAGGTCAGCAAGCTCAGCTCTCCCGGGCCAGGCCATAATTGTTTCTTACGATAAACACAATTTCAAGTGCTTTATCTAGTCAGGGTTTAAACACTGCAAATGAAAAGGTGTGTACCCCCACCCTCGAGGAAGAATTCCACAAACTATCACATCTCCCTGTCTCACGCAATTATCTGAACACTCATTTTGCAAATTAGGATGTGTAATCGTAAGGATGGGAAGTCATTTAGTAGTGTCACAGTGTGCGTAACATTACTAAGGGCACAAACTGTATCTGCTGCCCCTTCTTCCCCTAACAACGTAATATAAACCCTGTGCAAATGACACTAAAACAGTGCAACAAAAATTATGATAACGAGGGCTGAACTATCACTCAAGTTAATATAACGGCAACGATGGGCTGGATTTTTGGCCTGCAGAAACCACATCCATTTTCCTATCTATCCATGTTCAGTATGATTTTACTGAGTGATTCACAGACCCATGAAATGTAAGGCATGTGGCATGTGTCAATCAACTCATCTAACCACGTGCATAGCACTTTATAGTGGCAGTCAGATGGGGAGAGTGGGTAAGGGTCCAGAGCTGGGTGCTCATGCCCTCTTCTCCTGCTCCTGGGCAAAACTTGAGGATCTTTTAATTTCATGCAGGATTTCTAGTCTTGCAGCAATCCAGTCAGCGACACTGCGTTGCAGCTGCCCCCTCCCTTCCGCTCTCTCCAAGCTGCTGGAGGTCTATGAATCACAAACATATTCACTGTGTAACGAGTTGGATTTTACAGCACTTGATCTTGTCAATCCAACCTTTTCAGGAAGCATCAAGCTGTTGCATTAATGTATGAACAACAAAAGCACTGCACACTTGTGCAGTAGGTGCACATCTTGGGGAAGCATCGTGCAGACTTACTGAGCACTCCCATAGTGCCTGCACAGCACATTGCAGCTAGGCTGACTTTTCTGGGAGACACAGCAGCGTCAATACTTTACAGTCAATCTACAGAGCATCTTCCTATTGCTCTTCCAATAAGAAGATGTTTATTGCTCTGTGCTCTCTCACAGATTGGTTGTACAGTGGGTGGTTGTTGGGAGTGATGCTTTCTGGAAGGCAGTGGAGACGCATTGTGTCCAGCTCTCAACCTTCTCTTCAGGAATTTCCAGGCAAGAAGTATTGCAGGCCCAGCAGAAGTTCAAAGCTGGTGCCACACTGTTAAACCGCAGTATAAGTGCTCATTCTGGGGGACGAAAGCAGCTCAGTGTTTGGATGAGCTATGTCTCGTAGCTGATCCATTTGAATCATGTTAGCTTAAAGGCTGCATAAGGCATTAGGAGAACTCTGACCTTCCAGCAAAGACCATCACATCTCATCCACTCCTATGGCAAGGGCAGCAGTCCACACCTGGCTGCAATGTGTCAGCCAAAAACGCACCTGAAGATTTCAAGAGGCAGAGAAAAGCCTACTTCCTTTGAAAGTTTGTTCCTGCCTTGTTGTTTCATCATAGTGTTTGCTTTTTAAACTTTGCAAAAGTTACGATCATTGATGATAAAAATCTGTTTAAACTAGTAACCACTTGTGCAACTCTATCTCAGCAGGTCAGCAGCCTCTCCAAGAGGATGTGATGGTCTCAAGCCTGTACACTCTGTACCATCAAGAAAAAAAATATTCACCTTTCCCACAAACAGCAATAACTTGCAGCCTCTCTAGGCGACCTCGGCAGAGAGGACTGGTTGGGTTTATAGAATTGACAACCCTCCTAACATCTCCAGGCAGGTCAAGATGCCAGGCTGCTTGTAAGTTGATTGCCTCTTAATTTCAGGATTCTGCTTTCCTTTACAACTCAGTAACTGGGCAAAAACCGACAGAAATCCACAACAGCAGCTGGCAAGTTAGGTACAGTTGCATCACAAAAACTGCCAGACAATTGTGAAGGGAGCACTAAATATTTTTTGTAATACTTCTTTTGAGAAATAAGTTTACCAGAAGAACTTTCAAGAATGCGGATATGTTCACCAAGAAGCCGGTTTGTACAAAGAGAGGCTTTTACTCTGCAGAACTTATGCACATGGATAACTCAAAACGGAACAGGCCAAGAGCTTAAAATCAGGCACACACGCTCAAGCCTTTGCAGGCAGCAGGACTCCGCAGATGGTGTAAGCTGAGCACATATGTGGTGTTTTACAGGATCAGTGCCACAGGGATCCCAACAGTTCATTTCCAAACACTGCATCTAGACAGAGTTCAGGTGTTTTGAAAATTCTCATATTGTCTCTGGTCTATATGCTAATTATCTAATACTGATACTGGATCTGCATCTGGCCCTGTTGGGTTCACTTCTGATCTCTATTGGACACTAAAACTCTTTATTAAAAAAAAAAAATTCAGAGCAAAACCTGAACTTTAGAAAAGATACACAAGAGATTTTTTGTTGGGTGCAGAAAAGGATTTTAGGCAACTTGCATTTGCTGTATTGTTTCCAAAAACAATGAAACACTCTCAAAGTTTATGCTTCTCTTGACATTTCTCAGATACTAAAGTACTGAAAGGCACAACTGGGAGCCACATAGGTACTTAAGTGCTCATGGTTTAAGTGAGGGTTAGTCAACTAAATACTTCAAGCATCTGGGCATACACATCCCACCCCCTTTCACAAGATGTTTGGGGCAGAACAGAGACTAGATATCAAATTTCTCATATTTGAAACTGCCTTACAAGTCAGCCTAACTTTCACACTTGCCTAATGGAAAATTTTCCCTGTTTTAATGGGCTTTTCTAAAGATCTGAAGTTGAACTCAAGGTGGAAATAAATTCAGTGCAGAGGAATGGGATCCAACCACATTTCTGAAGATGTCCAGTCAAGTGTATTTCCCGCTGTGGAAATAAAATAAATGAACGGATGCTATTGCTGAAATCTATTTGCCCATGTTTCAATGTTAAGAGTAACTCAGTTGAAATCATTCTCTTACTTGTGTTTCAAACTTGCCTGCTACCATCCTTGCCAATGGGTTTGTGTTTTGAACTACTCACTTTGACAGCAAATGACTCAAAGTGATCTTACTTGAGCTGAAGAGTCAACTCTCCGTTGCTTATGGCTATAGTAACTGCAACCCTCTTCTGCTTCTTTTAAAACTTATCATTTCAGATAACATTACCATGTAGTTCAGCAAGAAATAAAAAGCCATTTACATCATTCATGTTGTTTACTTTCATTTTAGCGTTACATTCAGATTAGATGATGAAAACTAATCTGTTTAGCTCTTCTTTGTCACTTTTTGTAATAGCACCGTGCTTCAGCATGTGGGGTTCAGACACAGCACAGCAAGTACCTGCACTCAAGCAAACTGTTTTCTCATGTTGGGATGCCACCTCTACTACACTGCTTGGAAAAAAAAAAAACCAAACCTCTTCCATTTACTCCTCTCCAAGAATTTTATATGGTTGGCTGTGACTGTAACATTTGGATGCATTCCACACTGAACTGACTGGCAATAGTAGAGTCCACAAAGTGTCCGTCTGCTGAAGGCAGCTCTGCTTGAGTGAAAGATCCCTTTGGAAATGGATGGAAGGCAAAGGACAGAGAAGGATGCTTCTGCGGATGAGGTTTTCCTTATGGTCACAAAGGCTAATCCGAGAAACTTTTCAGTAGTTCTCAAAGAGTCAGATCTATGTTCCATTAGTCTCCTTTAAGAGATGTAAATTACTAATTGCATTGCGACCTTCTTAGCCAGCCTGTCAACTAAATTACACAACATTTTGCAAAAATAGAAAGTATTCCCAGGCAAAGCAGATCACAGTTCTCAGGCAGCTGACTGACAACTGTCGTGCCAGGAAAAACCTGGAAAACAATACATGTAACACCACAAATCTTAGAAATTTCATGGGGTTGCAGCATTCCGTTTCCATCAGAGAATCAAATCCTTCTGTACCATCATGTTTGAAGATAGGAATTATATGATGCTCGACATTTAATAAACAGTTATTGATGTCTGTGGGACTACTCATGTTAAAGCTCATACACACACACTTAAAATCTAGAGCTAAAGAGCACACAAACAAGGAAAACTGCAGTGATGCTATGATGTAAAGCAGAGGTTTATACCCCAGCTATCCCAGGCTGCAGATTATAGATTTGTCTCTGTTCTAATTATACACTCCATCTCCGTGCATTAGCATGGAGCCTAGAAAACCTGACTCATCATTTCTAACAATCCCAACGACCCGAGGCAAACACACGCACGCTCGCATGCGTGCTCCAAACATTCCCAACTTCCCCTAAAGCAAATACCCAGTTCTATTCTGCCTGGCAGCAGAGCAGTCCTGTCTCTACATGTGCAAACGGACGCCTCGGAGCGGGCGCTTTTGCAGAGCAGTTCACCCTCCACACAGGCAGCCCCCTGCCCCGGATGCCTTCGTCGGGCAGCAGCGAGCACCCTCACTACGATTAACGGATCCGCGGACGGGGGGAGGCGATACCCCGGGAGGGTGGCCTGGGCCTGGGCCTGGGCCGGGGCCGGGGCCGGGGCCTGGGCTTGGGGCTGGGCCTGGGGCCGGCGGCCCGGGAGGCTGAGGCCCGCACCTCATCACACCGGTGACCCCTCGCCCTGCCCGGCTCCGC
>JAVJGI010000014.1:12050339-12128328 GCA_035590275.1 Ibycter americanus | reverse complement strand
AGGGGTGCCAGGTCCCGTACCCCATCGCCGGCCTCCCCCTGGGACGGTTGTCACTCGCCCCTGCCCTAGGCTGCACCCCACCCCCACCCCCCCGAGGGTTCGGGGGGCGCCCGCCTGGCCTGCCCGATGGCACGGGGGGGGGGTGGGGTGACTTGGTGCACAGTCGCGCTTGGGAAGTTTATCCACATATTGCACTGGCAGAATTCATCACCGCGATCTCCGTCAGGTCTTTGCGCGGGGGCATCGAAATCGGAGCTTCCAAACCACTAAAAAAGCACCACAGAAGCCCCTGCCCCCCCCGGCGCCGAGCCCTCTCCCCGCGGCTCTCCGGCGCGGCCCCCGCGGCTGCGGGAGCGCAGGGGCTCGGCCACCTCCTCCCGACATCTGCCGGGCGGGGGGCTCCGGCCGACGTGCTGCCTGTTTGTCCAGTGCAAATGAATTAAAATTGCTGAGCTGTGCAAACGCGCCGAGCCCCGGCGCCCGCAGACGAACGCGATGCCGTTTTTGGTTTTATTTTAATTCAATCTCTCCCGATAACGTTTCGCACCAGGTTGCTCCTTGCGAATGCTAAGAAAGCCTGTAAGTCAATCAGCTCAAATATTTGCGCTCTTTGTCCAAAAACTGTTTTTCTTCCTCTGTGGGTCAGGCCAAGTGCCAATCAAAGTTGTTTTTCAAGCCTCTCTTCCCTGCAGTAGGACTGCTTTTTTTCTTTGTTGTTTTTTTTTTTTTTTTTTTTTTGTAAGGGTTTGGTTTTTGGAAAGGAGGTGTGTATTTAGGGGAGGGGGGAGGAGAAACATTAAAAATCGGTCAGAGAGAGAAGCAGATCTTAAAAACTCTGTTTCTCGAATATTTTAATGGAAACAAAATCTTAGTAAATGTGCATGCTTGGTATGTGCAGCTATTTTTTCCATAAACTCTTGGATCATATTACAGTTGATACTTGGTGCTCAGCTCTTAGCTCAGCTTGGGAGAAATGTAATGGATCAGAGAAGCTCACATCAGCAGAGTCTGATTTTTAACTATTTCGTTGCAGGATCGAATCCCTTCTTGGCTTTAACTTGCTGCTGTTACTGCTTTAAGAAAAACAAGTACTTAAAAGAGAGAAGTTCTGCGGGGTTAAAGCTTGAAACAGCTTCAGACTTGACATATGTCTAAAGACATACAAATTAACCGGTGCCAAATATGTCTGTGGAGAAAGCAGGGAGAGAGCTTGCTTTGTTCTGCCAAATAATCAAAATGTTTTGTTGACAAATAAAGTGGTGCTTGGCAGCATTTGTAGATCTAAAATTAAATTTAAATTACTGAATTTTTTTGAAGCCATAGTCTCTTCCTGCTGGGTAGGACTTTTTTTTTTGTATACCTCTTTAATATCGGGGGGGGGTGAGGGGGGAGGGGGCGGGCAGGCAGGGCTAGATGTTACTTTTCTGGTAACAGGAAAACAACTTGCTGGTTTAGATTTATTTTTTTATTTTATTTTATTTTTATTATTTTTTACAGGAATTTAGGGAGGGTGATGGTAAAACATAGCTATCTGTTTGGGTCTGTTGAGGAAGGCAGCTCAGCACTGTCCTGCTTTGTCTGTGCTTATTTCAACTGCTTTCCTTGTAAAATTGGGGAAAGAAAAAAGAAACTGAGAGACAGCCTATGAAAAGATGTTCTGTGCTTGCAGTAGTTGTAGTAGGACATCACTGCATCTCTGTTTTAGGCTGGAGAATAAACATAGAATTACAAAGCTTCTGACTACATCTGTTATTATTTAAAAGCTGGTATAATAAAAATCACTGTAAGTTTTAACCTTTTGCACTTTGTTGGCAAGCATGCAAGTAGAAGACAGGAGGAAAAAAAAAAAAAAAAAAAAGGCGCTTGGTGGAAGTGAGATGCAAATTTGACCTGAGTCTCAGAGTAATAATCTTCAGATGAGTGCTGCCTCGTCTGTTCTTTTGATGGTGTTGGGGTTTTTTTAACGCTCATGTGATAATATAGTGGAAAAATGATTGGCCTTAAAACATGTTGAATCTCTTCTGCCCTCCTCAGTCTCAAGTCTTTATGTGAAGTCATTTGAACGCTTGCAGTTGAGGTAGTGCTGTTATCAAAGTTGTAAGGGGCAAAGCAAGCTTTCTACTCAGTGGCATATAATGGAATTGTAAATAGTCTGGCAGGTTTTGGGTTCTCATGGGTGAAGGTAAGTTTCTCTTTCAACAGGGAAACAGGAAAAGCTAGATGCAGTGCTTTGGGTTTCAGCTGATTTCAAATTAATCAAAGTTATGCTCTATTGCAGAAAGTTCTGTTAGGGTAGCGCTTGAAACTTGCTGAGGATCCATGGGTTAAATTTGCCTATGAGGAAGGTTTTGCATATTAAAAAGATTCAATTTCCGGTTGGGTTTATTGTTACGGGACACTTTGAATAACCAGATCTACTTGCAGAACAATTGCTGCTAATCAGAAGGGCTTAGACAGTCATAGATATGACAGCTACATCATTATTTGATTTAGGAAAAAAAAAATATGACAACCAGTAGTAGGTGATGCTGGTTTGGGTTAGGTGAGTGAGCTTGTTGAACAGACAGCCGAGGCTAATGCTTTGACTCAGCTTAAAAGAAATGGAAAAACGAGCAAAAAGAGATGAGTAGTTCTGGTTCGTGGGGATGATGGGCAAGTGTTGTAACAAAACCGTGGTACATCAGTAGAGAAGAGTGCTTAAAAGGGTACGTGAGTGCTGTAGCAAAACAGAGGTGACTGAGAGTTGCTGCCATTGCAATAATCAGGACAGCCTCCAGCTCTTGTGTTTGAAAATGCAATGACTGGGGGAGTGCCTGAGCAGGGGAGCTCCAGGGTGTAAACCTGAAGGGAGGCTGGAGCCTGATGGAAACCCAAGGTTCTCCTGCCTCAGCAAAATCGATAGCCCAAGCAAGCAAGAAGAGAATGTATAGGAAGGGCTCAGTATTTCTTTGGACAAATAACTGCTTCAGGAAGGCATTTAGCAATAGGCAAAAAGTCTTCAGGGGATGGAAAAATCCTGATATGTCAGGAAATGTAGGAAGAGGGAGAGTTTGCCAACTGTTCAAGCTTAGTTGCAAATTGCAAAGCATGTGAAGTAAAAGGTTCTTTTACATGTACATACAAGTTGGTAGGATAGAAAAGAAAATTAGTATAAACATGGTTCCAGGATTAAGTATTTGTTTTGTGTTAGATTTCAGTGAGGGAGATACAAGGGCAACAGCAAAATGGGTGATGGGGGAGTGTAGTTTATAAGCATCCATTGATGTTGGCAAGATGGAAGTGAACCAGGCTTAGCTGACTCTCCTGGCTTGAGCCAGTATCTGTGCTAGAGTCCCAGATAAAAGTGTATGAAATCCAGAATCCGTTTCTGTTTTCCACAGACCTACCCAATGAGGGTGATCCTGGGAATGGCCATCAATATGATGAACATAATTTTCAGTGTTCCTCATTCACCCGTGCCAGTCTCCTTCTTTAGCACAAGTCACAATACAATGCAAGTTACTAAAGCAAATTTTGATGGAACAGCATACAGATACATGAAAAAAATATGTATGATATGATACCACCAAAAGTAGGTCACACTAGATTAACGTAGTAGTCTTCTGTTAAGACATCAGCTAGAGTGTCCTGTTCCGAAAGCTTTGGATGAACTAGTGCTAGACTTCATTAAACATCTGAAGTAACATCAAAGGTTGAACTCCTTGCTGCACTAGCAAGTCAGCTCAAATTAAACTTTGGGATTTACTAACACTAAATGTTCTAAATACCAAAAAGTTTTAAGTGGGTTTGAAAAGTATCTGGGCAAATTTGTAACAGAAAAATCAAACCAGATCTGTAAATAGGAAATAGCAGCACTTTATGGTATAATTTCTGTATGCTTTCCTGGCTGTTACGTCTGCTATTGCCCCCTGCCAGTGGCAGGTTACTGGGCAATGGGGGCCTTTGATCTGACACATTTTGTCTATTTTTCTGTTCTTGTTAATGATACAGGAGTGATTGGGAACTGATGGGAGTGGGGATGGTGGTGGGCCGTGCTGAAGGAGAAGTTGCTGTCCTGAGGGGAGACTACCAGCAGGTTTTCTATAGATCACTTGAAACTAACTTGGTTTAACACTGTCCCAAAACGCAGTGAGCGTGACTGTTCCTAAAAGGCATACACACGGCAGAAGTGGTAAATGTTGGTCCTGGGAAACAGTGGAACATTTCATAGAAAGCTGGGAGACCTTGAGTGCTGGTGTAGTTATAAATGGGGTCAAATCCAGTGGTATGAAATGTAAGAGTTACAGGCTTGGCTCTTTGTTACTCATAACTTTTAATAAGAGCAGCTCCTTGGAAGGAGCAGGGAGAAGGATGTTTGTGTGCGTGAGGACCAGCAGCTTGCTGTCAGCCTGCAGGACAGTGTTGTTGCAGGAAGGGAAGCCGGAGAGGATGGACCGTGATTAAACAGGCGCAAAGGTGAGCTGGCTGGGTCCTGGGAGGAATGGAGTACTGATTTTGCAGAGGGAGACTAAAAGAGTTTGCTTTTTTTAATCCAGCAGAAACAAAGGCTGAGAGGGGTTGTGATCCGTGTCTATAAATACATCCAATGGTAACAGCCAGTGAGGAGAAATTATGTCAAGAGTAGATGGATGTAAAATGGTCATAAATAGATTTAGACTGGAAAATTGAAGTGTCCAGAGGTGTGAGGTTCTGGAAGAGTTTGTTCTAGGTCTGGTGCTGTCAAAAAAAGCACAAAGTTTTAAGATAAAAAAAAGTGCAAACGTCATTAAATGATGTGGTGCTTACAATAGCACTAGCCTAAGCTCAGGGAGTTGAGGTCATATCCAAAAAAGAAAAAAAAAAAAAAGACACACTTTCATTCACTTTATTGTTCTGTGTGGGTGAGTAAGAAAGTAGCCCAAAAGTAAACCAGAAATAGTCTAATGTCAGGTCTCATAAGCCCATGTAAGCTAAAATATGTGTCACCGTGAGTCATGAAGGGGCATGGAGATGCTATTACCTGTTCTGTAGAAATCAAGAGGCCTTCCAAGGACATCTCAACTATTTTGGAGAAAGTCAGCCTGGTTCAATCTATTCTGAAGACAGGCAAATGAAAGTTGCTGTGCCTTTGCTTGGAAAACACCCTGGGTTTTCCACAGTGCAGCATCATTTTTTTTTTTTTTTTTTTTTTTTTTTTTTTTTTTGTTGAGTTGCGTTGTGTAGTTGGCTTTGGAAACCTGATCAACAAACTTGGCTGTGATAGAGGGTCTGATTTTGTAAAATCAAATTATGTCTTCCATAGTTTGACCACTCTTAATAATAGTCTCCTCACACTGTAGTTGTCTTAATTTACAGCTGCCTAGATGGCTTTAAGTCTCCAATGTGCCTCTTCCTAAAGGAGTTCTCAAAGTGATTTGAAAAGTCTGTCATGAAAACCCAATTCTGTATTGGTTCTAATTTCAGCAACTTTCTGTTGTATAAAACATGGTGTCTGCCTTCGGTGTTTGTGTCTTCCAGTCCCCTGGAGCATTGCTGTGGTGAAACCAGCTTGAGTCACTCCTGTTCTAATCCTGCGTGCACAGCTAGGGGGAGAAGATGGGTCTTTGAGGGTCCAAAATGTAAAGCTATAAACCAAGAGCAACAAACCCGGCATTTTGGGGCAGTTAAGATTGTCAGCAACAGGCCCCTCGTGCTCATCATTCTTTTTCTGGAAAGATTTGGTTAAAAAGAAACAACTTGAAGAACAGGATTCTTTGCTGTGAAATAAATGCAGTGCAGATCCGCAGATGGCTGTGGTTTCTCTCCTTCCCCATCCTTGCAAGTCTTGCAGTAATTTGTATCTTTTTCAGAGTCCGACCCTTTTAAATAATTGTTCTCCCACCCGCCTGTGTAATTATTGGCTTCATTGCCCAGAATTGGAGAGTGCTTTTTGCACGTGTATGCTGGTCTTGAGGGTTCCTGGATTCTTCCGCTTTTGCCTTAAAAGCACTTGTAAAATTTTTTCCTTGTACCTTGTAGTCTTATGTGCTGAAAATGAGAAGGCAGAACTATTAAATTTTCATTAGACCTGTAATGAGAGTGACATGAGTGAAATGAACCTCTGGTGAAGGACGCTGTTTTGCAATGAAAAGCTGTAAGAGATGGCCTCGTAGGAACCACGCTCATTTAGAATAGTCACTTTTATTTAAGAAAACAAAAGCAAAACCACGGTCATCCCTGAATTACAGAGAGGGAGTGGAGGCAAGAAAGGAAGGAAAGTGGGAAAGAGGATTTTCTTCAAAAGAAACTTTGAGGTTTAGCGTTGGGAGTGGGTTAGCCAAGCATGGAGGTTGTCCTCTGTTCAGATTTACTGCTGCTGGTAGGAGTGGTGCGTTACATTAGCCAAATCTCAGGTTGTGGCTTGGAGATGTGGACTCTCTGAGCATTTGCTTTAAATTTATGCATATTACTTAATTAGTGCTTCAAATCTCACACCTTTTTAAATGGCGGTGTTTTGAAATCTGAAAAAAATAATATGGTTTGTTAAGCATCCTTGGGTTTTTTTCTCTCTCCCACATTGGTGAGGGAGCTGTTAATACTCGTTTGGTTCCTTATTTGAACCTCTTTTTCTGGCTAGGGAGATTTGAGCGAGCGAAGATAGTGGTATAATTCTCCCCTGGCTTTGTGTAGTGAGGGGAGTTGGTCTGGAGATCTTATTACCAGATTTCCATTTCCAGGGCTGGAGAATAGGGAGGGATCGCAAGCAATAGTTTGCTTGGCTAGGCTGAATGTTGGCTTTCATCTAAATGGGTCAGGAAAAACTGAGGGGAAAAGGGGAGTATTCAGCAGAAAAGAAGTTGGAATTGTCAGGAGGAAGACCTCAGTTAATGAGAAATTGCACCTCATCAACTTTGGAGGAACCTGTATGGAAATAATTTATGCTGTTTAATTTCTCTGTTCTTTGCAGGTGTTCCTGTTTGTATGCAGAGGTCCTTCCCATTGTTGTCTCTGCAACCCAGCCTGGTAGTCTGTGCACTTTAAGTAGAAGCTATAGGGAGCGTAATGCAGATGACTCAAATATCTTGTGAAATTCCATTACAGGGAGGTAGGGATATTCTTCACAAACAATTTTTTTCTGACTGTTTATCCATCAGTCAATCCATTGAATGCATTAGAGATAGTTTAGGGTATTTTATGGGGTTCTTGGTATGCCACTCTGGGCAGACTGGTGTTACTCGTAATAGGGGAAGCCATGATCAAGGGATATTAATTTTAAATGCCTCTCTTAACCACTAGTTTCAAATTTTTATTATAGGATGCTTCTTGCATATCAAACATGGGATAACTATCAGTTAGGGGAAAATACTGGTGTAGATGATGGTTAATATTACGTGTTTAGGACACTGAGAAACAGTTTTGTTCTTGGTATAGACCATACCAACCATTGATTTATTCAAATAACTTCATTCTTACATCTTATTTAAATTGAAAGTAAGATGGTTTGAAGCATGGGCTTTTTTCTTCTAGGGCATAATGCTTGTGGCAGTCGGGGACTTAAGTCAGGGAGGGGCTGAACAGGGTGTAAGTGATAGTGCTCAGGGTAAGAGACAGAAGTCGGTGCTCTTAATCTAGAAAGACATCTTACATCTTTCCTCAATGTCCCGGGTTACCTGAATTAGAGTAAGATAAACAAACAGATAAAACCTCCTGATTAAACAACTATTTTTTTTCTTGTTAATGACTGCGTCTTATTTCTCTCAAGGTAAGCATCTTGTTTTGTTAGACCGACAATGGGCTTCTAATGGATTCTGAGCTCAGCACCCAACCTAGTGAACTTGGTAACAGTGTGAGGCTACCTGCAGTCCCCTTTCTCAGGGGATCAGGTGGAAAAAAATAGTAATGGAGAGGGATATGAAGTATTCCTGGCGTCATGTGTGGTGGGTAGGCTGGAACTGAAGTGATAAGCCTGCATCACACAAGAAGTAAGTTCCTCATGGACTTGCTCCGTATTGTGTGGTCAGTTTATGGACCACCCTTTGGGTTGTGGTTTAAGTCTTCCAACATGCACAAATATTAGGTTAACATGTATGAAAGCCAGGAGAAATCGCATTCTTGAGAATTGTGTGGAACCATGGGCCTTTATTATCCCTTCAAGTGCAGAAGGCTTTTGGAAGAAAAGTAAAAATCTAAAATCTCTAAAGTAAAAAACCTCTAAAATCAGGTTTCTATCCATTCAGAATGAGCAGTAAACTCATAAATACAACCAGTATGTCTCAAATGCTGCACTTCGGAATCAAAATGCATAATTTTGTATCTGTTTTAAAGTACATTAAATTCGAATTTAGTTTTGACATTAAACCAGAGAGAAGTAAGTTGTAAGTTCTTTTGTAATTAATTGTAAGTTCTTTTAGAGTCGATTGATATTTTAAAGGATCCGTTAAATTCTTCCTTAGAAGGGAGGAATGGTAGAAAGGATGACTCCTCACTTAACGTTTTTGCACAAAAATGAACATGAAATGTGACTTGGAGGTTACTTGGGAATTAAGAATTTGTGCTTCTGAACAATTTCACATAACCTAAGTAAAACAGGAGTTATGTTGATGTTGGTGAAGAAGTACTAGCTGTCTTGGTGTCAGCCATTCTTAGAGCGGTACAGAGCTGCTTACTCAGAATCATCTTCTGTCTGTCTCTGGGCTGTTCATTACTGCATTGGATTTGCTCTGGCTGACACAAACGAAACAATTGAAAGCCAGCATATGTTCTCTCCTCTGTATGAATTGTGCAGTTAAAAACTATTTAATAAGACAGTATCTTAACAGCGCTGAACCTGATTTAATAGCATGTGCATGTAAATATGTTTAATATCTCCTGCTTTAGCATGTGGCGAAGGGAATATAGTTACGTTATTGGCTAAATGTATCTGGAGGGGTTTTGGCCATATGGTTCTAAATCTGTTTTAATGTAATTATCCCTATTAACTAAAAAAATAAAAAATATTCCCTCAGAGTTGATTGACATTCTTCTCCGTAAAGCACCCTCGTTGCTGATTAGAGGTGTGGAAATAGTAATTTGTTCTAGCATTTAGAAATTTGATTAGACCTCTAATGAAATGGAGCGCCTACACGCTGTCTAAATATTCTACCTGACACCAGTTGGATCTCATCCAGCATGGAAGAACACTCAAAATGTTGCTTTACTACAGTATGTTTTGTGTCTTGAATTCAGCTGTGCTGCCTGCACGCAAATACCCACAGGCTGTTCAGCGGGCAGAGTGAACCATGACCCTCCCTGGAAATTGGCATGAGGATTTGATTATTCTGCTGGGCACTCATTGCCTTACTGCAACAACTGGTTTAGAATTAGAAAATTAAGACAACTGTTTGTGTGGAAGCAGCAATACTATTGACTCCGTAAGCTGGGTTTAGAGTGGCTGCACAGATACGTTATAGATGGTATGAAGTGCATGTGAGGTAGAAGCATGCTGTTAAAATTCACAAGTTGTCACTGTTCTTGTGTAGTAATGAGCAGATAACAACACACTATAAATAAAATTCAAAGTTAAAGCACCACATTTCTCTCCCTGTTACGAGCAGGCTTGTTCTGTTCCCTCCAAAGGCTGATTGAAACACCCATAGGGTGCCGCGCAGCTGTTCTAGCACCCATGCTTTAAGTCCTCTTTAACTTTGTTGCAGCAGTTTTCACCCAAGAGCGCTATTGCTAGAAAACTGAATCAGGACTTTTTGTTAGCATCCTGTGGTGGAAACATCCAGCGGTGGAAACTTCCAGTTCCCAGTGATAGGAAATGCATTAAAACAACACTTCAGGTGCATGATGTTCATTAGTCAACAGGTCATTTTGACTGGCTAGCTTCTCCCTCTGGAATGCAGAAGATAAGCTCTGATGCATCTGAACTAGAATCAGAGCCTTTTGTATTCTTCCTTGTAGTTCTTTTTATTCTGTTTCTCCACCATATTTAATATTTTTACATTTTGCAGTCTCCACATTTAAAGAAATAACAGTGGAAGTGTTGAACCAGAAGAATTCCAACTAGTCCGTGCTGTATTAATGCTTCAGGAGACTTCAGAAGGTTTTTCTCATCTTCTGTTCCTTCTGGAAAACTCAAACAAACTTTGTTCAATTACATTAGTAGTTTAAGTTTTGTGTTACTGGGGAGACATTGGATGAGGCAGGAACATCAGGGATCATGCAGGTAGAACCTGCTTTGAAATAGGTGACTTTTTATTCCAGCCATTTAAAACTTCGTGACTCGCTTCAAGGCTGGTGCTTCACAAGTAGTTAGAAGAAAAGGTGTGTTGGTTGAAAAGGTCAACTGTAATGTAATTAAAGGCTGAAGGAGCCTTCAGCCAGCATTGTAGTTCTTCAGAGGAGTTGGAGCTTGATAGTTGTTGCACCTGAGCCGAGGTCAAGTGGAAAGAGAGCAGTCTGCACTGAGGGAGGGTATGCTGGAGCTGTCTTTCACACGTGGGTTAGAAAAGCAAAATGGGAATGAAGGTGGAAGGAAGGTTTCCCTCCATGCCCCTGCTCTTTAGGTTACTTATGCAAAACGTATTAGATAAAGATGTAGTTACTTGACCTATTTATCCAACAGTAACTTGCAGTACAAGCAAAAGCAGTTTGACTATTCAGTGCTGTTGCTGTTTTGTATGGGACACTCCTTTGGGTTAAGCTGTGCCACATGAATACTTACAGGCAGCATCCAGCCATTCAACATGAGTAATTTGTCTTGTTTGAGAAGCTAGGTCTATGGCGTCGGTTCTTGTTCCCCAGAAAAGTTGGAATACCCATTGTATGGTCATAACTTCTGTCTGTACAGAGCTAAGCTGGGTGCAAATAAAGGCTGTGAACGTGTCTCTTAGGAGCTGGGCTTGCTCTTGATGCAGAGGTCTCAGTTTGGGTTTAGTGACTTCATTCAGAAAAGGAGCAAGTAGACTGGAACACAATGAAGGGTCTCATTAGACAATGCATGTTAATCACTCTGCCGTAGCTACAGAAGTCTTTATTCAGGCAGGGTATAAAATAAATGTGTTTATTATTTCTGTAGTACTCGCTGGTGATTTTTTGTAGAGTCATTAAGCCACTAAAATGTAGCTGAAAGTCCTCTTGGTAGAAGTGTAGGCAGCAATCTGAGGATGTGGTAGCGCCTGTCATCTCTGAGGTTGAAGGTAGATCTGAAGTTCTGCCAAACTGCTGGCCTGGACGGCTGAAGAAAGCAGGAATAGCTTATCTGTCTCTGGATAAGTCTCTGTATTTACATGCAATAAATCTTCTGTAACAGTTACGAGTCTTCATTTTTGAAAATCAGCATCTCTTTTAAGCTCTGTCAGGAAAATACATTTATACCTCAGGTCTCTGTTGCCACCAGCTCAGCCACATTAAGTCAATGTGTTTTGGAGATTGTATCTCAGTAATGACTCACGTTGGTAAGATGTAGCTTAAGATGCAAAATGTTCTTTAAAAAAAATAAGAAGAGGAAAGAGGAAGAAACTGCCTGACTGCAAGTATTGTTACGGTCGTTCCAGTAAGTTGGTGGCTTTCAAACGTGTTTCCGACATGAAGCCTTTCCTCTGTCAGCCTTTTGCCCAGACCTCTCCCAGACTAACCAAACATAAAACAGGTAGTGTGTCAAGCTCCTTGCTCATTGTAAAACGGTCTCCAGCCTTTGCAAACAAGACTTCTTGGAGAAATAATTCGCTCTAATCGATGACTGTTACAGGGATTTCCTGTCAGGTGAAGAATGGAAAGGGCTCACCCATGGTTTTCCATCTGTGGCCCTGACACCTATAAGATTTGTGTAAGAAAACTTACTTCAGTAAACTCAGAGGCATGGTGTAGATGCCACCTCCTTTTGAAAAATGCTTACGAGTCAAGTAATCAAAAAAGGCTTAAAATCTTGGCTTAGACAGCAAGGTGCTTGCTCTTGGAAATTGTACCTTTAGGCTAGAGGTAAAGCATGTTAGTCAGGGAGATTTTTTTTTGCCTGGCACGTTCCTTCTGTTTGAGTCATCAACCAAGGAAAGATGGTAAAAAGAGGTGCTTCTCTTAAAGCAGAAGGACGTTGCTCCTTTTGGATGTCCAGAGGAACTGTTCCTTTCCCAGCAGTGCTACGAGAACAGCATCAGTGTTCCTTACATTATTTAAACTGTAACAAAGATGCTCAGCAGTCATCAACCGTATGTGAGAATTCATCTGAGAAACTTGTGCCAAAGGGACTTCTCATTTTTTTTTAAAAGCTTTTCAGTGGATTAACTTTGAAAATTTTAAGGGACGTCAACCACAAGTTCTGTTTGCTATGGACTAGAAACTTTATGTCAGCCTCGTGTTTTAGTATTTTTATGTGGGCTTGAGTGTTAATGTGAACAGCTTAGCCAAAGTTCTTCACGGTGCAGTAGCATAGGCAACGTCTGCTTATATTCTTCCAGGTAGATACTATCAATTTAAACAAACATCATCTGCCCATCGGTGGGCAGGGAGGATGCATATTTATATTGTCTTCATGTTTTAACTCTTCGGGGGGGGGGGGGGTGGGGGTGGTTCTTCACCTTTTTCAGATCTAAATTGATGTAACTTTTGAAGAGGTACATTCAGAAAAGGAGAAAAATAACATTTGCTTCCTAAAAACAACGTTAGTAAATAATTGAAGTGTAATGTACTCAAGATTATGAAGCAGATGATATGATACTACCTGTGTTGGCCAGTGTAGAAATGCTCACCCAGGCACTAAGGAGCTCCGTAAGGTGGGCTGCATCTTTAGACTGCATTAGCACAATACTTGTTTCTACAATGGTCCTGTTTAGCTAAAATGTCCCCTTGTTTGGGTGACACCAATTCCTATCTCTGTTGGAAAATAGATTTCATTTTTTTAATAGCATTTATAGAGTAAGTCGTATTCTTGAACCAATCTGCTGCAGATACATAACAGCATTTGAGCAGGTATAGTGGGTCAGATGGAAGCTCAGCGTCCTGTCTCTGACAGTGGCCAAAGGAAGGTGTCTAAGGAAGAGGGCACAAAATGGAGCAAGTTCATCATGACAGTCCCTCAGCCCTGTCTCCCAGTCTCCAGGTATTTGCGACTTGAAAACTTGCTGAGCTGGAGTGATTTCTCCATATTTAATAACCGTTCCTGCGTTTCTGTCCATGAGCTCGAACAATTCACTTTTAAACATGCCAACTTAAGGTGTCCGTGGCATCTTACAGCAAGGCTTTCCACAGCTTAGTTGCACATTGTGGAAAAGATTAGGAACCTCTGCTTGAGCTTGTCACCTGCTGGTTGGTTCGTAATCCTTTTACTGGAGGTGGTAAAAGCACACTGTGCATGGCCTGTGACAGCCAGGAGGCAATCCATTGAAATATCTTGACATGCTTGTGACAGCAAGCTCAGCAGTTCAAGAGCTGCTTTCCAAGATTCAAGCTACTGTGTTTCACAATTCTATGTGAAAAAGATGGCAGAAGGCTAGCTGTGGGGGGGCTCCAGTACTGAGCTGAGCACATTTCCTTCTTTTATCTGGGTGAGAGGATTTGTTTTTCTGAATTTTGGCAAGCTACTTTCATGATTCTTAAGAGAGTTCCTGCACACAGATTGAAAATAACTACTATGATCATTTTGTACATAAAATGTGTGGGAAAGGCAGTTTGAAAACCCATGCTTCTGCCATCTGTTTGACTTTATTATGTCTCAGAATAGAATTTGGTTTTATATAGTACCTGGTAGATGAAAGGTGCTTGGGAGCATGTTTCTGTAGCAGCGTATTCTGGGACACAGTTTACTTGCTTAGTAGTAGATCTTAACGAGCTGAAAACAGTACAAGGACACAGACTTACCGAGAGGGAGGGTCAGCAGGGACACATGGTAAGTTTATTTCTGGAGTGTGGGGCTTCTGCAATTTTACCTGTTCCTGGAGGTGCAGCAAAGATGACCCAGGTAACAAAACGCTCCTGTGCAGTGGGTGTGCTGCTTTCCTGATAAAATTCAAACTTTCCACTTAAATGTCCTGGTTCAGTGGTTTTCACCAGTTGGCTGATCAGGGGAGCAGGCAGAGTGCATCACCTCCTGCATTTTAAGAGAACAGCTACAAGAAGCAAGAGCTGTAACCCCAGCAGTGACATTGCATGTGAAAAGTAGTGGAAGTGCTGGGGGGAAGCAGGACTGTGTGGTCTGAGATCTCATAGCTATAGGTGAAACAGCTTTTCACGTTGGAAAGATCCTCAACCTTTGCATTCTGGAGTTAAACTCTATGGTGGATGCCTACACTTTCAGTGTTTGGTAGTTAGTAAACATGTAGTGTTTGACAATAGTCGTGAACATTGCTTGACTAACACCTCAGCCAGCAAAATACCTTGCATGGCCAGGACACTTGTGCAGCCTTATTGCTTCTGATAGCCTATCATGCAAGTAGTTGAAGCTGTGAAGGAAACGGTTTTAGCGTGCTGGTGCAGAGGTCAGAGCCCAGCTTCCGCCCCTGCAACTGCAGGGGGATTGAAATGCTAATCAGAGGAGGATATTGTTCTTATTTTTTTACATTAAAGTGCAAAGGTAGGTGTCTATACTTGCTGTGAGCAGATCTCTTTATGATACTACAGTCTGAACTGTCTAGCTTCATCATTTCAACTGAAAACTCAGCAGTGGCTGAACTAACATTTGGTTTCTCAAGCAGGTTGTGCAGCTGAGCTCTATGCGCCTGCCTGGCTTAGGAACCATTAACCAAAGACTTCTTTAAAACTAACTGTTAGTGAAGGACTTCTTTAAACCTAGCTTTAAATATTTCTAGAAGAACAGCAGTTGTGCTAGTGACTGCGGTGTGAAACAACCTTAAGTCTTACCCTTGGTAAAAACTTAAATCTTAGTGGTTTAGGGCACACTGCGCCTGAATTCTCTCTCTCTGCTCTTTGTCACAGTGAATGCAACAGCAGTGCCAAAGAGGAGAGGTGAGAGAATGCAGCCTTCCTGCCAGTCCCTGGTTAAACAGTTCTCCCAGTCTGCTTTTATAGTAACCTGCAGTTAAATGCATCTTCCTTTCTGCAAACCCTTGGTGATGTTGATCTCTGCTGGAATACTGTAGCACTTGAGGACGTTCCAGCATGAATTGCAATGGAGTCCGTTAAAGGTTTTCTTTAAAATATATTGTTGGAGTATTTTGCTGTGTGCTGCTGTTACATTAATGTTTCAAACATTTAGCATCTCTGAAATACTTTTTTTAAAAAAAATACAAACTACTTTCTTCACAGCAGAAGGATGCCATTGTGCATTTACAGTATGGATGAATACCATTCAATTTTGCTTGCTTACAAGGCATGTATTTTCAGACAATACTTCTATTAAAAATTCAGCAGAGCATTCTTGGGAGGCAGTTCTGCCAGAGATACATGACAGATTTACATAACCCTAGGGGTCTGCCTTTTTTTTTTTTAATATCCACCAGTTATGCCTCTCCGATTGGCAGTATGCCCAATAAATCAAATGTGTGTGCGTTTATGAATTCAAGTATTTAACCATTCAATTACTGTATCATAAAGAGGCTGTGCTATCAGTAGTTAATTTAGGTATTAATTCAGGTCTGTCAAAGCAGCTGCTGTTTTATCTGTACTTTCTATCAAATGTTTGTTCTACCTGTTGGCAGCGGTTTGCTGTTTGGATCGAATGGGGGAGTTGATAACGGTCTCTCTGCAGGAGGATGGAGACCACATGTGTGGCCACAGTTGCTGCCCTTGCCCACACTGAGCATGCAGCCTCCCAAGCACATGGGACCCCGCTGGCAGAGAGAAACCAGGCTTGGTTAGATGGGCTGTGCTCAGGCAGGACGAGGCAGCCCTCTGCATGGGAGGTGGCGGATTAAAGGATATGCCGTGCTGCTTCGAAGACTCTTCATTAGCAAGCAGTGTTGCTGTCCTGACTGATGATGAGGCAGATTAACTTGATGGCAGTTTTGCCAATTTAGTGGCTAAAGGCTGTTCCCCAAACTAGCTAATACTGGTCTCTCTCAGTATGTCAGACTTGGACTAAATCTGAAGGTGGAAGCGAGCCAAGGTACAGATAAAACAAGTCCCAGCTTAAACCTCTGAAGTTTCCCACTGTAACTTTTGCTCTTGATACCTGATGCTGTTGAAACATAGAAAATGGTCTTCTGCCATGCTCATAGAATCTTGAATCATCTTGACGATCACAAGATGATCTGTCCTCAGGGCATTTCTTGGGGAGCACACAAACTCCAGTGTTACTGTTGGTTGTGTGAGGAGGGAAGGAGGTGAGGTTCTCCATGGACTGATGAGTGAAGCTTTGTTTGTCTCTTTTTTTTCTTTTGGTTCGTTTTTTGGTGGGTTTTTTTTTGTTTATTCGGGGTTTTTTTGTTTTGGGGTTGTTTTTTTTCTGAAGGCTGAAATAGACCAGAAGACCCATTTGTTGTCTGCTGGTAGTACATGTCTTGCCTTCACGACCTTCATGAAGAGCTTCAGACCACTACGTTTGACCTGATTAGCTGTGGATTCCTGTTAGTCTGTGGAGGAAAACCAGGCTTTTCTGTGGCACAACTGATCTCATCCTGGGTTAGACATCATCTTTCTTTTTCACTTGTAACCAGGATCCAGCCAGCTAACTCTGATTTGGGTGTCTGTGTTTGGTCAGTTGAGTTTCACCCTTGGTATCTGGTAAGGACTGGGGCATGGCTAAGACCTCAGGTTTTGAAGTTTGGCTTAAATTAGATAGAAGTGATTCTTTAGCAACAAAGAAGTAGAAGTAGCTGTTTGTCTCTCATCCTTTTCATGTGTTAATTAGGTTTGACTTGACACCTTTAGTTGAGCAAATCTCCTGAAGGTCTTCACATTTTTCTGGTCAGGAGCCTCAGCCTTTTTCAGATGTATTCTGTACTTCAGTTACATCAAGATTAAGTTATAGGTGCATCTTTTACTTGGTATATTCAGATCTGTTCTGACAAAAATGCAGAACACATTTCAGGCTTCTTAAATAAAGAAGTATTTTTCAGCATACCTGTTACTCTGGTGTTTGACTTGCAGTCCTTGCCTGTCTGCTCCCAGATGTAGTTGAAGGTTGGTTTTGGTTACTAGAAATTATCTCCAGGACAGGGAAGGTGGTACCACAGAAGTAGGACAAAAAATGATGTAGATGTAGGATGTCTTTATGAAAAAAGTGGTAGGCTTTTCTGCCAGTAACTATGTGTTCACTTCTGAGCTTTTCTCCATAGGCTGAGTGTACCGGATATCTTTCAGAGACCGAGGAACCACTGTTGGACTATTGCTGCCTGGCCATCCATCTTGGGTTGGGTAGAAATTGCTGCCCTTTGGTTTCTAATTAGTGTGGGTTGTGTTCTTAATAGCTGGTGGAGGGATGGGAACTTGGGATAGGCTTCCTTTTATTGTGTGAAATCCAAAAGGGCTGTAACCTGTTACCAAAGCAAAAGCTCCCCATCAATTGTACTTCACTGGCTCTCTTCCCAGCTCCTTGCACCACTTCATCAGCTGTTAGGCACAAAGATGCCAAATTCTTAAATGTTAACAGTGACTGTTTTAAGTATTTTGAAATGCTGTTCCATAAAAAAGATTTCCTACTGTTTGACTTCCTCTGCTAATTTTCATCTTTATCGCCTAGTTTGCATTTTTGGACTTCTACAGTCTGTTAAGAGGAAGAAACCATTGCAAAACACTTGAAATACCCTTAACAAATGACTGTAGGCTAGGACTTTTACTTTGTAAACTCTCAACATTTTGACATTGTTTGTTCTGAACATATCTTTTATTGCTTCTGGAGGTACGTCCTCAGTTTAATTATAGGAATGGGTCAATCATGAAGAAGAGTTCTGCACTGTCAGCAAATAAAGTGTTTTGCATCATTCAAATTACTCTTTTTCACATTTTCTCCTTTGTCTTTTCTTTCTCTACAGAAATTGTTTTGGAAAACAGGACACCAACGTTTACCCTTCTAACATGTATCTAAATTTTTGAAATTGCAGTGCAAACTTAATTTGAGATTAATTTCAGATACATTATGAAGCTATAAAGCCCCTGATTTTATTACATTAAATGCCATAAACAAATTTTTTTCTTTAAAAAATGATGCACCAGTAAATGTTTGTCAATAAATTTCAAAATTTCACAGCTTTGATGAATATGCTTTTTTGTTCTTGTCAGTCAGAACCTCCCTCAAGTACTGACAAGTGAAGGCAAGTAAACGGTGACTATTAAGTTTTCCTTTTAGTCAGCAAGACTATGTGTAGCTTTAAATATTATATTAATCCTCTATAAATTTATGAAAAGTATTAAAGTTTCCACCTGAAATGAGTTGGGTGCATCATAAACTTGTGCCATGTTTCTAAACTGCTCTTCCTCTGACAAAGTTATGTGGATAAATTAAAATACAACTTGGCATACGTAGAAATAAAGAAAAGCCTTCCCACATCCTAGGAAAAAGTTTGAATAATAGTAGAAGCTAAGATAAAATCAGTGTTCAGATAACTTTTGTTTTTTACTTTTATTTTCATCCTTTCTTCTGTCTTTAGCAAGAATGGAATGAGCAGATGGTCCAGTATGATTTTAAAATTGTGGTAGGATTTACTGAAACCCAGAGCGTTTGACTGTGATCAGGGCAGGTGGAGGTACACCCTGTCCAGGATCTAAGAACTAGAAGTGGAAACGTGTTCAATGAGCAATAGCGGGGGTAGGAGAAACCAGTTTGTAGGTAGGCTTTTAACCACCACCACCAGCAACTAATACTGCCTGTACCGTGTGAACTAAAATGTATGGCATTTGTGTCTGTCAGACTGAAAACCGAAGTGGGATCTGCAGCATCAGGTCTGTGAGACTGAACTGGTGCATTTCGATTTTGAAAACTGAAAGATAAATTTGAGACTGGGACAAAATCAATCCCGTTGGGGAGATTCAGCCCCAGATAGGGAGTCCTAAACCCAGTTCTCTACTCCCCCTGAGGTGTCCCAGTGATGGACTCGACTCAGATTATTGCCACAGATGGTAATGAGTATTATAAAGAGATAAACCTGAATTTAAACCAAAGATCCTTAGAAATGCTAGATGGTAGCAAAATATTCATTGCCTTTCCCCAAAAAACAATTCCTGCTTGTTTAGGAAGAAGAGTTTGTTCCTCAGGAGGAGCTAATTTTGGAATGCCCTTAGGATTTATATTTCATCTAGTGCCCAGTTATCCTAATGTCTTTATAGTGAGGGCAGTTTTTGTCAGTGGAAGCTCTGAGCCCCTTTGTAGGTGGTTCCCAGCCGCTTGCAGTGCTCTGGGCGTTTGCAGGGACATGAGTGGCAGTGTTGCCATCACTTGCCAAATTCCCTCCTGAGGTGCAAAATGTTTCCTCCCCTTGATTTTTGATTTTTCTTCCCAGTCGCAGCATAACCACCTTGATAACAAGTTCAGGATGAATTGATTTTTGTGCACCATGTGTGTGAGAAGCCCCCGTGCACCCGCATCGGTGCAACCACTTGCTTCTCGCTTGCGCTTTCTGCGTTTGTGGGTATTCAGGAGCACTTTCTAAACCAGCTGTTCGATCATTCCCGCCAGCTAGCAGCTCTGTTCTCAAATAAAACAGCCTCCTTTTAGAGCTTGCTAAAAATAGCTATTTCTTTAAAGCCTGAGGACGTGGTGACTCATGTGATAGCAAAGAGGAAGAAGGTTATTTCTTTTGCTTTAGGCTTTGGGAGGAAAGCTTCTGTGCTGTCCCAGTGCCGGCTGGCCTCATGCTTGCTCCGGCTTGGGCTTCACGGCTGTGTCGCCAGCCAAGCGGCTCTGGCATCCCTTCCTTTGCCGCGAAAGCCCAACAGCTATTTGAGATGCAGGTGCCATGTCCCAGTGCCCAGGGCCTCTTGGCTCTGGAGGGAGGGTGCGCAGTCAGTGCCACACTAAAAATAAACCTGGAGATGGCAGGTCGCAGTTTTTGGCTCTGCTCAATTTGGGCAGAGCTCGCCCAAGGATGAAGGTGTTTCTTGCAAATTATAAACATGGAAATACAGAATGGTTCCACTTTGTCACCATTACAATTCCTGATATTTAGCTCCTGACACCATTGCGAGTGCAGCTAAGGACAGAAGGCAAGTCACAGGTAAAGCTTGCTCAGACCTGATTTTTCATGAATTTCTGCAGCAGCTCTCCCATGCTCTGCAGAGGTCTCGTTCTGCTGCCTGATGCTGCAGCATGCTAGTGCAAAGCCACCTTCTAGGCTCTGGCTTGCAGTGGCCCTTTTCCCAGTAACTTGCCTGGGCTCGGTTTTCTGTACTTATCTTTGAAGCTCTTCATCATCTTTTTCCTTCTGAAGAAGCACTCCCCCAAAAGGTGCTAGTCTTAATGTAAATGGAATGTGTTGCAAACCTTTTAAGATAACTTATTCATACTGTGGTAATGTGTTTCTGGAGGAACGAGAAGCAGAAAATGGCTGATACGTGTGCAGCATTTTCGTTGCTGAGCAACCTGTTTTAACTTAGCGTAAGAATCCAATTTCAAGTGAGATATTTGGGACCCTGGCTGACTTAGCAATAGCTAGTATAACCTGCAAAGACTAGATGGACAGGAAGACGAACCCGCTTTCTTGAGAAACAAGAAGCTTTGCAAGAACTTTCACCATAAAGGATCATATACCTGCAACGTTGCTTTCCAATTCCCATAAACAGTTTTTCATATTTGGGTTCTTGGGTAGACCTTAAATCACTGCTCTAGATAAAGCATGCCCAGATGCAGTGGTTCTTATCTACAGCTCAACAAAGCCAACGTTATCTTTCTTAATGCTTGTAAACTTCCCATGTTTTTATTAATAGCATCCTGAGAACTTGTGCAACCAGATGATGTTTGCTTCTTCTGACAAGCTTGTTTTAACCAGTTTTAATAAAATAAAAGCTTTGGCGTGAAGGCAAAAGAATCTTCCGTGTTGATGGAAGGGAAGAGCGTACACTTCTAATACAGAAAAAACCCAGCTCCCTGGAAGTGTGCTGTGATTAGACTCACCAACTTGAGTTGCCATGTTTGGGGTTTTGATTTTTTGTTCTTGTTTTGGTTGGTTGTCTGGGGTTTTTTAGGCTTGTGTTTTTTTAGAACTGCCACCGCCCAAAATGAGCTGGGTTTTGTCCTTTTTGTGGTATATTTAACACACCTCATTTTTCATGTCTGACTATCTCCTCGGCTTTCTGTTGTCATTCACAGGAATTCATTGGAGATCCTTGCCTACATTCATCCAACCAAGTACTGTTTCCTCCTTCACAGCAGTAGTTTATCTGCAGGGTCAAAGGGGTAATAGCAGTCACATTGAATGGGGAAACAAGGAAATGGAGGCCAGATCCCACTAGAAGGAGTGTGTGCATTTTTTTGCCCTAGTCTGTCCCCAAGGACCAGCTTTGCAGAGTCTGAAGAAGCAGGGTGTAGGTCAGAGAGCAGGCTGGAGAAGGCATTCAGCTCTGGTTTAGACCTGTGCTCCAGGGAGAGCTGGCAGTTTGCAGCTACCAAGTTGTCTGGCTTGTGCAAGCTGCTTCCTCCAGATTATGGAGCATGAAATGAAGGTTTTAAACTCTAATATCATAAACCAAGTAAAACGCAACCTTAATAGTAATCTTGCAAAGTGTTTCTTTTTTTAATGTTTGGCAGAAATGACTGGCTGCCAGCAAGATCATGTATTTAAAGCTTAGAAGGATGTCTTCCTCTGCCTTGTGTAGCTGCGTGAGGAAGGGGTTGCATGTGCAGATACCCAGTCTCTCGGTGCCCTCTCTTCTTGCTTTAGACTGAGTACACTTGATTTGTAAGTATTTTATGGGATTTTGGGACTACAACAGCAGGCAGCGGTTGCAGTAAGTTGTCTCCTGGCTGCTGGGCTTCACACAGCACATTCAGCTTATTTCTGCATCTTTTAGTGGCTAATTATTCCAAAGTCAAAAATATAATTGTCCTGTGAGAGTTTGCTTTGGAACATCTTTAGTGAATAATCACTGCTGATTTTTGCATGTTTTTTCATAATCTAATTTAGAAAGGACAGGATGTTTTTAAGGAGCAGGACAATAGTTACACAGCTCCAGTGGCTTCATTTTCCTGTGTGGAAATCGGTGGCACACTCCTTCTGGGACCAGCACTGCTGTTTGTGCACATGGCAGTTAAGCTTAAGCCCCCCTGGTAGAGGTATTTAAGAGTCATTTGTTATGGAAAACCTCGGACTTTTGCATTAGGGGCTCGAAATATTTAGTATGCAAACCCAATCCTGGTGTTGATGGCTAACTTACTGAGAGTCACAAACGCTGCGGTGCAGCTGGGGACTTGAGAAAGTGTGCAGCCGTAATTCCCAGATAGGTGGAATATAGCCGTAAAGAGGAAGACAAGAAAAGACAGGAGGCAGTGGCTTTACATTACTGCCAAGGAAATTCAGGCTGGACCATTAGGAATACTTCGTAACGGTCTGAGGCATTAGTCACCGAAATAAATGACCCAGGGAGACAGAGGAGCCTTCAGGAGGGTCTTTAAGAGGAGGCTGGACCAACACTGGTCAGGAATGGCGTGGACAGTGCGGGTCCTGCCCCTGGTGAAGCCAGAGGAGTGGGCAGGCCCGCCAGGTCCCCTCTACCCCTCTGGCTGTCAGCAGCCACACTGGGAAAGCCTCCACAGTTTTGTCTTAGTTCAAGTTCTTATTCCTCATAAATCAAAAAAGTCCTCTGGCTCTTGTTACGCTATCAGCCCGTTGTGTACTAAATATATCATCCTCGAAGGGTGTTTCATGACTTCCAGCTAGGGTTTGCGCACCAAGGCCTGCGTGGTGCGTGGGTTCTCCTCCAGGCTGGGCAGCTGAGCGTGGCGGCCATGTTGTCGGGTGTCTGGAACAGGCCTTTAACTGGGTCTTACTGGTTGGCATGTCCGGTGCTTTTCATGCCAATATTTGGCACACAAAGTCTGTACACTCTTTGCAACACTGAGGGTCTCATTAGATGCTGATATTCAAGAAAACAGCATTTTGCTTATAATTTCCCGAGTGTGGCTTTTTTCCCCCCTCCGCTTTCCCAACTTCCATTCAATCCAATGACTAATTTTAGCATCGTGCCAAATGTTTTATTGCTGTTGTCTATGTATCTTCAAGCTGGTCTGTAAACCAGTCAGGATTAGATTTTTGGGTTTATTCTGTCTTATCCCTTGCTGACATCGTTGCCGTTCATTTGTGCAACGTACAGGGGGTGCGAAGCTGATGGAACCAGTGCGGTGTGGTGGCTTCACCTCCTCGCTTGGCTGTAAAGCAGCCAGGTGTCCTTGGGAAGAGAACCAAATCCAAGCCTTGAAGATCTCATCTTGTGAGATAAAGCAAGTTAGTATGTTATTCCTGATGTTGACCAAATTATCTGACTGTTTTGCAGGAAAAAAGGGTGCAAGTCTCCCCGCCATTGACAAGAGGACCAAGTGCCTTTATACCAGAGAATGAAGTAAGTGTGGGGTTAGCTGGGCCAGGTGGGTGGTAGCTTTTGAAATGGAAATAGTGAAGGACAATTTTACGATCCTGCTTGTCCCGTGGTACCTGGATGAGCTCTTTGCCAGCAAAAGTGATGGTTTCTCTGGAGCAGGCCCCAGTGGGTGAGAACCACCCTGCCATTGCACACAAGTGGTGCTGTTTGACATTTTTTTCGGTCACCAGCACTCCCGGAGACAGCCATGAGCGCCGGCTCTGCTCTTCTCCTGGGCAATGATCTCTTACTACTCTTAATGCCAGGCCTAAGGGGAGGCCTATCCAGTATTGCAGTGGTGTGATTATATAGCTCTCAGAGCAGTGTCTGACCTTCAGTTCGAGAGAACCTGAAAATATGACTTAACTGTTAGACTGTGACTGTGGGTCTTGGGAGAATTTATGGTTGAAGGGTACGGTTTCACTTGAAACTCAAAATTTCTGCCCATGATTTAATGTTCAACTTAAGCCTTGGTTTGCAGCTTGCTGCAGTAAGTAGAAACTTTGCTTTAGTGGTATTCTCCTGTGATCTTAGTCTTCACAGAGTATTATTTATTGATCAACTAATTATTTGGGATGGCCGACTTAAAATCAGGACCATTTTTTTGGTTTTGTTTTAAGTAATTGCTAAAGGCAGGTAATTCATATGCTAGAAGGGCCAGAAAGACATTTTGAAAGATGAGGTAGCTGCTGTTCTCTGAATCTATCCCCATTTATACACGGCAAGGTTTGAGTTGGGAAACAGGCTGTAAAGGCTGGCAACAAGAAAACATAATGAAACAAAAAAGGAAGAGAGGTCCTAAAGAGTCTTTTAGATTTGGGAAGAGGGGAGCAAAATGGGGCCCAGCCGGCCAAACTTGTGAAAAGAACTTCCCTTTTGTGTGAAAAACGAGATGAAATTGAGTTGCCAAACTTGGTAATGACTTAATTTTTCTCGTAAAGTCAATAATTGTATAAAAAGTAGAAAAATAAGTGTAGTTAAAATTGTAACATATTCTGAGAGAATTGTTAATAAATTTATTTCAGAGCTGATAAACTTAGTAAAGGTGCTAGCCAAGGGTGGAGGAAGAATCACTGAGTAGCTCTCAGAAAGGAGTAACCCCAGTGGTTACCCAGTACAAGCAAGGAACCTCCACCTGTATGGATAAAATAGCCATTCAGTATCACAAACAAATGTTAAATATTGGTTTTTAAGCAAATTACTACCTTTTTCCTCTGTTCCTCGGCATAAAATAATACACTGAGTAGAAAGGATGCAGTTAGAGATCAGTAACACACTGACTGTCTCACAAATCTTGATAATAACATTGCTTGTGTCAAAACCTGCTTTCTTGTCGTAATGGAAGGAATATTGACAGAGCAATAACAACTTAACTGTAAAGGTTCCTGTTAAAGTGCCGTAAAGCTTTACAAGCAGAATAAAAAAACATGTTTGTGGATCCATGGATGGTAATAAATCAGGAGTAGGTACATATGCAGTATGAAGGGGATAGTAATACAGGTGGAGATAAATCTCAGAAGCAATAATGCAGCATATTGCTATGCCTAACATAGCAACAGTGCAGTCCTACAGGATTGTATTTCAATTCAGTCTGCAGAATTTCTTCTCCATAACTTGTACTGTTACAAGAAAAACTCCTGACAAGCTAGAGAAGATTAGAAACCTTGCTAGAGACACAAAAAGCGTGGTTTCCTCAAGAAGCTACTAAATGAGACAAAGATCTCTTACATACACGGGAGATACACTTGCTGAAGAGTAAGACTTCCTGGAGTGGAGCAAGGGACACACAAGTAATAAGTGAGATAAGATGATCTCTAACGTGTGAATAAAATTCTGATGGTAAAAACATTCCTAAGGAAAACTGTGGAGGCATCATTTTGGGTACAAAACACAGAAAAGCTGCCATAGTGAAGAGCTACACATGTAAAATGATGGAGCTGCCTAAGTGCATAGCTGCTTCCCTTTCTTTCTGAGCCCACAAATTAAAACAGGGAAGTACAGTGCTGAGAAGTGAAAATGTAGCATGTTGTTTGTGTTTCTTTTTATGTACCTTCTATATAAGTTTGATGGAAAAATATTTGAGACACAGTCCATTCATCAGCCCATCATAAAGAAGGGAAGTGTATTTTAAATATCAGCTATTGTATCTTCAAAGTTTCAGCATTTTATCTTCTTGGTTTTAGGCACTTTATATCTTCAAGTGCAGTAAACCAGATAAAATGTTCTCTCATTTCATGGTGGTTGCAGTAGTAAGGTGGCTCGTTTAATACTGTGCAGTTTCAGAATAAATAGTGGGCATTCTAGTCTTGTACTTGTAACTTCAGCAGTGAACATGTTGAGAATGGCTGTTCTTGGTGATAAACACTGAGTAATAGCACTAATACTGTGTCAGGGCTTGCAGTGCAAGAGCTACTTACTATTTTGCTGTTTCATTTCATCTTGTGCCCAAGGTTTGGATTGGTTGGAATAATTAAAGAACAGCTTTTGTTTAAAGAAAGCATTAAATTCCTATTCTAAATAATACTTGAATGTTATGGACAAATTAGCATTTGATCTCCTCTTCAATTATACAAGCACAGAAGGGGTAGATTGCCAGGCTGTTTCTATAATTTGGTTACATAACCCAGTTCCTCTCCATTAATTTTGAAATTGGTGTTAGGGCTGAATACTGGGGTGGTGTCTACACAGGCTGACTTCCATAAAGACTTGACTTTACTTTCCATTTAGCTCTTGCTTACTTCCAGCTCTGTCTACAGGTTTGACTACAAGCATCTGCGAGTTTAGCCGTTTTGGGAAGATCTACAGAAAAATGTTTTTGGTTTTCATAGAAACGCAGGAGATTAACAGAGGTACAGTGTGAAGTGCTCTTCAGTATACAAGTAGCATCTTCTGTATGTGTGTATTCGCACGCATGCAAGCGTGTGTATTAACAAATACACGTGCGGATCTCCAGCATTGCCTCTTAAGTTTGTACACAAGCAAACCTTTCAAATCGCAGTATGTTTCTCTCCAGGGTTAAAGCTAGAGAAAATCGCTTTCTCTGTTAAGTTTGTCCATCTTATTTTTAAGGTTATGCAAGCAAATGGTTTGGATGAACGTACTAATCTTCTTGTGGAAGAATACTCAACATCTGGTCGCCTGGACAACATCACACAGGTCATGAGTATCCATACCCAGTACCTGGAGTCTTTCCTCCGCAGCCAGTTCTATATGCTGCGCATGGATGGGCCCCTTCCTTTGCCCTATAGGCACTACATTGCTATAATGGTATGTACCAAAAGGCTATATATTTTCCACTGCAACTTTGACTTGTGTATTTAAAAAAGAAGAAAAATGGAAGACTTTGAAGAGGAGAGACTAGTGTGACATTTTGACAGGGGGTGAATTTTTGTAGGTGATTTTCATCAGAGTAAGGCATGCCTGGCCAGAAGTTTTCAGTGGGAAGGAGGAATTGGCAACATACATGTTTCCCTGTTTCCTACAATGATACACTTCTCACATGACCATGAGAGTGAGGTTTTGCAGAGAGCAGTTAAAGCTGTGTAACCTTATTTCTTCATGTTTAACCATCAGTGTGCAGCAGTAGGATGAAATGCAGTGGAGTCCAGTCACAACAAATTCCAGGTGGACACTAGGAAAACAGCTTTTATCGTGAGGATGTCAAGATGTTGCAACAGGGGCCAAGAGAGGTTGTGTGATCTCCAAGGATGGAGATCTTGTCTGGACAAGGCTCTGAGCAACCTGATCCAAGTCAGCCCTACTGTGAGCAGGGAGCAGGGATCTCCTCTAGAGATCTCTTCCAACCTATATTGTGTTCCGCGGTTCAGATTAAAGTAATCAAACATTGTTTTATTGGAGAATCCTCCGTACTGTATAGAAATGCATCGCAATATAAAACATGGCCCTTTGGAATGAAATTTTATTTTTGTTTTGTGTTAGTAACCTGTCTTCCACTTGCGGTAAAATCAGATTACACACTAACATGCTGCACTTTTCCCTCTGTTTTTAATTATTCCAGGCTGCTGCCAGACATCAGTGTTCCTATTTAATAAATATGCACGTTGATGAGTTTTTGAAGACTGGTGGGATTGCAGAGTGGTTGAATGGTTTAGAATACATTCCTCAAAGACTGAAAAATCTGAACGAAATAAACAAACTCCTTGCACACCGGCCCTGGCTAATCACGAAGGAGCACATTCAGGTAGGTACCTGTTAAGTCATGCCCTGTAATAGCAGTAAATGTCCAGTAATAAGAACTCCTAAGAACTACACAAGTGCCTGGTTAGGCTTCATTACCTTGAGTTTAAAAAATTCAGGGCAGTACTAGAGCACTGAATAAGCCAATAAATTATTCTGTGTGACAAAGCCAACAAGATTTACTTTTTAGGAATAGCATTGGCTGAAATCATCCCAAAAGAAAAGAGGTAATATATTAGGTGTCTCCTTTTTTTTATCCAGTGAGAGTTAGTGTACAAGAGCAATACGGTATTATTGGAAGAAAGGAATTGATCCCTTTGTAATATACGTTAGTGTTTTATAGAAAAGCTGGGGGCCAAAATAAATTTTATATTCACACTTTTTTTATTCTCATTTCAGAAACTTGTCAAGACTGGGGAAAATAATTGGTCTCTTCCTGAACTGGTGCATGCTGTTGTCCTGTTGGCACATTATCATGCCTTGGCAAGTTTTGTATTTGGTAGTGGCATTAATCCAGAGAGAGATCCGGATACATCTAATGGAGTCAGACTTATAGCAGTCAACAACTTCTGTGTCTGTGATCTTGCCAATGACAACAACATAGAAAATGCATCCCTCACAAGTAGCAACTTTGGGGTTAGTGTTGCAAGAAGATTCTTTTGCTTGCCTCTGTTTTGCATTAGAAAGCTTTCTTCCATTCTTTCCTGTTTAAATTTCAGGGTAGTTCGAAAGTTTTTGTCTACTCTACTGGAATGCTTGAGTCTCGTAACTCTTACATTCATCTAGCAGTTTTTAGTGTAGTCTATTGAAAACCACATTGTAACAGTGGGTGGTAGTCAGAGAGCGATGTGATTTTGATAGCTAATCTCACAACCCAATGCGCAAGACTAAAACTTTGCTTTCAGCTGAAAGCTTGAAGTCCAGGTTTCTTCAGGTAGTGTGTCGCTGACTGGAACATTGTGTCACCCGTGTTCCTGACATGTGGAATGAAAAAAAGAAATGGGGAAAAAAACCCCAGAAGTCATCATAATAATAACAATAATTTTGACTTCACAGCCTACAATCACAAAACAGGTCAATTCTGAAACACTTCCATGTAGATGGGAGGAACTGTCTGAAATAAAATAATTTAATTCTTCACACTGGTGTTCTAGTCTTAAATCAACCAAGAGAGAACTTCAGTTACTAATTAATAAAATGTGGAAATTTTTTCTGAAAGTGGCTCTATAATGCTTTGGTGATGTGTCCATGATTTAATACCGATCGATGAATTAGCTTCATCGCCTTTGATGGAAGATCAGGATTATGAGCAGAGTCACAAGATAAATTTTTAAAAATTAGTAGTACAATGTGAACACGTGATCAGTCAGTTCAGTTGCTGTATCTTAAATTTCTGGGCTGTAAGACATGCTAGCTTAAATCACTGGCGTGTCTTACTCCCCGTTTGCGGTGGTCATAGGGCTGCTGCTGACTCTGTGCTGCTTGTTAAGCAGTGAGTAGCATACTAGAAAACAACTATAGCTATGGGCACCAGAACAGAATCAAAAGGAAAAGGTGGAAGAGAAAAACCAAACAATTTATCTTACAAGAAATCTGAACGATAAGTATAGATCACAGAACCCCACACTGATGTATTTCTAGGAAAGAGGCCTGGTTCCCTCACAAAAGCAAGAGAAGGGGTCAACATAATGGTTATTTTGATCATGCGTAATGAAAAACGCTCATTTGCTGTCTCAGGTTGTGTTCCTGTGTTGTAGTGTTGTGCTGTATCTCTTCAGAAACATATTTTGCATTACCAATAGACCGAAAAAAATTACTTCAATATTAAAAGTTGTTTTCTGATACACGTAGGGCACACAGATGGCTTCTCCTAGGCCACCTATGTGGTGGAATATACATTATAAGTGACTGTGGCTTCCGTATTCAAACACCACCTCTTCTGCTGTTAATCCCACTGCAGTAGATTACTGCGATAGGTTAGATTAACACTTCCCAGCTCGCTTCTCACTGTCTGAAAGCTGTTTGTCTGTGCTGTATGTGACAAAACGCATTCTGGCTTGAGTTTTTGTGTTTGCTGCTGCTATCTGTTTTTGAGAACGTTTGTTGTCAAGCATGAAATCTGAAGATGACACACGTTGTCTATCTTCTAATTTTGCAGAATGTCATGGTGTTTTTGCAGATCGCAGATTCTTTAAGTGAGCTGGAGGCCTTAATGGAAAGGATGAAGAGGCTACAAGAAGATAAAGAGGATGAAGAAGCCTCTCAGGAAGAAATGGCAACTCGCTTTGAAAAGGAGAAGAAGGAGAGTCTGCTAGTAATTAGTGGAGGTATTTGTACTTTTCCAGTTCCTTTTTATTTGTGCTTTGTAAGAACTAAACACTTGAGGCCAGTTCAGTGACTACAACTTTTTCTGTCCATTTCTTTATTCTGACTCTTGGTCTAGTAGGAGTGTAGTAAGGGTGGTCCTGTCACTTGCTTCATCTGCTTAGGATTTCTTGATTGGCAAATAACACCATCCTTTTTGCTATTTGAAATTCAGCTTTTGTATATTAAAAAAAAAAAAAAAAAGCCTGTAGACTTTTTTAAAAAGTTGGGTGTAAGTTTATCTTTCTTTATATGTTTTTTATCTATATGTGTATCTTAGAATTAATTCATTCATGTAAATATTCAGTAGTATTTCACAGGCTTAGGTTCTACAGTGGTTAGAACTTCAACAAGTAGCCTTCAGATACAACATTTAGTTCAGAAAGTAGATCAGGATGAGACTCAACTTCTTCACTACTTACTGTCCACCTGGAAAGGACATTTCTAACTTGCCGTTCTGAGTTATCATAGCATTGTGCTGTTCCATTGCCTGTGCTGTGATAGAGATTCTTAGCTTTTTTTTTAAATTCATAAATAATGTTCAAAATTCTGAGCTGAAAGCCTCTTCTCCAATATTTTTCATGTGCTCTGGAGGCCTTCATCTCTAACAATACAATGAAAATACAATGAAATGTGTTTCCTATAGACAGGAGGGTGGGGGTTTTTTCTGAAGAAAGTGTTCAAAGAGAGAGTACTATTAAGACAGTAAGAATCTCCAACCATTTCCTCATGGTAGAGGCTACTTGAAGATGATAGCTTGTGTCTTTTTAAGAAGTGACCTCTAAAATGCTTCACAGTTTACTGACACTGTGAATTCAGACCACAGCAGCTCCAGACCAAATGTGTTTGAATGTTATCTAAGTTTTTTTGCACTGAGCCCAAAAGGGAGGAAGAATGTATGGTGGATCAGCAGGGAGATTGTTCTGTGGCTGTCTAGGAACATGTAAAATCGCTGAAAAGAAGATATGTCCAGCAACATCATGGCTGGATTTTGAGAAATGGGCATTGTCCATTCTTGCTCTGGTTTTCTTTGGTCAGACAGTATCAACAGTGCAGATAAATGGATGCCCATTGCAGTTTCATTGTCAGATTGGGATTTCCATGGGTTTCTGCAACTTTAGGTGTATAAGGAAGAGGTGTTGTTTGGGACAGAAGGGGTTTTTTGATGGGATTGCTGATGGTTTTGTTGACTTTCCTCCCTTTTTGCCTTTTGCTAGTTTGAGTTTGAGGAGTCTGTATGTGTCGAGCCTTTACCTTTTCATGAAATTCAGTGTTTGTCAGGGAAGAGGAGTGTGTGTGTGTGTGCAAGTTTTTTATTCTTCACTGAGGATTTGCTGTAGCAGATGCTGTGCAAGCTTCTTCCTACGCAACTATGTTTTGATTGTTTAATGAGGCAAAGAAGGAGATAAAGCAGTTCTACAATTCTTAGATTAACTGAATTTTCAAGGTGTTAACAGCAGACATATGGCAACTGTTCTGTCAATGCATGTGGAAGCAAGCCAGGATTTTAACATCAGGGTCAAATGCAGTCAGCTATGCAGTAGTCAACTTCTGTAGAGGTAGTTACACAATCAAGCCACCTGTTTATTTGGGAGGGAAAGATTGATTCCTGATAGAGAACCTGCACTTGCTTAGTGACACGTTTTGGAGCTCTTTGAAGATGCTTAGTTACTAGAGCTTCTGGCAGAATTTCAGCCTGCTTTACTATAGCGCTCTTTGCTTTCATATAATCTTCAACTGATATTTACAAGTGAAGCGTTGCTTTGCTTTCTGGTTGCTCATACTCCAGGTTATAGAACAGAGCTGGTGTAATTCCTGACACTGTACCTGCTCAGCATAGCGATCGCCTTGTCGGGGTACATTTTCCTGTTTCTTATCCTAGCACAATGACTTTACAAATGGGATTCATCTTCCTGATTTAAGATACCTAGCCCCCCTCAGAAGTCAACAGAGAGAAGAGCACACCTCCAGACAGAAGTTTAGCCCATCTCTTCCCGTTTTGTAGAAGTACATTAGATGTCTGGTGTAGGCTGACACTTAGTTGGCTCAATGAAAGGGATGGATCCCGTACAAGCAAGCAAACTGAGATTGCAATGTTTCCTTCATACCACTCTCTTCCTTTGCACAACTTCTAAAAGCGTTCTCTAGTGTTGTAGTAGAGTGGTAGTTGGAAGTCGGTGCTAACTCATGGGCTTGCCTAAAGCAAAGCATTTTGCTATTTTATTCACAGCATTTGATGATGAAATAGTTTCTACAGATGTCTCCCGCTATATTGAAGATCCTGGGTTTGGGTACAAGGACTTTGCAAGGCGAGGAGAAGACCATCTGCCAACATTCAGAGCTCAGGTACCATCTCTAAAGTTACATTCACTCAAAGAATGTTTGTATATCTCACTACAGGGCAAGTAGTGTGAAGTGTTTGTAGTGGGACATGTTTGTTGCATGCTCCTTTTCTTGCACTGGTCTATTAAATAATTCGCTAGCTTCCATAAATCTACCTGAGATGAGTCTTTTACTATTTGTAAATCTCAGACAAGGGAGTACTTGGCATTCAGTCTTACTCCAATTATTACCAGAATTAATGTTTGAAAACTGTAAAGCATATCACTAAATCTGGAGTAAAAGTGAAGGGTAGAAAAGAAAGAATATATTTACCATGCCTCCAGATGTCATAGAAAAAATCCATTGGAAGAACTCTTCATTTTATCCCTGTCATTTTACCAAGTGTTCTCGGTCCAGTGGTTATCAATACCTAGGTGCGTATATGTCTGTGAAGGCAATTTGGTGAGTATTGTTCTCATATATGCACCAAATCACTGGACTTTGAATGTTGGGAAAGAGTTCCTAAATATGATTCCTGAAGTGTTTGCCTGTATTTGAATATAATTTTTTAGTGCCATTGAAAGAACAGCGTGTACATTTTACCTGTACATTGTCATACATATGGCCATCTTTTTCCATGACCAGACTCATGAACTTCATAATATATATAACAGGAGTAACATTCTAAGTGATTCTGTTGCAGTTTATAGAGTAGATTAATCAGCAGTCTAGTAATAAATTGTAAGCAATGGAAGAAATCTTAAACCAAATCAAAAGAACTTCAATTAAAAAAATAGTAGGTGCAGGAAAACTCCATGGTCCGAAGATATATCTAAGTCTGTAAAATAAAGAATCCATGATTACTCACAGGAAATGTATTTAGCTATATAGCAGTCTTCACTGATCTGGACAATTCACTCTGCGGTCTTTATATGAGCCTGAAGTAGGTAGATACTGCCAAAAAGAATAAGGCAGAGTCAGTGCCTGTAAATCAAACGTTCTGCTTAAGTACTTTAGGAGCAGCAGGCTTCCATGGAAAAAAGCTCTACAGAAGTTGAAATTGGAACTAAAACATCTCTGCTCTTAAATAAACCGGACAGCCTCTGGCCTACATTCAGAGGAGTCACTTTGATAATTTAACTTTATTAGTATGTCCTACTCTTAGGCAGTTTGATGTATATACCCACAGCCTTCCAAATGCTTTGCCATTAATGCTATTTAAATTGCAGTAGTGTCCCAAACCCCTGCAATAAATCTAATCTTTATTCTGATAAACCAAGATGGCCTTTATCTCTGTGGGTTTAAATTTAGGAGTAGAAAAAGGTAATCCATACACAGCAGAATGGCTTTAAACTTTTTTATTTTTCCTCTTTCATTGTTAGTATGGATCAACTGCCATTAGTAAACTTTTATCCCTCCTGGGGCTTCTGGCTTTCAGAGACTTTTGTGATGCTCCAGGTGTCCCGGACACCTGTACAGGGCTGGTAGGTACAGCATATTTCTCACAAGCCTTACGGTCTTTCGGACAGGCAGCTGGAAGCCAAGTGTGATATTGTGGCATGTTTCAGAGTCGCTGAATGCCTCCGTTAGGCAGCTGAGTACTGTGCTGCATACTCTTCTCCACTCTCCTAATCAGGGTCTCAGTTCAGTAGACGTGCTCTAAAGCGCCTGGGTGAGGACCCTTGCCCAGCAGTACCTTTTGAAAACAGCCAGACACGGGAAGGACATGGATATCATGCCCTCCATTGTAAAGATGGCATCAGTGATTCAGTGATGGAACACCTTGCCAAGGATGTGGGCAGACTAACACATTCTGTATAACTGCGGCATGGAGAGCAGTTGCATGGTGCTCTGAAGCAGGGTTGTTCTCTGATGATGATGCTGTGCCACCACTCTGCAAAGATTTCCCATTCCTGGTATGAGCAGGCAAGCTTTTATCCTTGCAGTCCAGGTGCTTGTCTAAGACCAAAGCAGCCTGGATGTTATTAGTTTGTTCAAGGACAATTCAGCACTTTACCCAATGATTGTACATCCTGGCTGGAAGTAAATACTGCCATCTCTGCTCAGAGCTAAGCATGAAAGCCTCAAAGAGGAGCAAGTTTTTAAACTCCATTCCACATAGAATGACAGTGGTCGGAGTGGCACAGCAGACAGTGGAAAATTGCCTCAACGCTTCAGGAGAAGTTTGGGTTTTTTCTCCTGTAGGCTAATGATATCCAGCTGGAGGTGGAGTGTTGCAATGTGATATTCATTGACAGGAAGCCTGGGAGAATGGAGCAGGTGATGGGGATGAAGGATTCAAAATGCAAATTTTTTGCAGAGAATAAAGCTATAACTAGCAGATGACAAAAGCTGTTGAGCTATAGAGAGGATCAGATAGGGACTTAATTTCATTTGTACATTTATATATTTCCTTCTCTTCCTGCAGGACTATACTTGGGAAAATCATGGCTTTTCCCTTGTAAACAGGCTTTATTCTGATATTGGGCATCTCCTTGATGAGAAGTTTCGGATGGTATATAACCTCACATATAACACTATGGCAACGCATGAAGATGTTGATACAACTACGCTAAGAAGAGCTTTATTTAACTATGTCCACTGTATGTATGGAATCAGGTATGGACGAAAATCCCCTGATTTAGGAGTACATTATAAACTGTGTAAACAGAATGGAAGATGAACCATGTGAAAAGCATGATTTTAGACTCAGGGTGTTAAAGTGGAGGTGGTACCTCAGTCTAGAAGTTAGAATGGTTTTGCTGGCATGTCAGTATAACTTCTACTTCCATTGGAGAAAATGATTATGAATCAGGGTGGAGATTATTACAGAAAGGTTTTCTCTGAAGCCATCCTGTGTCCTTTGTTCAGAAAAGACAGCATCCTAGTACTAAGCCTTTCAGATCCTCTGTTAGCAGGTGGTTTTCTAGTGTGTATAATAAAGGCTCCAATTCCCAAACTTAAGAGCATAATGCTGAAAAGACCATGCTTTTAAAAACTTACATCCAAGAGAATGATTGCCTGTGTTCCTTAGGTATGATGACTATGATTATGGAGAAGTTAATCAATTACTTGAACGCAGCCTGAAGGTTTACATAAAGACAGTGACCTGCTACCCAGAGAGAACTACCAAGCGCATGTACGATAGTTACTGGCGTCAGTTCAAGCACTCGGAGAAGGTACATATTTCAAAGCTAAACTGGCTTCAGAGACCTCCATGCTGTTTCAAAATGAAAATACAGCAACACCTAAAAATGGCAGTATGTGTCAAACAAACTGGTTTTAACCAGAGAAAAACAAATGCGATTAATTCATTGAGTGTTAGATACCAGTTTTACAAAAATACTTCTCAGTGTACTGGACATACTGATTCTTTTTTTTATTATTATTTTGAGTGACTTCTCCATAAAATTAAACTGACAGCTGTAAAAGAGAAGTGGATAAACTGGGGAATGGAGAAGTGGTCAGCTGTGCCAATGCTTGGGATTTGGAAATCAAAAAAGACATTAACTCATACACATATATGTGTGTGTGTGTGTGTATATATATATATATATATGTAAAATCTTCATGGTGTTTTTCATTAATAAAAACGTCAATGTGTCTTCAGAAATCCACATTAAATGCTGCCTGACAAGGGTTCAGTGCTTATGTGCCTGCTAGCCTATCTGGCATGTGAACTATTCCTTATTCTGTACTCCTGTATGGCAGTCACAGATAGTAAAGAAAACCAAATATAATTCATAAAGAATTAATACCATTAGGATACAAAAATGGTTTTATTGGGACTTCTCAGGTGGAAGATTGCTTAAAGCAGCAGATGAGGCTAGTTCCTTGCAGTCCTAGGATGTTGTCTAGTATTGGCATACTACACAGCTGTCTCAAGAGGAACTGAAGTCCTGCAGCGGGGTACAGAGAGAAAGGACGTAGCCTCTTGAAGCAATACTTAACTAAAGGTTAGAAATTACAGCCTAAAAGAATAAATGATGTTGTGTTCAGAGGTGAACTAAATGGCTGATTTAATTTTTAACAGGTTCATGTCAATCTACTTCTAATGGAAGCTCGTATGCAAGCTGAACTTCTGTATGCCCTTCGTGCCATAACTCGTCACTTAACCTGAAGCATTCGCTGGGCAGGAGTAAAGGAGTTTTTACTGAGTATGTAAAGACCTTTCAAAATAGATACACACCAGAAGCTGTTTGTGATGTAGCATCAGGTTATTCAATTCTCTAGTGTCAAAGTTTAGCCGTGCTTCTTGACGGCTGTAATGTGCAATGACGTGTTTTATTTTCTTGATGCTTAACATTACTAATGATAACAAAAGTAACACTGAGGAGCACTACTCTGCATTGTTTCCGGCTGGATTTCTGCGCAGTGGTCAGGATCCTGAAACTGTTTTTATTATATCCAGTCCTAGCGCTTTGTTCTTTAAGCACCGGAGTGCAGTGCTTAGAGACTTCTTTTTCCAAGCAATCATTTTTCAGATTAGTGGAGTCCAGCAGAAGGTTGGTTTTGCCTGTCCTGAGAACGTACCACCGTGTCGTGACTTGTAACAGAGACGCGCAGGCTGCGTTGCATTGAATTGCCCACTGGATTCTTCTGTGTCTCCTGGAGACTGCTTGCCAGTCACCGTCTTACTACAGCAATTGAAGGTGTTGCAAGATGTGGATGCAAACATTGAGCACACTTTAATGTGAAGTTAATCATGATAAATCCTACAGCATGCTACTGAAGTGCAAAATTCATCTGCTTTGTTGCGCCCCTTCCCAAGAGAAGGGGCCTCACGATTTGCCATTTCAGCCACATTTACTGTGTTTCAATCATGCATAATCTTGTTGTACTGACAGTCACCCTCAGTTGTCCTCACAATATCCATGCTCATCACATGTTGCTACTTGTTTAGTTGGCACCTATAAAGTTAATACACAGGCTGACCAAAAATAGGGTTGTGGGTTTTTTTGCACTCTCTTCTTTCTCAATGTTTTGACTAAGGAAAGTAAAGGAAGGCTAGCATATCGGTTCTTTCATATTGGATGTATAGAAATTTATTTCCCATAACTTTTTCATAGCATGAAATTTTAATATTCAAAGTTTTAAAAGTTTCTATGCATTAGTGTGAGTGAACAAAAGAAAAGTGCAATATTTAAAAAGAAAGCAAGCTTTTTTCCCTATCATGCCACTGCTAAAGTGTCCTTCTTATATAGCCATAAAGAAATTTTAAAACCAAATTTCTTTATTGTCTAAGGCCTAGCAGTTTTGTTTTAGCTTTTACGGCTTGAGACAACCTGATACTGAGATGCCAAAGCATCCCCAAAACAAAGCATTCTTGGACAACCAGTAGTATTGGGGAAGGGAAGAAATAAGCTGCCAAAAATGTCACACTTTTGTGCTGATTTCTGTTGCTTTTGACTAATTTTTAAGAGCACAAAATGTTGATATTTATAGCTTTATTTTGTATTGCATTTAATGAACCAGTGAAGTGCCTAAAGAGATGCTTAAACTTACCCAGTAGGATGCAAGTTGTCACTGCTTCAACTTTTGTCTGTTGGTTTGGACTTTTCATACTTTGTTGAGGAGGGTGACCTTTATTTCTGTCGCGTACATTCAAAACTAACTGAATAGGTTTATTTTTAATGTTCCATTGGATTGTAGAAGGTAATACAGCATTTTTTTTCATTGGTGATTGCAGAATAGTTTTAAAAAGATACTATCAGTCATATTGTAACACTTTTCATTGACAAAATCATGGACCAGTACGCTACTGAAGTTAGTTTTCTCTTTTCTTCCCTTTTCCTGATACCTTGCTGTGACTTCGCGTGTTGTTTTTTTTCGCTTTAATTGGAAAGCTAAATGATTGTACACTTTTCTGCACTTTCAGACCGCAGACTCTGCATGTGAAAACCCTTTGAGGAAGAAACCAGTAATTTTTTTTTTAATGTAACGTTGGCTATTTAGAAAAATACCCAATAGACAGCATCGGACTCTCTTCTAGAGAGAGCATTGGGTAAAACATCAGATTTATTTGTCTTGTGTAGCTAACTGCAAAGATTTCTCAGAAGCATAGAGATGCTCTTACGTGTGAACTTAGGTTAACTTAACTTCCTGAGTTGTAATGATCCTTTTTCCTCCCTCTTGTGGCTGTAGTGGCCATACGTGATGGCTTTTGTGCATAAAACAGTTCTGCTGAGAGAAGTTTTCATGCAATACTTTTGCTTTTTTCAAGTGATGGGAACTGTACCGTACTACTTTAAATTTCTTTGCTTTGAAAAGTCAAGTAGTTCTCAAGAAGCACGGTTGAGCTCTGGAAAGGAGATGAAACTAGATTCAGGTAACTAATACAACGGCTTAGTTTCCCTTCAGAAATGCAAAGACTTTTACAGTAGATTGAGTTTTATGTTTGGAAACATGAGTGCCTTTACTTCTTTCCGTATGAAATATACTTGCCAGCTCAAATGCCTTCTGAGCAAAGTACATGAGCAGATTTGAAATACAGAAACCATAAATGGATTGCTTCATAAAATTTGTAGTAAACCAGTGATTTTTTTGATTTTTTTTTTTTTTTTTTAAGGTGCCATATCAAGTCACATATGGCCTGCAAGACATTCCACCGTTGGAAATGTCATTGTACAACTAGTTTGCAATTTCTCTTTTTTTTTTATATTAAATGCAAACTTGAAACTTCTGGAAATGTTTTCCATGTGGCATTTTTTTTTTTTCAAAGTATTGCATTTACAGTGTAACAATTTATAGCCTAGTTTTTATACTCAAAGTTATGATTTTTAATAGATGTTTGTTCAGAATAGGTGTTTAAACTCAGACAACTCTACCATACACTTTATGCATGCTGTAGGCTCACACTGTGCCAAATTTTAATGTGCAAGTGTTCTTGGATATTTTGCATTTTTGAAGCACTCATGAATGTGAATTTTCACACTTTGTTCATTATTATTATTCTTAAGAGTACTGTAATCATTGGAAGTGTAGGTACTCTCCCTCTGTGTTCTTTATTGGAATTGATATTTACCAGCATTAATGTTAGTCCACAAAATCCCAGCTGTGACCAACATAAAAACAAAGTGTACAGTCTCCTGTCTACCGAAGAGAAAGCTTGGTAGGCACAAATTAACCAGCTAGCACAGGGAATGCTGCAAGTAGGGAACAGAGCTTTTGAGCATGGACAGCTTCTTGCCATTGCAGAATTGCTTCAAGATGTGTATTGCAATAGAGTACATTCTTGCTGAAATTCCTCCATTTTTTTGGTAATGCAGTGAAAAAGGTGCCGATTGGAGAAAGCGTTTGCATTTCCCAGAACACTCTGCCTGCAGCCGAACCTTACAAGAGTGCCATTATACAGGAACAGAAACCATTTTAAACTAGGGTACAGTTTGTGCAGATAGCTACTAAAGCTAGCATTGTGGTATCGTATGAGAGTTTTGGTGAGCTGGAGATGAGTTTATTTTCATCAAGACTGAACTGAAACATACATTCTTTGTCCTAAAGCCTTCACTAAAACGAAAAGGATGTACCTTCAGACTTAAGAGTCACAGAATTGCCACTGTCAGCTCTTCCTATGTATTAAAAAAGCCTTAAGGACAGATAAATCAGTGATTGTAAACAGTTACAAATATAGATCTCTGTAAATTTAGGACAGATCAGAACAGAACAAAAAGGAAAACATTTTGCTTCTCTGTTACTTGAGTGCAGAAGGTCAAAGCACCAAATTCTTCAAAAGTATTTTTGTTTGTAGTGATGCTGATAGGTGTTTTCATGCGATTTGGAAAAAGCAGCTAGCTGCCTAAATTCCAGTGGGAATTTAAGCACCTAGGCACTTAGCAAAATCCTACAAGGTGCCCACTTGCATTTTTGAGTCAGATTTTTAAAGATACTTAGTTGCCTAAATTCAATAGAATAAAATCAGTTTCCATAGAGATTAAAGGAATAATGTGTGGCAGATCCATGTGATTTGCAGCGATTGTTAATGAAGTGGGTTGTTTTGGGGACTTAATGTAGGCTTAGAGAAACCTCTCCCAAAGCAGTTAAACTGTAAGCTGCTGCTCTTGCAGAACAGGTTCTCGATGTTTCTCATGCACGTGTGTTTTCCATGAACATAGGCATGCATTTCAGGCTCATGTTCCAGAGTTTGGACTCCCTTTTAGAAGAACTGGATTATTTAACCTCTACTTGCAGAGAAGATTTATTGGCAGTAGCAAGTGGATAGCTTGTGCCTGAACTAAAAAGTTTTGGCCAGAAAGAAATATTCCAGATCTTCTTGATTTCAAGTGATATTCTTTCAGTTACTTTCCTTAGAGGTTTGGATTCTCCTCCTGTAAATAAGGGGTGATGTTGCACAAAATGAAGGCAGAGGTGATGGATTCATTGTAAATGAACTTTCCCAGAGCTGATCTGAACATAAAGATGTAAGAATTGGTTTGCTGTTAGCAATCATTCCAAGAGCTGGATGAAAATGTCAGTTACTATCTGAACTTCAGATTTATCCTTCTTAATGTCCCCCAACACTATGTTTGTCTGAAGAGATACATCCGCCAGCTTTTCCACATTTGGGAATCATAAATGAAAATTTTTATCTCCAAATGAATTTAGCATTTCATACCTACTGCATAGATCACAGGTGTGGGAGATGGAGAAAGCACAGTAGTATGAGGAAACTTTAGGAGCATCTTGATCAGTGTTAACTTGTCCCTTGGAGCACATTTCCTGGCATGCGGTCATGCTGCTGTTCCCCCAACACACGTCAAGTCTCTCTTGCAAACATTTAATCCTGCTGGGGCAATGACCAGGGGCAAAAACGGTCATTTTCCAACCACCACCACCACCCTGCATCGAGTGCTTCCTGTCTTCCCAACTCACAACCCCTAGCAGTCATGCAAGGACAACCTCCTAGCCTTAACCTTGTGAAACAATGCTAGGTTCCTGTATCACCATTTGCTGTGGAGTTCAGAGGGTCTTTCTCATGGTCAGAAACACTTAATTGCCATATTAGGTTATTTCTGGACAGGAAAATTCTATGTCTGGTTCGAGAGGATGACACTCAGTACTTGCTTACATGTAGGTAGCATTTGCCAGTAGTGTGTCAGATCCCATCTCTGGAGTTACACTAATAATCCAGTGGATCCACTAAGGAAAGCCTTTCTTTGGCCAAACTCCCCATGCTTGAGCTGTTCAGCCATGTAGCATGGTTTCTTTGAGGGACATCTAATAGGGGATTTGAGGTCCTCTTGTGCCAGCCAGGCTTACAGGGCTGTTGGGTTGGCAGCTTCTCTGGTTCCTTGCAGCCGGGCAGATAGTGACCAGCCTCTGGAACAAGTGGATTTGGGTTTTTCACTTGTCTACGGGATAAATCCAAACGCGCGCCATGGAGTGGCTGTGGAGACATAGGCAGGGTTGGATGTTCTTATGGGTACCGAGTATCATCAGGGCTTGTGGAAAACAGAAATCCGAATTCCGCTCTCATTCCTGACAGTAGTTAGAGGTGGTACTGAAGATACCCATTAATATAGTAATTGCGGGGAGCAAGCCACGCTGTCAGCGTTAGAAGGTGCAGACCACAGGTGTCTCGAGGGGACACAACTAGCACAGGAGGAGCTGACATGTTGGTCAGTTGGTCAGAAACTTCACCAATGTGTCCGAGAGGTTCTGGTGCATGTCTGTGCATAGGGGACACGGTGGGAGATGCCTCCTTACCAGGTGTCCACAGGGCTTCTGTAGTTGGGCAAGAGCTGGGACCCTTCCCTTACTCCATGGATGGAGCAGGGGAAGGGAACCGTTCACTTCTGCCTGAGAAGAACGTGCTGCTGTTGAACTACATTTTCTTGTTCCCATCAGCCCTTTGAAGGTAGTTTTCAGACAAAATGGGTGAGTCGCCAAGCATTGTGGCTCCAGCTTAGGGGTCTGAGGGAGGCAGCGACAGCAGCAGATCCAAAGGCACACGGTCCAGAACTGTTCCTCATTCCCCACTTCGTGCTCATATTGTGCCACTGGACCCAAACCTCTGCCCGCCAGGCTGGCTGCGACGTGCTCAGGGTGGCGGGGATGCGGCTGCTTTTAGGGGAATAATAATTAGGCTACAGCTCTTGGACTCCGCAAGGCGACGCAGTCAGAAATCTTTTCACGACTGTGACTGGAACTGGATATAAACTGTAGCTTAAAAAAATAGGAATTTTGTAAACTTGAAATCTCTCAGTTTTACCCTTTCCTCCTTTTGCTGGAAAGCCACACAATGAATGTATATGCTTTATCTTTCTATCCGACATAACTGAAAATCAGACTGCCAACTCCTTGTTTCATATTAGCCTTTTTTTTAAAAAAAAAAGAAACGTTTGTGAGCAATATATGTAGCATGCTGTGAACGTCTGTTTTGATCTTTATAGTTACTCTTTAATCCATCAGTATTAACACCAGTTCTTTTTTGTGTTCCCCTTGGTACTTCGTATGCAGTGTAAGCAGAAGCTGTGATCGGCTTTGCAGTCCTGTGCCGTGTTACTGTAACTCCTTGATTTTTTAGGAAGCACCTGACTGTGGGCCACCCTGGGGCAGGCAGCGTGCCCATACACAACTGCCACTTTTCGGTCTCTTGTACTATGTATAGTTTTAAGTAGAATAAGCTTTTTAACAGAAATATTGATGCGGTTTATGAGTCACGCAGGCTGCAAGTGTCTGGTGTGTGAGAGTCTTTGTATTTATAGTTGTTGGGGTTTGGTTTTTTGTTTTGTTGTTTGGTTTTTTTTTATTTTTTAATTCATAAAGTAGCAAACTTGATAAACATAGCCACTTTAAACTGCTCTTGCTAAACAGACCCTGCTGTAGATGAAATACCACTGTAGATACAGGGAGGCGCACGCGCAGACCTCTCTTGACCATGGGTGAGCTGAGCCCCTCTCTGCAAAAGCACAGTCCGAGTTGCACGGCCACCCTGCGTTTGGCCACATTTGGACACAAACGCCAGGAAGGCCGGGGTCTGGCATGGGTTTCAGCCCCCCATGCCCATAAGCCTGCAACTGGCTGCTCCCCACAGTCTGCTCGCTCGTGCAGGGGGCAGATGTGAGCCTTGCCAGCATGCGAGGGATGGACAGACCAGCTGCTGGACCGAAAACATGGGCATGGCATTTCTGCAGCTGAAAAGCTTCCAAGCCTCTGTTGAGTACAAAAATTAGCCCTTGATTTGCTGTCTGCAGAGCCCGGCACACTGGGGGTAAGAAGCGGCATTGGCTCCCCATTGGCAGCTGTGGGTCTGAGCCCCCTTGCCCGCAGGCTGGGGTGACACGCAGTGCCCAGGAACGGTGGCGTTTTGTCACATCTCCCACCTCTCATCCTCTGGACAGTGGGTAAATTGTACCCAGCCCCAGCCCGGCAGCTGTCAGCTTGTTGCCTCCTGCTGCCACGGTCGCACAGGTGTTTAGGGGTGGAGGATTAAGGACAAAGCTCTGATTCTGCTGCTCCATCCCACCACCATGAAGCGGGGAAGCATGGTAGCTCTGCGGGTCCCATGGTCCCTACAGCATCCCACAGGCAGGTGGCACATCACCTGTCCTGCCTCCCAGGCCGCCACCTCCCCTGAGCTCTGGAGATACGCCATGGGCTCCATGCTTTCGCAGGAGGCTTGCCTGCAAGGTGAGGCAGCTGCTAGGAGCTTACTGTGGGTTTCCACAGCAGCTTTTATCATTTATTTTTTTCTGTTGTTGCTGGTTGGTTTTTGTTTGTTTTTTTTGAATTTTTTTGTTGAGTTCTGTTATTTTGGGTTTTTTTTTTTTGCAGAGGACAGACTGACTAGTGGGATGGATTTTTTTTTTTGTGTGTGACTTTTGTTAGTTTTTAAGTTACCCGACTTGAATTTCTCTGAACAGATGCAGAAGGAACTTTTTTTTGTGAGTTAAGAGACAAAACGCATTTTTAAACAAAGGAATCATGTATTAACATTTTAACAGCAATTCATAAATCTGCACTTTTTATGAGGTTTTGAAAAATCTATTTATAGGTACGGAACAATGGGGTTTGTTTAAAACTGTATCGCATTTATACTTGCTGAAATTACTTTCATTGTTATCAGTAGGAATTTCATTGGTTAAATAAAATGGATAAAACCTGTCTCCTGTTCGAGCCATCATTTGCCATGTGCTGGGGAACACATCTCTGGAGCAGAGCATCCTGTGTTTCAGGACAAGATCCAGTCCTGGAAGTGTCGTTCCCCTCCATACCTTTGTCCTGGCTTTTAATCTGTGTATTATTTAATATACAGATTATTTAATCTATATGTAGATAATATAGATAATAATTCTGTTTAATCTCTGTGAACATAGGTCCTGAGAAATGTATAGCACTTGCCAAAGGGGATGTCTTTTAAACAGGAAGTTGTCTGTGATGAGGAAGGGGGCAATGGGCATCATGATGTTTGCGCTTTGTAGAGGGCTAATCACCTTCCTCTTGGAGAAATGTTTTGTGAAAGCCACGGGCGGTGGGATGCACCAGGAGCTGCTCCCTCTTCCAGGGAGCCCTGAGCGAGCGCCAGAGCAGAAGAGGGTGAGAGCCATAAAACAATGAAGGAAATGCGAAGGAGAGAGGAGAGGTATGCCGAGGTTGTTGGCTCGGGGCAATGCCAAGCTTGCCTGGCAGCTGAATTGCCCCCAGGCCCCCGCAGTCCTGCCATCTGCCCCATCCAGTCGCCGGGGAAGGGTGGCATAGTGCTGAGGGATCACAAGGGGGGTTGTCCTGGGAGAGATGCTCATGTCCCCCCAAAAAGACAAAACCAGTTAACACAAGCCACGGACCTGGGGTGGTTTTGGTGTGTCTTACCCTCCCACTGCTGGGTGCTCAGCCAGCCTGTCCTCGCCTCACCCTGCAATGGAAATAACCCCCCCAAAAAACCAGAAAGCCCATTTCCAGTGCTGGTAGGGGTAGTGTGTGCCCTGAGGAGGGCTGTGACCGAGGGCTGTCACAGCATGATCGTTACCTGCTGGCACCTTCCGCTGGTTCAGCTTCATCCTGCCCTTTAAAAACATACGTGTTAAACTAAAATAAAATCTGTAAATACATGAAGTACTTACTTACTTGCTTTTAGTGGGAGTTTCAAAATACTGAAAATATCGATCATCTTGGGTCCAGGCAGAGCTTCCCATCCCCTTACAGGCACAGCAGCTGTCACCTCCAGGTGCCGGTGCAGCTCTGGACTGGAGGGAGGGTGACCATGTTGCCAACACCCTCGTGAAAAAGATAAAAAACTTGCAAGATTCCTCAAAACCCAGGGCTGCTGTGGAGCTCCTGCTTTACTTCCTAAAGGTCCCACAGGACAGGCGAGCAGCAGGGCAGGACAGTGCCCTCTTCAAGCGAGCCCAGCCCTGGTTTTGGTCCCTGCACCGTCACCCAGTGTGTGGTGTGAGCACTCGGGGGGACCCAGAGCAGGCAGAGGACAGACCCTCTGCCCTGGTACCCTGGCCTTGCCCTGCACCATGTCCTCACCTCCCTGGCCAGTTCCCCCTGGGAAAGCCAAAGCCAAAAACATCTGTGTGTGTTGGGAGATTGCCTAGACCTTTGCCTTGACCACCCTCTGCAGGCCGCCACGGCTCTGCTGCCATCGAGCCGCACGCCCGTGGGCTCCCACTCCGGCTCGCCCTGAAACACCACCCGTGGCTGGAGAAACCCAGAAACCCACGGACAGTGGCAGGCCAGGGACTGTGCCACAGGGATGCTCGTGTGCCCACGCCGGGTGGCCGGAGACAATCCCCTTGCACCCCACAGGTGACCCCCTTGGGATGCCCCTGGGATCGAGGAAAGGGCTGTGCCTGCGGTAAGGGCGGGCAACCCGCACAGACAGCGTGTCCTTGGGGAGACCCACTGGGCTGACCCCAAGCCCCTCCCCATCCATCCCCAGGCTCAGAGAGCCTGGGGAGACACCCCGGTGCACCCCACGAGGGGCATCAGCCGGGAGCATGGCCACCCCAGCTTCCCGGACAGAGCCAAAAAGCCAGGAGCAGCAGTCGTGTGCCACTGCAAGCCGAGATCAGGTGCCCACTCGTGGCTGGAGCAACCCACATCCATCAGGTTGGATTTCAGCTGGTACTGTGGTCTCCTTGGCCTCTTCATAGCATCACCTTGGGCTCCTTGTGCCGTGGCACTGAGAAGAAATGGTGACCAGCCCTGGGCCCCCGTGCAGGGCCACTGGTGTATCCTCTCCCAGACATTTGCATTAATTGCTGCTGAAGTGCACCAACATGTGACTTGATTTCAACACTGCACACTAAATTAGCCCAAATTACAGGCCACATGGGAGCACGGAAACTCCCCCCAATAACTTTTAATTTAATCACGATGGAGCAATCTGGTGAGGCACCTGGACAGCAGAGCAGAGGCTGTAATTATAGATGTTATAAATAACACCACTCATCCCACTAATGAGCTCATGTAAATAGCACTGATTTTTTGTAAGCTTTTCAATGTTTCAAAGAAGATACTCACTGGATTTGTATTTTCTGCTAAATTAAAACCTACCCTCTGCATCCTCCGTATGTGCTTTGTTGTCCTCGGGCTTTCTTCAGGCCCTTGGAGCCAAACTTGAATGTTTCCAACCTGCAGGAAAGTGCTTTTGCAGAAGGGAAGCCTTCCACCTCCTCCTCCTCCTCCTCCTCCTCCTGCCTGGGGCTGGCATTAAGAGTATCAGGATGCCCAGGGAATAAAATGTTGTCAAAAACTGGTCACAGAAAATACAACAAAATGTGATTTCAGCTCAAAACAAAGTGTTTTAGCAGTCACGTCCTGCAACATTCAGTGCTGACTTGCCCAGGAATGACTTCCCCAGCAGTTTGCTGCTGCAGCGTGCGACCCCGCAGAAGGTTCAGCTCCAGCCCAGCCCACCTCTCCCACCTTGTCCTCACAGCCTTGTGCCTCTCGTGATGCACTGGGAGCACCAGGAGGGGAAGAGCTGGGCTTAGGAGATGCTGCTGCTGCCTGAATACAGACTTTTAATTTTAATTTCTCTTGCTAAATTACCTAGCTAGTGTCTCTTGCCTTCCTCAGCAACCGGTGAAGAGATGGAGAGAGTCCACCAGAGGGTGACATCTGCCCTGAATCATCTCCTGGGGGAGTCTGATCTGCCTCCACCCTCCACGTCAGGGGAAATACGGTTGGGTTGCAGCGTTCAGCTAGCAGGAGATTAAACGCCAGCTCACATCTACAATACAGCACAGTGATGCTGAAAAGATCAGCTGAAAACGTTTTTGATCAAATTTAAGCTAACCCCTAGGTTTTTTCTTTCAGTTTCTCCTGTTGAAAAACAAGAAAAATGCAATTTTTGCAAAAATCGGGATGAGCAGCTCAGCTGGAGGCATCCTTACCAGCTCTAATTAGTAGTAATTAGTGCAAATCCCCACCACCACAGAGGTCCAGCACCTCCGTGCTGCGTCCCTGGGAGTGCCAGCAGTACCAGCAGGGCATGTTGCAGGAATGCGCTTAGTGCTGAGCAGCTGCATCTGCTCACAGTGGGGAACAGGTGATGGAGAAAGCGTGAGCCTATGAATACACTCCTGAGAGAAATTGACAGGTACCAGGTTTCCAGATACATCCCACCCCACCAAACCTCCCTCTGATTGAGTTTGGGGGTGTGATCTCCGGCATTACAGTATCTGGGGAATGGACAAAGCTATCACCCATCGCTGGAGCCTGAGCGCCTTTTCCCCAGTCCTTGATGGCACCTAGCATCTGAGCTGTCACCCTTTAACTGTCTACTGGTGGGATCGTGAGACTCAGAGATCATTTGCACCTGTCTGACACCAGGATGCTAATTGTTACCATTCAAACCTCTTCTGTAGCCACTGGGCTTCGTGGTCTTACACATCCTTGAGAAGGCAGCCCCTTTGCTCCACACCAAATAACTCATCTCAGTTTTGCAGAGTGCAGTGTTTTTTTCAAGTGGAGGCTGTCACCTACAGTGCAAAGGTGTACAGTTACATCCCGCAGATGCCTGAGGGTGAAGGGTGCAATCAGTCACCCCACAAATATGCATGTTTTCTGTGAACTCAAAAAATTGTGGCCCAAGTTCTTTGGGGGATGGGCTCACTCCACACGGGTCAGGCTAACTTGCAAGGTTTGAGGCACACAGTGGTTAATCCCATCTGTTGCAGCAGGACCACACACAAATCCCTGCCACCGCCCAAACATGGCTGCAATCACTGGGGGTCGTTTCCAGCAGCACTCAGGAGGCATCAGCCCCTGGTATCATTCCTAGCTGCATGGAAGGGCTTACTGATCCAAGAGCCTTCCAAGGGGCTGTGGGAAAGACCATCCCACCTGTGCAAACATCTGGGTGAACCATGTCAATGGGCATCTCAAAGGTCTTCATGGGCGGGACAAGCCCCATCAGCCACCAACCCCAGCTAAGTTTCATTGGCCCCAGCTTCAGGCATCCAGCTGAGGTGCCCAGGTGAAAGCCTAGTGACACATTCATACTGAATGGAGGGAGTCCACTGCCTGCAGAGAAGGGATTTTAAATGCTCACACTTGGGTGGCATAAATCCAGATAGTGATGTCTCCCTGAGTCTATTGTATCATCCCTCTGGAGCTGCTCCACTCATCTCAGCAGCTTGTTGGTGTCAGGACCAAGCAGAGACCACTTCTCAGCCATTACCGTTCACTATTTAGCTGGCAACCACTTGGTTTCATAGAATCATTGAATGCTCTGGGTTGGAAAGGACCTTTAAAGGTCATCTAGCCCAACCCCCCTGCAATGAGGAGGGACATCTCCAACTAGATCAGGTTGCTCAGAGCCCCGTCCAACCTGACCATGAATGTTTCCAGGGATGTGGCATCTACCACCTCTCTGGGCAACCTGTGCCAGTGTTTCACCGCCCTCATTGTAAAAAATTTCTTCTTTAAATCTAGTTTGAAACATCCCATCCATCTGCTGCTCTTGTCTCACCAGTGAGGAGCTCCCATGGTTCCTCCCCTGCCCACTAGCATCGTCCTGCCCACCTGCTGCAGCTCGTGGCTTTGGTCCACAACCATACTCTATCAGCAGACACTGGGAGGTTTGGCAAAATCTGCAACATCACAGCCTTAAACATGCAGCGCCATCTGCTCCAAATATCCATCCTCCACCATGTCAAATCAGTTTAAAACATCAAGTTATTAATAAAGATGATACTGTGGAGGAATTTGAAGCCACTGCTTCAGTTTTGCAGGCAAATTTGCAGCTGGCTCAGTGGAAAATGGCTTCTACCTCCTAGGAAGATGGTCACAATTTCAGTGTTTTTGAAAGGGAAACAGGTTTTTTTCGCCCTTACAAATGGGAGAAAATGAGACATATGCTAAGATGGACCATGGCTGTTAAGGGCACTTCTCTGAGATGGAGATGGCCATGTTCACATGCCAGGTTTGGCTTTACGCAGGAGCAGATGCTGAATGTCCACATCCAAACCTCTAATACAGACCCTGGGCTGCTCTTGGATGATTCTCATCCTTCTTCCAGCCCAGACCTGGAAAATCTTTTCCACTAAAAATGGCAAATTGCCATGAAAAGAACCCTGCTTGATAAATCACCCCATTCTGACAGGATGTATTTCCTTGGAGTTTTTCCAACCAGCTGTAACACTAACACTGCTGGAAATACTGTAGGCTTTTCTGCTTGACTGGAAACATGAGTTCTGTGGAAATCAATGGCAGATGTTACCCAGTGTGAGATCCATTCCCAAATCGAAGTAAGTCCAACAGTCTGGGTGACCATGCAGTGAAGAAAAATCATCCCATGCCAAACCCACAGGATTGCAACCTCACTAACACGCACACCCCGGACACAGCTCATGCTCCTTCTCCCAGGCAATACTTCCTGGCCAAACAAGTTACACTGGTCTTTATTTTCCAATACTTTTTCCTTTTTCTGGCACTGACTTTGCTGGAGAGAGAACCTGTGAACAAGCGTGGCTCAGTTCCCTGCAGAGCTGGAGCAGCTCCCTGGCCAGAAGGAGGTACGGAGCTGGTGATGGAGCTCCATGCAGAGGACAGCAGCTCCGAAACATGCAACGGCAGCAGAGGTGTGACCCAGAGGACCTGAGCCCAGGGCTATGACCAAGGGGCCATGCTGCTGGGGTTGCTGAATCCCTCTGCTGTTGTCGGCCCAGCCCCATAGTGAATGCAGCAGACACAAGGGTCACCTCAAGGTGAGACCCCTGTGTCGAAGCATTGGGTGATCTGGTTGAGGCAGGGACAACTTCTGCTAGACCACATTGCCCATCCAACCTGACCTCGACCACTTCCAATGATAGAGCATCCACAACTTTTCTGGGTAACCTGTGCCAGTGTCTCCTCAGTTCCTGCAGACCTGAGAGGAACACAGACTCCGTTGGAGGGGTTCATCTGCCCAAAGAAATGTATCTGCAAAAGGCAGGTGCCAACACTTGGTTTACTCATCCCAGGATCTCTATACTGTCAGTGGCGGAAAACGGCCACTTTCAGGGAGTGCTTGTTCCTTTTCTAAAGAATTTATGGTAAAACCAGTCAAGGGAACAGCATTGCACAAGAGGGAGTTTTTCCCTGTCAGCTGCAAAGAACCATCCTACTGTGATTTTTTGTCTGTATCAAAACTGGCCATCGTGCTGCACCCCAGGTGCATCTCAGTGCAGCTCACAAGAGCAGAACATCCCCTCTCCCTCTCTCTTCTGACACACACAGAGCTAAATTCACTGCCTGCAACCCCTCAGCTTCTACCTACACGTTCTGCAGCTTAATGACTTGACCCTTTTAAAGTGGTTTGAGAAAGGAAAGGTGTTTTAAAAGCACAAAGGGGCCATTAATATCAGATGTCAAGCCGTAACAAAGAACAACTGTGCTGCCGGTGCTTTTTTGATTAGTCAGGGCACCCCAGGTTGCATTATCTTGTTTGCAACTGTGACAGAAACATGATACGAGCCCCTCTTTGGAAAAGTAACTTTTATTTTGTTGAAGCCATATGTTTTCAAGGATAGACTAAAGCTCAGAGGCCATCAATCATGCCCAGATAAGAATGATACCTCAAACAATAGTTAGTTTGTAGCAGGATGTTGCTTGTTCTGTGATAATTGCTCAACATTGGAGGCAGATTTCCCATCACCTGCTCAGACATGCAGCACAGAAGAAAATTGCCCCATGCCAGTTGTGGTTCTTAGCATTTGAAATCTGAGCATGCTAAGACAATTTTAATAATACTGTTCCACATCTGCCCAAATCCCATAGTGCTGCAGCCCCTTAGATTTCAAAGACTGTTCACTTGCGGTCAGAAGACACAGTTGCAGCATGGAGACCTGCTGGCCTGACCTGAGCTAGGCTGGGTAGCAATGGTGATGGAGATGCAGCAACACAGAGCTCCTGAGGTGCCTCAGCTTTGTTGCGTTTCAGCACGAGCTCCCATGTCACTGTAACCAGGGGGTGCACTGGAGATGCTGGTGGAACTGGGTTGTGAGGGCTGCTGGGTTAAGATGTGGGGAAGATGCTCTTCTGGGTCCAGGACCCCTGGGAAGTGTGTCGCCACCCGCTGCACAGCACTGCACAGCTAAGATGGGTCAGAGATAAGGCCATGCAGAAGACACAAGACAGGCAGCTGCGGTGGACAGCTGCCTCCTCACCAATGCTTGGGCTGCATTTGAGAGCTACGGCTACCACACATGCCTTCAGAGGTGGCTGGGGACCCTGGGTCCTCCAGGCTGGCACCCCTGTTCCCCCACCCTGCCATCTCCTGGGACCTGAGCTGGCTGCTTTCCTGCCTTGGTGGCTGCCATGTAGCCTGAGAGGAGTACTGGGGTTGCGACAGGGTCTTGTGAAGGAGTGGGAAACCAGCTCCACACCTGGCTCTGCAGCAGGGAAGGCACGTTCGAGTAGGCAGAGATGCAAGTTTTGCTTTGGAGAGCATCCCCAGGCTGCTGTCTGCCTGCTGCAAGCAGTGACCTGGACTTTGTCCCTTGCACCCAAATCCCCGAACTGACAGCTGCAAGGCAAAGGAGGAACTTGTAAAACACCACTGACTGCACCCATCTATACCCATGCAGGCACACAAAAGCTGCCTTTCCTTTTGAACAAAGCCAGTGTTGCTTGCAGGCAGCCCCCTTCTCCACAAATCAGCTGTGGCCTGCTAAGGTTGAGATGAGGAGTCATCCTCTCTCCTCACTCATCCCACCACCTCCCCATCTCATCCCCATCATTGGCATCCCCAGTGATGCCATCAGCATCATTGCCGAATGGGGGGCCATCTGGTCAGGGCGTGCTGGGTCTGGGATATGCACGCACAGCTGGTTGCATTGAACACAGCCCCTGAGCTAAGGAGACAACCCTGTGTCACCATCATGAACCAGCCAAATCTCCTTTACCTGCTGGAACAGTCCATCCCCAGCTCAGCTCTGATGCAGGCAGCATGAGGCAGAGAGGCAAAGCTGCCATGTTGAGTAACTGGACTTTCTTCGACCCAGGACTGACCACCACCAACACAGCACTGCTAGGTCCCCTGTGGGGATGGCAGCACTGGCTTGCACACCCCTGGGACTCCTTATGGGATGCTATGGCAGATCAGGTGTCCACAACCAACTTGGCATTGGAGAGAGGGACAGAGGTGAGGGTGAAGGGAAAGATCTGTCTGTGTAGAATTCCCAAATGCCTCTTGGAGTCCTGCCAGAGTAAACACTGCTGAGACTGAGAGCCTCCCTCCTGCAGGCAGCTGCACCAAGAGATCCAAAGCCCTTCACTGAGCCAAGCCCTGGGGAAGGGAAGCAACCCTGTGCCCTCCTCCAGCAGCAGCGGGTGTCCCTGTGCCCTTCCTCTGACTGCAAACATCTGATGGTCCCCTGCAAAGCCCCCACACATGCCCCAGCTCTGGTGTCCCAGATGTGGGGGGTCCTGGCTCATGCCAGTGGGGAGAAGGGGTAAAGAGTGAGCAGAATATGAGCAGTGCAGAAGAGGGGTTGGGTCCCGCTCCGATATAAAAGCGTCTGCTTCTGCATAAATCCCAGGTGGGTGTTTGCACAGTAAAACAAGCACAGCACCCCAGACTCCTCTCCTGCCTCTCCTCCCACCTGACAGTCCACAGTCCCCATGGGAGACAGAGGCAACACAACTGCTTTTTCCCTCCTCCAGGTTTCCACAATCGGCTAAGGAGGGGAAATGTACAGCAAAAGGCTTTGCTGTTAGGGCTCAGTTTGAGCTTGGCCATGCTGGTTCCTGCAGCTGTGACAGCCACACAGACCTCTCTTCCTCTCGCGGGTGGCAAAGGCCCCTTCTATGAGCGTTGCCAGGACCTCCAAGTGCAAGTAACTCATCACAAGTATCCTACTCCCTCTGCCTTTTCTCTCCTTATTGCAGGACTACCTTTCTTGACATCCCTCAGGACAGCTTTGCTCCCAGCACAGCACTGAAGGGACCCACCTGCCCTGCCCAGGGCTGGCTCCTGCCCCACTCCGACTCTACCTCTGGGTAGGGGCTATGAAAACACCCACATGAAAGCAGCAAAATCCACCCACGCCACACACCCCCATGCTCCCCATGTATCTCTTCTCCCGTGTCCCCTTTCTATAAGGACATCCCTGCTGCCCACCCAGACCAGTGGGAAGAGCTACTATTCTTTTGCCCTAGAGGGAAACCCAGAAGGATCATTTTTCCCCAACAAGGTGTGTTTTCAAAACAATCCTCAGAAGGATGGCTGTGGTGTTACCCATGGCCAGCCTGGGCACCATCTTGTGGAGATCTCAGGTACATAAATACCACTGTGTGCCTGGGGAGCTGTCAGCTCTCAAGGGAGGCAGGGCAGGTGGCAACTGATTCAAAGCCAAAAGCATGACTCCTGAGTGCTGATGAGCTTCAGAGCAGGCACAAGGGCTTCAGGGCTTCAGGGCTGAGATATTCAGGGGCTTAGATCTTCAGGGAATGCCACATCTTGAAGCTTCAGGGCTTAGACCTTCAGTGGTCACCAGACAGTAAGGAAGGGTTGGGGGAAGATGACCTTGGTATGGTTAATGGAAAGTGTTTTCCCACCATGTGAAAGAACAGGCAACGGGTCTTTCCTTACAGGGAGATCCATGTGCTTTCAGCTGCCTGGAACGGCCTGACAACTATGATACACACCCAGCTGCATCCTCTCTACCACCAGGACCACAGTGCAATAAGCAGTGCAACCAACAGCAGGACCTTGTCCCCATCCCACCCCACTCCCTGCTGTTTTCCCACCCCAAATCCTTGCACCCTTGCCTCCTTCTCATTTCCCCAGGTCCTGGAAAACCCTCCATAACTGAAACGCTCCCCTGACCACCACCTCCTTCCGGATAGGGATGGGCTTCTGCAGAGATCACCGCCAGTGTGTAGATCTCAGTGTTATCATAGCCAGAAAGAAATAACCTCATACCACACTTAGCGCGTATCATCCAGAGGAAGCATCTTGACATCTGAAAATCACAGAAACTTTGTGGCCTGCACCAATAAAACCCGAACACTTTACAACAGACAGAACTTGAGTTACAATGGTGGTGACCCCTGACAACTTTACCTCAGCCCTCCCTGTTATTCCCCAGTTGGTTCATTATTATTAATGTCACTACAATAAATACCAGAACAAATTTGACAGTGTTTGGCCACGTATCTTAAAGCATTGCGCCACTCCTCCTTCACTCCGTGTCTTTGCAGCCTTGGTTTCCATCTCTATCAGTCATCAGAGGAGCCTTTAGGAACAAACCGTTTGACTATGTGACAAGCCAGGTAGTAAAAGCCATGCAGAAGTGTGGCTGTGGCATCGATAACCAGAGAGAAGGTGCCCCCGATGCCCATGGCCAGGTCTTTGAGGACAGAGGGAATGGCACAGATGGAGTGGTAAGGGAAAGCAGCCAGGTGAAGGACAAACTCCACAGGTATGCGCAGGATCCTGTAGGTTAGGGTTGCCACATCTTGAACAATTTGCAGGAAGCCCAGGAAGATGTTGATAATGACCCTCCCCACATCATAGGGGATGCTGATGAGCACCATGGTGATGGCTTTAAGGTAGGACACCACCCCATTCCACAGGCTGTAGACTCCATCCAGAACTGTACCACCAACCTGCTTGATAACAAGCCACAGGAAATAAAACGCAAATTTCACCAGCTTGACAAACACATAGATGAGGAGTTCCAGAAGTTTGATAAAAGGGGTAGCGATGATGCCAGCCACTCTTCTCACCAAGCCACTATCTTTGGCCTCCTGGTTGTCACTTGTTCCTACTTGATCTCCAGAACGGATCTGACTGACAACTTGTAGTATTGCTTCTGTTTTCTCCTGGCTTTGCTTGTCTTCCCCACAGTTGCCTTTGAACAAGTGAACTCCTGCTAGATGCTGCTTCTCCAGCTCTCCCACCATGAGGTCCACCAAGCTGTTTTCATCATTCATTTCTTTCACTAGTCCCAGGGACCATCCATCTGGAGCATCGCAGCAGGCTGCCAGCCAGAGGGCCTCTGGCACTGACATCTTGCCTTTAACTCGGACACTGGAAGGAATTGCGCCTGCAAGGAGATACAGATGATCCTTCTTGGAGCAGTGAGGGACCAGAGCTTGCTCCACTACCCTCCTGATATCTCTGTGCCAACTTTTGCTCAGAGATGGGCTCAGAGGGACAGAGTTTGTGAGTGTGTACGTGGCCATCTGGAAATCCTCCTCATTGAGCAAGCTGGGATTGAGCAGCCCTCTCTCATAACCGGAGCCCACGTAATCTGAGGTCAGGGCTTGATTTGCACCAAGGTTGGCCACAGTGCCAATGACATTGGCTTCATGCACCATCTCATGCAGGTCATTTTCTGGATCATCTATCTGAAATAGTAGAGAAAGGAGTTACTGGGTGCAATTTGCCTTCCTAGAAAGCAATATGTGAAATGGACCTTGAAGTATATTTTCCTTTATGACTGCTACTAAACGCCGTGCCTCAGACCACATCCTGTGCTGCCTCCTTATTTTCCTTGTAGCACTTCAGAGGAGTGTACGCTCTACTTAGCTGCCCTGCCAAACACTTTGGCTTAGGCTGCAAGGGATGCTTGCAGCTCTCCAGTCTGGTCCACGGCACAACACAACCACCAGAATCTCACCACCCACCCTGCACCAAGCCTCTAACTTGTGATTTTTTTTTTTCTGGAAGAGATTTTTAAGACCAATAGATGGCTTGATGTAGGGCCTTGTTCTCACCTACTACATTGGTGGTAGCTCCAGTTCATTTAAGCACCTACCACAGCACCTTAATTCAGTCCCTCTGAATTAACAAATCCAAGTTATGAAGATAAAAATTCATGGTATATAAAATGCCTGGAGAAGGCATTTACCTCTCACTACTGGTTGTGTAAGAAGCCATAATGAAGCCAGGCACCTTGGCAGGTGACCTGAACTTCCCTGCCTTGAACACAGACACAGCAGTGAGCTCCTAGTGCTCTCTCAGTGCTTGTCATTAGTAGTCTGAACCTCGTGTCATTAATAGTCCAAAGCATATCCTTAATGGCTACACAGCTCCTGGCATAACATGGGTGAAGATGCCATCACCATAGGTCCTTGATGGAATCTGTGCTACCTGCTCATATCTGCCATTCCCATGCCACAGAGCCAGAGGTAGTAATTGCTCCAGCAGGAATTCATCTTGGAGTCACGCACCGAGCCATGCACAGGGAGGTAACAAGCAATCAGAGCACAAGTGCTAAACGCCAGGACATCATGCTCAGGTCTTTCTTGGGTGGCCACAGCTCTGTCTGCTCCTTAGACACTCCTATTGACACTGCCTGCAGCCGCCCCTGGGGTGTGTGCCAGATCGTCATTTTCTTTACCACATTAGAAGGTGAGTGTGTTGGTAGAAGCTCAGGGGTGGGAGATGGTCTCTGGCAGTCATCACCTCCTGCAGTCTCTGTTTCAGAGGCTGTGTGGCCCTCAGCTCCCAGCACTGTGCTGGCCCAGTTAAACCTGCTGGTTTTGCTCCTGGCCTATAGACTTACTGCACTATATAATATGTACTTTGGAGACATTTATGTCAGGCAGCTCATAGTCTACCTTGAATCACTCTGCAGTCATCCTTTCTCATTCCTTGGCCACCCTGCAGTGCACTTGGACAGATGTCCAACTACATCCTTGCAACCTTACCCAGAGTTTGCATCCTCTTAGTGCTGCATCACCTCTTCACAGCTCTGCACCAGCCTGTGCTGAGAGTCAGGGTGAAAGGGCCAGTGCCAGCAAGTGTCAGCAGCTATCCATCACCCTCGCTGTGGGAACTGAGCTCTGGCTGGCCTCCTGCATCAGCCAAGCCCCTGCAGTCCAGGCTCAGGGCTCCCTCTGCACCAAGGCTGGTCACAGTGCCAGCGCTGGCCATTGCAGAGGGCTGCATTACTCCCACCTCCTGCTAAGGTGGTTTCTTGCACTTCATTTTGGAGCATCTAATGCTTATTGCTTCAGGACCAGGAGGATCACAGCAAGTCCTATGTGCTGATGCACAAGTCACAGCTTTTTCTAAATACAACACTTAAAACAGACTTATCCTGCATTTCTTCTGACTTATTCTGCTCCTCTTGCTCAGGCACCCCAAACTCACACACTGCAGCTGGCTGATGAGGCCAGACATTTTGCATTCCACAAAATTACTGTCCCTTCCTGCCCCCCCCAACTAATTCTCCCTGCCCTGATGAGATGACGGTGTTATGCCATGGGACAAGGGAAGCACCCGGTGTGTTTAATCCCACAGTACAGGTGACAGGGAAGCAGGCACAGGTGCGAGGCTATGCCTGGGAACTGCCTTCCATGCTAAGGCCCTTCTGAGCCTGACACACTTGCTGAGACGCTCATCCACTCCCGCTCCCATGGCAGGGCTGCTGCACCACAGGGACATGTAGACCCAAGACAGGTCAGCTCTGCTTCCTGGCAGAGATTCCCAGCCTACATGAAGCAGGTGATACAAACGTAATTTTCCCTCCTTATGAGCTGATGCATGCAAACCTTGAGCTGCCTATCAAGAAAATATGTCCCCAGTTACCTCTTCAGCTGCAGGCTTTTGCACATACCATTGGGATTGTTTAGGTGCAATTAAAAAAGAACATGATAAAAATGTGGCTGTGTGCTGTTTGTGTGTAAGACTCTGACATCACTGAGTTATGCTTATAATAACTCATATTATGGTTTGTAATAACTCACATGTAACTGAGGTTTTCATCCCTCCTCCAGCTCAGCCCCAAAGGCAAGCTGTCTCCAGCACTGCATCTAATCTGCATTGCAAGCTACCTTTCCTCACTGCTTCAAAAAGCTTTTGGTTTGTGTCACTATCAAAGCATATTTACATTCATGGAGCCAGCCACGAAGCCACCTGTCCAAATAACCCAGAACAGCTGAAGGCAAGATGCAAGCAGACAGGTAAACACCTCATTCATAGGATGGGGATTTAAAAATAAATTATGCATCTGAACACCTGTATGGATGTGAGCACCTAACAATATTGATGTGTTTCATAAAGCATGGCTTGCAGTTTCACAGAAGGGGCAGAGGGGGATTAGAAGTATGACCACACACCATTATTAAAGCAGGCAGCTTCCATCAAGTTTGGTCATTTAACAAGGCAGGACACTGTTACCTCCCACCTTCCCCACCCTAGTACTTAGGATCCCAGGTGAACTTCAGCAGCCCACTCCCCTTGCTACTGCCTCAGGCACTCTTACACCTTTGATTGCAGTGGAAATATTTCATCCAACATTAGCATGGGACTCATTTCTCAGGGAGGAGGCACAATGCATCTTACCCCAAGGTTTCTGTTGTAGGACATTCACATGAGGCTCTAGAAGTACCTGTTTCTTTTGACTGTCGAACTAGAGAGATGGCAAGAGCAGTTCAGAGGTAGCTATACTATAGCTGAGCAATGCAAATCCCACCTTAGTCATCTGGCTGCTGGTAGTCATCAACCAAATGAAAACACAAGGTGATACATACAGCCCCTCATACGTTAGGACAGAAAAAGCAACCCCAGAGCTTTCCATCTCTCTCTAAGCTACAGAAAGAGTAAAAACCATAGGTTTTCAGACAACTGAAACAACATGAGGTGAAAGCCACCTAAGTGATTTGCTCTTAACCCCTAGGAAATCTGTGGCAGAGCAGGTTTTCAGACCTGAGCCTGGCGAAGTTCCATCAGTACCCTGCTCATCAGCCTACCCTTCCTTTTCTCTAATTTTTCATTAATTGCTGAATTAATTTGCTGTTTCCAGCTGCCAATCGGCAGTGGGTGGAACTGACATTCCTCACACTTCTCACCCAATTACTGCCTCTGTGCTACATTTGGCACTTGTTTCTCAGGCAGACATTCCTGGGGAGGTAGGCATGCAGGGAGGGAGACAGTGCCCTCACCGCTTACATCATTACCCCCAAACAAAACATGTGACAACCCTGAGGCCCTCACCAGAGGGCTGAGTGTTTTTATGGTGATTTCTGTCTGCTTGCTGTGTTTCTGCATCTCCATGTGCATGCACGTAGGCGTAAGCACACGCTGCTGTACAGAAAAGCCTGCTTACACCTGGCTATCCCTGTCTCAGTGAGGAAATCACCCATAAAATAGGCAATATAACCTCGTGGGACTATGCTGCAGAGCAGTTGTTGCTAAGGGTTCCCTTCAGCAGCCATCCACCCTTTCCTAACCCTCTGACCTAGCCTTGATAGGAACACACATAACGAGTATGAAATTTTTTGCCACTTTCTCCTCCCAGATCTGGTGTGGCAGTGTCTGACAGAGGGGTATGTGCTTATTTCTTGAGTAATAGGGACTTTTTGTAGTCCTGATTTCTTCTTCTCACAGATTCTTCTGCAGATTTTTTTTTTCCTAGTACTTTTTGTGTCTCAGACTGAGGTTCCTCTGGTGAACTGCAGAGCTGCTACCTCCCACCTCTAAGACACCTGCATTTCAGCAATGGGTGAAGGGGACCCACTAGTGTAAACTAAGAACAGACCCACAGTAACCCATGGGGGTGCTCTGGAGAAGCCAGTAGCACCTGGTCAATTATTTCTGCGGCTGCAGTATGTTTCGGTGGCAGGAGACACAAGGTTTGGGGCTCTGGAGTGCTGGCAAGGACAATGACAAGGTGAGGGGTGGAGGGGGATGGAGCAGGGAGGGCCGGGGAGCCAGCTGGAGGGAGGTGCTGGAGAACTGAAGCTGCTGTGGAGGGGCTGTCCACTGCTCCATCGCAGGAATGCCTTTGAGCCTGCCTGGGCAGGTCTGGTGAGTCAGACCACAAAGAGCAGGAGGAGATATGGCAGCTAAAGGTGACAAAAGATGTCAGTGGCCAACGCAAATGGGAAAGAACCTCATCTCTGCCACTTTGCCTCGCTGCTTCCATGGCACTGAGCAAAGATCTTTGCTCGCCTGGGTCCTCTTTGTGCTTTAAAAACTCATCACCCTTCCTCAACTCCATACTGGCAGAGTCTGCAAAAATCTTTCCTCTGTTTTAAAAGGGCAAGCAGGTGCCCCCCCCAGCCATCTGTGAAGCGGAAGGAGAACAGATCAAAAGGCCCTTGGGAACTCCTGCAACTCAAAATCCAGCCCAAAGAGCCGGGAGACAGTCCAAGGTGAAGACAGGGACATAGGAGCTCCTGTCTTCACTGCCTGTGACCTTGTGGCTTTAGTATCTCATCACCCCGCATGAGGAAAATGAGTACAGCAGCCATTCTCCCAGGACGGGGGGGAGCTTTGATTCTGGCAACATCCAGCACCCAGCACCTGAGGGCCCTACTCCCAACACACTGCTCTGATACTGCAGCCGTTCCCGCCCTGACGAAGCACTCTTGCACACTGCCAATCTTTCCCGAGCACAATACACGTGGGTAGCTTGATGTTTGCTACAAAATTCCCCGTGATCACTGCTGAAAAACCTGAAACATGGCAAAAAAGAGAGGTAAAGTGTGCACGTTCTCTTAGGGCACCAGCAATTTTTTAAGCATTTCCTTTAAATCTAACAGCCTGTAGGACTTGCTTAAACATGCCAAATGTCAGGGGAGACAAAAACCACTGAGGCTCTGGCAAAATTCATTTTATACTGCACACTTCTGACCTGACTGAAGCCTGCACATTCCAGGACACATTTCCCTACTGGAGTCTGCAACACGGGGACACAACAAAAAGCTGCAGAGTCAACTTGGCAAACCACAAATGGATGTTTTATCCTTGTGCAGCGAAGCTAAAGAACTCTTATCAACACTGTGATCACACTGGCAACAGAACAAACTTCAACTTGACACTGCGATGTTTAACGCTGCTACCCACCGGCAGTACTCCCTACTCCTCATAGCTGGCTAGGCAGGACAGACACATCAGTTGGCATCAAAATTTACTTTCCTCTCCCTTGGCATTACACATCTCATGCAGCAGTCTCCCAGTTTTCATTATAAGCCCTGTGGGACAAGGAATTATTTGTTTGCTCAGTTCCAAGCACAAAAATAAGTTCTGCTTGTGTTAAACTAATATAGGAAGAAGTTCAACAAGCAGAGCTCCTGTCTTCTTTGCAAAATCCTAGCCCCAGCTTCACCCCAAAGGAAACATTCTCCAGAAACATTTGTTTTACAGCGAAGGAAAAGCTGACTTACCTGTGGTTCGACCAGCCAGTTCTCCTCCTCGCTTTGGCCTGGCTTTGTGTACTTAAAAGCTGAATAAAGAGGTATTTTGTCTTTAGTACTGTAGAGGGTTGCAAAGCGTGGCTTTTTGTTGTATTGCTGACAGATTTTCACGTGGAAAGGCTCTGTAAATCCTTCGGGTGGGACTTGTCCAGGGAAGAACATGTTACACTCAGCAAAACCAGTTTCATCCTCTCCAACAACTCTGCCCTGGGAAAAGCCTGGGAAAACTGAGATGCAAAGCAAAAATACAATTGACGCCTTCATGGTCCACTCCCTGGAGCTGAGGGAAGCCCCGTCTGCCTCCGCTGGGTATGGCAAAGGACCTGTGCTCTGAGTCCATGCAGCAGCAAAGCCAGAAAGCGTCTGGAATTCGGGTGTAGCGTGCGAGGGAAATGAAATAGGAAACCACAGCCGATCCCTCCGGGGAGCCAGCGCTTTCTGCAGGCACAGCGCTGGGAAACCGAACGTGCACCAGGCTGCGCTGACACACGCTGCGGACGCCAACTGCCTGCAGGAGATAATGCCAAGCAACCTGAAATCATCCGGGCTCGTTGGAAAGAGGAGGAGGGAAGCCTACGGCAGCGCAAGGCTAGGGCTGAGCAGCACCGGCTGTCCGGGCTGGGGCTCAGCGCCGGCGGGGGTGTGGTGTGCTGCATTGCAGCACAGTCCCCAGCAGGAATTTTGGCTGTCGCAGCCAGAAATCTTCCTGGGGCTGCCAGGGGGGATGCTGCAAAGTCAGATTCACTACCCTGAAGAAGGTGTTAGCTGCCCACTCCAACTGTGAGGCTGGCCAAAGGAGGGGGAGAGGAAGGGAGAAGGATAGGAAGAAGAGAGGTAGCAGGATACTGGAACTGCTGGGAACCCACTTTGCCCCTTTTGGGGTGTTTGTCATCACTGTTGCTGCCAACCATGTGCTGACGAGGTGCCTGGGAAAGGCGTTCTTCTCCTGTCTCTCCTGAAGCTGTATGGGGCATCCAAAACCCTTCAGTATCACCTCCCTCAGAAGACATTGACAAGAGGCAGAAGGATGAAGACCCTTGGATCACATGCCCCTAATCAACACCCACGTCTGAATATTTTGACCAAACCACAGGATTGGACAGAAAAAAAAAAAAAAAAAAAAAAAAAAAAAATCACCTACCTAAAGGGAATGAAATTGCTGCTCTGAGTTTATGATATGATACCTTGGCTACTGCTGGGTAAAAGGCTGTGTTCCTTCAGTGACTGGGAAAATTAGTATTTTCAGAATAGTGTGGATGCAAAGGAGACTGCAGAGCGGTTCCTGGACAGGCTGGGGAACAACAGGAAGTGTAATAAGTGGGCTTGGGTTTAGTCCAGACAGATGCCTGGTCACCCAGCCCTGACAGAAAACATTAGTCATGTTCTGAAAAATTATGGAAATGAAAATGTGCATTTTCCCACCCAAGAAGTTAGATATGATCAGCTGTGCTGCCAACAACTTTAAAAATCTTGGGTGCCGATAAGGCACAGGTCCCTTTTATAATGTGATTTCCAAGCAAAAACCTCCAAGTGCTACCAACCCACAGGTGCTTTGCAGATGACAAAGGAGTAGTCTATATTGCAAATGATGAAATGGGACAGCAGGTGGTTAAAGCGCCTGCCCAAGGGCAGAGAAGAAGCCTGTAAAAGCACTAAAATAAGACCATCATTCCTCTACGTAGGGATGACTTCTAGAAGTATCAAGGCAAGGAAATACATCAGCACCTCCTGGTGTGGTTTTATCGGCTGAGGGAGACAGAGGCAGGCTGGACCAGCTGAGGAACAACAAGAAGTGTAATAAGTGGACTTGGGTTTGGTCCAGACAGATGCCTGGTCACCCAGCCCTGACAGAAAGCATTAGTCATGTTCTGAAAAATTATGGAAATGAAAGCACAGACACTGCCTGACCTGCAGACAGCAGCTCCAGAAGACAGACTTAAAAATTCATTTTCCTGGATGTAAAAAGGCTCCTGGGAAATCAAGAACTGAACCTAAACCTTAGCTATTAGATGTTTTCCTGGTCCCAGGCTTGCAATTACCTGAGTAGCAGGAGAAAACATCTTCACAAATATGGTAAGCCCTGCTCCCCAGGCAAACCTAGTCCAGGTGATGCCTTTAAACACCCCACTCCAAGACTGACACACATTACCCCAGGATAGGCGTGGTCCCAATCCAATGAAAAGACAGCATGAGGTGTCTCAAGATGGGCATAAAAGTGACCAGCATGCTGAACAGATTGATGACTTCCACCAGGAAACATCCTGCCTCTGTCCTGGACCTGCTCATCAAGCTCCTGCACCAAAGCGGCACCCCTGTCTCATCGGATACACAGCCTCAAGATGTCTTCTGAGCCTCAAGGGCTTCTAATCTGCTTTTTGGGAACTCTGAGCAGCAATTTCCTTTCGGGCTGTGAGGCTGGGGTCTGCCTGCCTAATTAGCTCTGTATTTACCAGCAAACAGATAACCCTTAACTCAGCCTGAAGAGCAAGACCCTCAGGCCCTCATCTCCCATGAAGAGCATCAGTGTGAAAGCCAGCATGGAGTTCTACTCCTTTATTCCCAATCCCATTTCTCTCCAAGTGAGGCCCCTCTCTAGTTTCTATGTAATTTAAGATAGCTGTTGCAACCCTTGAACATGGAGCTATGTGTCTTCTTCCGTTCTTGCTAACATCACTATTATTAGAGATTAGCGCCATCATCATGTTGTGGCACTCACTGTGCCGAGAAGATAAAGGCCAAAGGACTGTCATGCCCCAGGAGGATCATACTCTCAGCCAAGGGATCACAGACAGAGGAGTCAAACATGGTGAGATGGAGTTGGTCAGAGGTTTTGACAACTCAGTGCTTGGTAGCTTGTCTGCTATCACATGCTTTTATAGGCATCATGGGGAGTGATGCCTATAGGCAGTGATAGGGAGTGATGTCTATAGGGACTGATGCCAAAGGGAGTATTCAGATCAAATCCAAAACAGCCCTAAGGCTGTTGATGTGAGCAGAAGGCCTCTGGCAAAATGTACATTGGGTTGGAAGTGGGCAGCGTGAGCTGGTGGTGGCAGTATGGCCTCATGGGATCTGGGGGTACCCTCCAAACCCACCAAGGGGTGACAGTGCAACAAACCCAGCAGTGCCAGCAGTGCAGGGAAGCACCTGATGTTTGACATGATGGAGCAGAGGGAGCCTGAGGAACATGCAAAGAGGCAGGTGATGTGGTCAAAGGGACATGAAAGAAATGATCTCTCAGTGGCAGGCAGAGGTGTGTGGGAGGATAGGCGAGGCTGCAGGTAATAGGCTGTATGGACACAGATTTTGCAAGGAATACCAGAGATAAAGTGTATGACAGAAAAGAAATTAAAGACAGAGAGATTGGCAAGGGGGAAGGGCAAGAAAAGGGGTAAGGAACCAGAAAATTGTGTTGACCAGGAAGAAAAGGAGGATACTGGACAAAAATTAGAATTGAGAATCATCTGCATTCTTTAAAAACTGGCATAATAAGAAAAGGTTAAGAAGGAAAATGAATGGAAATATGTGTGAGGAAACGCAGGAGGCAGGTTGTGATGGGTCTAGTGAGGAGACGAGAGCAAGCTGAGGAAAGATGTCTCCTTCTGTGATAAGAAAATGAGGAGAAAACATTAGGAGGAAGAGGGGGGAAAGGAGAATGAAAGGAGGTTTTCATCCATCTTCATTGACCTGACATGGATAGCCAGTCTTCCTTTTCCCCAAGGGTCTCAAGCACCAAGACCAATGTCTCAAAGAAAAGAATACCACCCTGCAAAACAAACCAGAAAAGCATGCCAGCATCCAAACCCTTTAGCCATAAAGAAGCTGCCAGGCTTGTTTGCCTGCTTTCCCACACTGCGGCTCCAGCCCAGTCTCTCTGTTCACATAGCTGACACTGTATTTGCTACAAATAGCAAATCTTTCTCCTCACATGCCTGACCTCTCTAGTCTAGTCTCTCAAAACATTCTTGACTCCAAATATTTTTCCAGGCCAGATCTCCGGTCTCCTACTACAACCTCTGGGTGGGACCCCAATGCTGTATGTGACTGTCCCATTATTCTGAGAAGGAAAGGAAGAAGAAAGTGTCTCCAGGGGCAAGCAGTCCCACTGGAGAGACACCACCTGATTCAGTGGAGGTACCAAAGACTGAGCTTGGAGCACAGCAATGCCCACAAGCATGCCACGGCATGTCAGAGAGCACAACTGCTTCCTCACTGTCTCATGGGGAAACCGCCTTTTTTTGAAATTAGCTTAAAAACTTGGCTTGGAAAAGAGCCCATTGCTGAGCTACGGAGAAAAGCAGGAACAAAACAATCTTCCTATTAAAACTAAGAGATTCAAGGGCCAGGAAGGCAGAAGGACAATAAACTCTTTGGGGAATTGCATAGCAACATGCTGTTGGATTTTTATTTCCATCTTAAACCAGGTCTTGATACCAGTCTCTGCTGCCTACTTGCTAGGTGTTCACACAGACATCTTCACACCTTCTTCATGGTGCTCTGTGTGCTGGTGAGGAATGGCTCACCACAAATGGTGCTGCTTTGTTGCTCACCTTCTGCGTTGATGCTCACAAACAAGAGTGGGCCAGTGAGAGGCTGCTAAGTGCCTCAGACTGCCAAAGGTGCTGATCTGGGTCCTCTGCTTCCTCACTTACCTTTCCTCCTGGCCACACTCACAGTCTCCAACCACAGCAGCCAGTTGATGCCTCGAAGTGGTGTCACAGCTGAAAGCAGAAGAGAAAAAGATGGGGAGGTTTAAAACATAACATTATGGAAGAGGTTGTCCGTGGTGCATAGTCAGAGGAAGATGACTGGGAATGATGAAGCACTCAAACATACTGCTCTCTGGGTGATAACACCATTAGGACAGGGACAGGTTCTGGGTTTGTACAAAAACTTGCCAGTGGGAGTCTGACAGGGACCTTGTAAACCATGAAGTACAAATGCACTGCATAAATACTGAATAAAATTAATACAATCCAAAGGCTACATCCTTTGGCACTTTACCACAGCCTTCAGCCTCAAGAGATCTCTGTTAATCTTCAGGCTGTTAGAAAGAAGTACAGTGACAATCCCATGCTTGACAGCAGAAGTAAGATAAATTTAGATTAGCAGTACAAGGCAATGTTTTTAATAGTGAAAATGATTAACTATTGAAACAAGTTATTTAGAGATGCGCTGAAAGCTCCAACATTTTCATTCTTTAAATCAAGAAATGCTTTTTAACACAATTAATAACCACAATAAAAGAATTGATGCTTCAACTGTAATGGCCTTTGTTCTATAGATTGTCAGTTGGTTAGAGCCACAACACTTCTTTCACACATTAAATCTGTTTTGGACAGGAAAGTTACCCACTTGCTTGCTTTTCTTCTAGGTATTATTACTGACTTAATGATTATTTATTATATTTTATTTTTTCAAAAGTGCAGTGCAAATCTCCCAATGCTGAGAACTCGCTGTGCTAGGTGCTGCCTGAAAACAAGGTGTGAGCAGCTCCTGACAGCCTGCATTGACAGAAGACTGATGAATGGGAACAAAATTAGAGGTACAGACTTGTCAGGCTTGCATCATCTCAGAAGAGGGAATGAGAAAGCCATAACCCTTGAGAAAGCTAAACCTGCTGGCAGGATCCAGAAGCTTTAATCAAGAGGCAAGATAGAAGCCGCACCCAGGACTGCCTGTCTCCAGTAACACGACTGTGTTTTGGAACCAAGGAGTGGGAGGAGAAGTGGGATGTTCTGCATTGTTTGGCCAGACCTGATAGATGGAGGTGAGGTTCCAGCTGCTCCCTGACTCTGACGCCCTCCATGCCACTCAGATCAGCAGTGGAGATGCCCACATGAAGCCCAGTCATCCCAATTGCCAAAGCAGAGAAGCGGGCACCACAAGGGTGTGACCTGCATCATCCTACATGGCCAGGTGAGAACAAGTTGGCATCCTCCAGATGTGCCTCTGTCTCTGCACTGGCTGTAAAGTAAGCCCAGGATGTCAGCAGCTGGTCAGACAAACCGTGGGCAGGACCTAACGTACTCCTGCCACCACAGGAGTGCACACACATTTAGCCTGTGAAAAATCAAGTGTGTTGGCTGTATGTAGGAAGAGCAAGCAGGTCTTCCTCCGTGCTTCTTTCAGGCTTTGGCCTTGCTACTGAAATACATATTGCATCTGCTGCTAGGTGTAAATGTAGTATCATATTTTCCATGTGTTGCTTCTTGGCCAGTACTGTCTGGGGAAAGATTCAGATGTAAAAAACACAATCACCAGTCTGGGGGTCCCGTCACTGCCATGAGTACAGCACACAGCTTCTGCCCTTAGAGTTCACAGAATAGCATTCATGTATGACAGCCAGGACAAAGTATTTCCTCTACAAAACAAAAGCAGCAGTGCTTTTGGTCACACTAACTGACAGCAGGGTGGAAGGAAGTACTGGCCTTAAATTAGTGCTTTAAATAAATGAGTGGCTGGTTGGGACTGCCGGTTAAATTAAAAATGCAAACCCTGAGACCTCTGGAGAGCAGACCAGGGAGCCTTCTGATTTCAAAAACAGCTCAGAAGAAAAGAGCTGGACTTTGCAGCAGCTCTGCTGGGATCTGCTGTGTAACTGTCTGACTTTACTTTCTTGGGAGATGGTATTAACTTTTCTCTGGCTATGTAACACTTGTCATATACCGGGCTGAGGAGCAGCCAGTCCCCAAACATGTGGTTCATCAGGTGATACTCAGGGTGCACTCAGCTTCAGTGCGTAGTGTTTCATGTCTAAATCTCCTTCCACGCAGTAAAGCTCAAGATCTCAGTAGGCGTTAATAGCTCCCCTGAGGATGCACAACAGAAACTGTAGAAGCCAGCACATTACATAGGGACCCTTGTAAACTAGACAGCCACTCATGACAAAACATAAGTCTTTGGCACTGCTTTGCGAAGAGAATTAAAAGCCTGCATATCCTCTAGATCTGTAGCCATGAATCCTCCCCTGGCTGCAGGCGCTCAAGGAAAGATAACTTTGTTCTCTCTCTCTCTTAAGCTTAGTATCAGCATCTAGGAGATTGAGGTTTTAGTCTTACCTCCATCAGAAGGCAGGAGAGGTTTGGAGACAACTGTCTCACTCCTGTAAGAGTGTGTCAGTCACTGTCCTGCAGTCCTGGGCTGCTTGCTATTCAACTTTGCACAAATAGTCACCTATTCACAAAGTGAAACACCTTCTGTCCTTTAGTTCTTCAGTGAAAGCACAAGAGCAAGGACTTGCAGTCCAGCCTGGACCATGCCGTTCACAGTGCCTCTCAACAGCAGTCCCTGTGCCCCTGCACCAACACAGTGCTGCCGATCTCCCCCATGCAGCACCCAAATGAACTCTCCGGACAGCACCCCAGCCCTCTAACCTTCCTCTAGCACAAAGCAGTGCACCACCACTCCATGTGTTTCTAACTGAACATCCTCACACCTGATGGGGAGTGTTTTGAGGCCTACCTAGCACAGATTATAGAGCTCATAGCTGGTAAAGACTGCAGGAGTTGGAGGTGTTGGTGTAGGCAGACTCCAACACAATGAAAACTTGAAGCGGGGAGAGACATGAATAGTGTAGAATGTACATTCATAGCACGCCAAACATTCCTGTGCAGGCTCTACCCCCACAGGCACCAGCTCCATCCGTGCTTCCCTCCACAGCTGCTCATTGAACTGCTGTGCTGTGGTGGGACTCCTCACCAGTGGGATGCAGCACCTTGCACAGGACCAGGACTCCTCCCTCTATTCCTGCTTAAAATTTTACCTACAAGGATGGCAAAATAAAGTTGCTAGGGGCATGCTAAGGTAGTACTGGATAGGAGCGATGATAAGCTGCTTCATGTGCATGTTTTTGTAGAGACAGACATGAGATGTGGCTGCTTGCACCATGCTCACGGCAGGCAACAGGCCAAGGAGAGCAGGAAAGGGAGGGGAGGGGAATGTGAAGTTTGGTTTCAGTTACTAATCCTCAGGAACAATGATACAGAAACAGGCAGAGTCCTGCCAAGACAAGGCATGTCTGCAGATGCATTTGTAGCACACGCCTTCTCACTGTGCCGAGTCTGCAGGGGAGCATGCAACACCCTGTTCAAAAGGCCTCTGGCTTCTGCAGGTAGGGCTTTGCTTACACCTTCTGTGGAACTCCCTGTTCAGCTGAAGGATTTGGCCGTCACAAATTCTGAACCAACCAACTCTGCCAATCAGGTTTTGATACTCCCAACCAGCACTAACTACTCAAACTTCAGATGAATACCTCCTGCCCCTTTGCCCAACCCCCAAAACACAGATCAAAACCCAGTAAGGGAACAAACTTTGCCAGGCTTATCTCACCCGAGAAGGGCTTCAGTCATGGTTACTGATCTTGTATAAGAAGCCTGCCTCATCCCTAGTATGTGCCCCCCAGCAGAACTCTGTGTACAATTCTAGCTCAAGTAAAAGTGACGGTACAATTACATGGCAAAGCCCTCTGGGCTTTGTAATACAGGAGAACAAATTTCATAGCCTGCTTTTATAAGGGATATTGTATGTACAGATCACAGAGCAAAAGCCTTTGGTGCATTATCTGTGGTTTTACGGAGAAGAAAATGCACAGGACTTGGGGAGAGGGGGTTATTCAAGGTCCCCAGGCTAGTGGCAGTGCTGGGGAAAAAAATACCTGTTTCCTGAGCCCCAGTCCTCTGTACTGACACAGCCCCACATAAGCAAAAGGCTCCCTTGAGGCCTCAGCAGCTAAAATACTGCATATTTGCAGTCAAGAGCTAAGGGAAGATCAACCTGGTTGGTCCCACTTGTGGGTCAAGGGTTCATTGTTTTCCAGGCTGTTGTTCTTTGTTTTCATCTGAATCAGAGTAAACTCGCCTCTGCCCACATCTGAAATAAACAATACAAGTGGTTGAAACTCTTCCAGAGCCAGAATTGCCTCTCTACTGGGTCAACCCTTTGCACAGTGTGCTAGTTCAGTGACTGAAGGATAACTAAAGGTTATCACAGTGTTTAAAAGAATTCACTGCTGATTGATACCAGCTAGAATCCTCTTAGTTAGGAAAACATGATACAATCATATGGCATCTTTGGAGGAGGTGGGGACTGAGCCTATGGCTTATCTTCTTTTCAATGAGTTTGAGGTCTGAACTACTGAGATGTTGCAGGAAAGGAACCTGAATTTTGTTCTAACTTGGTCAGGATGACACTTAGCTGTTTTACTCTTCTTATAAATTCTTTCTTATATTCCTGGTTTGGAGACTTGAGATAAATTAGGAGATTTTGTGTTTTCACACTGGTTGCTCCATTCCTTACAGCCCCATTTATAAAAAGTACTTAGCTGCATCTTGAAGTTTTCAGTAATAAAAATTTTAAATGCAGAAGGATCTCATCTAACTTAACCTCATCTTTGGAACAAAACTACTCACATTGTTTTACCTTGTAAACTCAACATCTTCTGCCTGCCTTTATAATGTACTAATGAAATATAGGGCATGATTTTCTGAGATTGCCCAAGACAAGTGAGCAAATTATCTCCCAGAGGAACCTGTCAGTGTCCACTGAACAGAAAAGGATCCTTAAAGATTTGCCTAGACTAGATACCTCACTTACCTGGAGCCCTGTGAGAGTAACCCTAAAGTTAAGGGAGAGCAGCACATAAACTGAGGACTGACTCAGGCAGAAAATACTGGTAAAGAATTACAACTGAGAAAAAACCTTACAGAGCAACATGGGTACCAGTTCTTGATGCTATTGCTAAAAGTTATAGCTGCAGCTGGCTCTTACAGAGACAAGTGCATCTCCACTCCATTCTGCCTGACAAGCTCACTTGTGGAATACTTCACAGTTTCCTTTGTTCCACACCTACACAGAGAAGACAGAAAGAAAGCGCGCAGGTCCAGAGCCAGAGCTACTGTGGTGCATGGACTGCTGGCCCTTCCTTTCATAGAATGCTGTCTTTTCAGTCTGGGCACTGTGCTGCTGAGACTCCTCCCAGCCAGACTGAGTCATCGTCAGCCAGCATTAAGAAAAGGATAAAATTAGCTTAGCTATTAGTAGAAATGTTTGGCTAATAAATAAAACAGTGGGACATTTTTGGTTAACAGTGTATGCAACCATAGACAGAGGTATGTCCTGGCCATTCGCCTGAATGTAAATACTGCATGACTGAAATTATTTGCTTTGTCCAAGCTCAAAAAAAAAATCATTTCAGCAGAAACAAGAGAGCTTCCATGGAGCTGAGTGTGCACCCAAGACTGTGAGGCCAGGAAGTGTGAGCTGTGTGTCTTGGGGCGTTACTCATTCCTCCAGCACCCTCCCTCCCCACATCCCTAAGTGCCTTTTGGTTGACATCATGCCTCACGTTGAAAGAGTACTGGGATCTCAGTGGAAAACTGCGCACATGGGGAAGCAAAGACACAGTAAACACAACATGCATTCAAAACTGGTATGTCAGGCCTGCAGCACTGGTCCAGCCCATTTAATGGCTAGCAAAAGAACCACAGTCTGCAGTGTCTGGTGAAGGTCATCACTGCCTCAGGCAGGGTCCAGATCAGGTCCTCACTCTGTGACTTTTCTTGCAGGGAATACCTGCTGACTCCTGGGATTTTCCCTCCATTGTGAATAAGTCACAAGGACTCTCCCTTGCTGCAAAGCAGGAGTTCACACCCACTAAATCCACATGGGATCAGAGCACTGAAGGCACAAAAGGAGACAGCAGCCCAGGGGATGGGATGGAGCACAGAAGCAGAAAGCTGGAGAGATGGTGCAGTGGGAGGCAGCAGGGAAGAGGTTAAGGGCCAGAATGACTTCGTGAGCTCAGAGGAACAGCAGCACAAGGTTTTTACCATCCCATGGCAGCAGGGAGGGAGTGATGGAGAGCTAAACAGCCCATGATGGCCTCTTCGGAAAGCAGCCCCTGCTGACTCACCAGCTGAGTCACAGCCTTGCCCAGCCTCTATTCTTTTCCCAATCAAGGAAACAGCGATTTCCCACAAACTTCTTTTAAGGCTGCCATTCGGATGCTGAGCATTCCTGCACCAAGCCTCCCCTCCTGACAATCCCCTGTGCCAGGAGGCACGATCCTTCCAAGCACACAGTGTCCCGAGGGAGAAAACATGCTGCAGCCTCTCCAAAGCAGGAATGGGATTTGCTGCTGCTCGGCCCATGCAAGCTGTGCCCCAATGGCAAAAGCGAGGCTTTTACAGGAAGGGAGGCAAGGGGAAAATTCAAGCTCGGAGATTTCCATTCTGGCACTGAACCTCTGCCCCGCTGGTGGAAAATGCTTATGTTCACAGTACCATGCTGCTTTGAAAAAGGCGAGTGCACGCCTTGATGCTGTGCTTTAAGGGTGGGCAGAAGATAGCCCCAGAGTCTACAGGGGGAGACCTAAAAATTCAGGAAAGAAAATTGCCTTCACTAAATTCCCATCTGGATTCAGAGACAACCAGTGAAAAACAACAATCAAGAGTAATGTTACAGATGGAAGAAAGGGGAACCAGACAGCAAAGAGTATACATGAGAAGATTTAAAGAACAGAAAAATGACACAGGAAATGGGGGAAAATCCCTGCATTGGCAAGGCTAAGAGGGAGTTTTTAAAGTCCCCTAGGAACATAAGCAATCTTCATAACACTGCAGGCCAAGACGTAGATGAGAAAAACATTTACAAGATTCCAAATAGGCACAAGATTTTTATGAATGTTTCTGTTCTTTTTCAGGATGCGATGTCTTTTGCAGTCTTGCAATAATCTCAGAGAAGGACCAGCATTTAGGAGAGACCTGCACCCTAGAGCACTAAGATAACCAAAGAATGTTGGTCTTCCAGTGTGATCCACAAACAAATACAAAATTGCACAGAGAATATGTGCAGGTACCATAAAGAATTTGGGATAGTAACTAAGAGGCCATGCGAGTGACACCAGCAAGGGATTTCTTTTCAAGACAGATGCCTGTAACACAGCCAAACACGTTTATTCATCTCAGCTCAAAGACTGCATGGAATTTTCTAATCCAGAAAGCAATAACCCTGAGAAGGATTCAAGAGCCATGATGGACACGTATCTGAACTCAAGCACTCAGCATAGTGGTGTGGGTACAAAGGCCAGTGTGAACCTCAAATAGATAAACAACCATGTAGAAATCCCAGAAAACTGGGGGAGGAAAGTGATTTTATCTCTCTGGTTCACATTAGTGGAGCTGATGCTGAAACAGTTCTTTTTATGTTTAAAAATTGGATAGAGAGCAAGAAAAAGCCCTCAAATAATTGGTGGGAGGAAAGAAACAGTTCTAAGAGACTAGAAGAGCCCAGGCTGCTTACCTTATCCAAAGGCAGTTGCAAGACTGGATTACAAAGTATAAATACCTGGTGAGAAAAACAGGCTTTTAAAATTACCAGAGAAAGGCACAACAGGCATCCATGGTTGGGAACAAAGCCAACTGAAATTAAAAATACTGTGCAGTTTTAAACTGTGAGGATAATTAATCACTGGAGGAAATTATCAAGAGAAGTGGTGACTTTTCATGTTTTCCACACAGTACACAATACCTTTCTAAGGGCTGCCCCAGCTGAATTGCTCAGCAGAGAAGTAACTGAGGACATCCTTGGTGCCAATTACTGTATGCAGAGATCCAAAGCTTAGCATGCCACAGGAAGAAAGAGGTCTTCAGCCTTGAGATGTTTTGTGATTAGAGCAGCCATGTGAAGGGGGAAGACCTGGGCTTTTGTTATTGTCTGGTTGTTTACACTATCTGATGGCATTTTAATACATAATCCTGGAATCCAGGAATTCCCACTTGCCACCTGTACCACTGAAATTGACTGGTGCTCCCTTCTACATACATGCTCTCTTTCTCAATGAATCTTTAATTCCTTCCCTTATGCTCAGCTAGTCAGCTTCAACAGCTAGGGCAGAAGGTCCCAAAATATCAAAGCAGCCTAGAGCTGCCTGACTGATGGTGCAATGATTCTCCACACGCGGGGTCAGCCCTGCTCGTGAAAGGGCTGTAGGATGTGCCCCAGAGGGGTTGAGAGGCTGGTAGTGATACCCATGAGTGCTGGACATGCTCTGAGAGTAATTACTGAATTGAAAGCTCTCTGAGCACTTGAGCTGAGATATATATATATATATATATATTAGGCCCTAGTGAGAGCATGATGCTAAACTTCTTAGACTTTAACTAAGTCCAAACAAGTTCAAGATTGGGCAAAACTCCATATGTTTAGAGACCTTTAAATCCAGAAGTTGTGGACCTGTGAAGGTTAGGTGTCTCTGCAACAAGACCAAACAGGGGTTTTCAAGAGTCTGGACTCAGGCACCTCTGCCCCACCAATATCCTTCTTTAGTGCCAAAGTCTTCTAAGGAAACCAAACCCTTGACCGTAAAACACATCTGTAGCTATTTGTACTTCATATTGATACACACAAGATGGGGGAAGGGAAACACCTTAGGGTTGTGGGGAACAATTTTGGCCAAAGACACTAAGACATTCCTTTACTATTCAAAGAATCATTGCATCCGTTCAGAGCTGGGACTGTGCTAGTTTTTTAGCTTCCATCTTCAAGTAATCTTTCACATAGAGAATGCTTGCCATTTACCCTAACCCAACAGCAGAAGTCTGTTCTGTTCTTAAGGTCTTTAATCAAGACTTGATACCTTCTGCCAGATGGATATTACAACTGAACAGTAGGCACTGCCTTCAGGACAGGTTATTGAGCAAAACCCAACATTCTACTGCACCACAGACAGGCAGATTAGCATAACCATTCCTCCTGATTTAAAGTCCACAGATTTAGAATCTCTGAATAACACCCACCTACACAGGATGATACGCTGATTTCAGGCTGCTGTGATCTGCAGCTCAACAATACTGAATTCCTGACCGCCTGACTGCGAAGCCAGACTCCTCTGCGAGGTTGGATCTTGAGTCTAAACTTCCTGTGGTGAAAGAAATCCTAAGCCCCTTTCACAGGATGCGGACTGAGCTTTGCAGATAAGAAAATTCAACAGTGGATACTTAGTTACTGACAGGTGTGGCTCTTAGGAAATGACACAATAATTATTGTTACTATTTACATGACTTCTGAGTGAAGCTTAATCTTTATGATGAGATACTTAAAAAAAAATGGTTTCTTTGCATACCAAGTGCTTGCTGTGATGGTTCGCTGACCCCAAGGTGCGATTTACGCCATTGCCGTAGCTCTAGCTAGCAATATCCTTGGGGACCTCTTGTGGGCTCTCTTCTAAATTGCACGTTGAGTGAAGAGCACTCCGAAAAACGTTTCCATGTTGATTTGCAGATACATCAAAGAGCGTTTTACTCCACATGCCTTCATGTGGATTCACAGAAGTTTGATAATAAGATACATCTAAAAGCAACATAAAACACAAGAAAGGAACTGCATTTTAAGAGGGGGAATTTAATCCCAGAATGATACTCATTCACTCTGGCTTCTTTATAGAGACAGCAATGCATATAGTCCTATGTAAAGGGGTTCTTTGTAAGGGGGGTGAGGGGGAACGACTTGCTGACTGACAGTCGAGCTTAGGCTGATGTTGCTAATATACACCTTTGAGCAAAAAGAATGATTGAGGCATTCCCTCCTCCTCTGTCAGCCATCGTTTCTATCCTTCCCCATCATCCCTACAAGGTTCCCAACCCTACCTCCTTAACCCCTTCCCTCTTCCACAGCCATTCCCTCATCCCTCTTTGCATTGACACCCAGGGCAAGCACTCTGAAGCCACGAAGTGCTGTTTCACATAACTAATACATCACCTTTTCCCAAGCCTCCTACATCAAGCAAGCAGCCTCTGGGCAAGACTCGTCTGAGATATGCAGCTTGCAAGTCTATTCACGAGTTAATTTGCGAGAGAAGACCTGACAGTGGCTCACACCAGTAGGTTTCAGTTATGGCTGCAGGATGCCCTCAGGCCCTCACCCTTTGCCTAACTGTCCCCTGGCTTTCCCTCAGGGCTTGCCCGGTCCCCACCATACCGAGAGAGAGTCTGCAGGCCACCAAGGGGAGGCCTTGCCCAGGCAGGACCAGCGCAGGGCCATGTCCTGTTGGCACTAAGGACAAGGCGCTCTTCCAGGGCAAGCCCCAGCCCGCAGGTCAGGCCCCTGAGCTCCCTGTTCCAAGCTGGGCTCGCCCGACCCCAGTCTGGGGAGGAGGAGGGTAGTGGTAGTCCAAATCTGGGTTCTTCACCCTGTGTGCAAGATCCACACACCGAGTCAAGATATTGCTTATTGCACGTCTGCGCAGAGGTGGGTGCTAGGTGGTAATCCAAACAGCTAGCCCTCCTCTTAACACATGGTAAAACATTTTATGCACCTTGAACAATTGTTTATGATAATGTTTAGCGACACTTCCTTTCCATTGGTTCTTACAAGCCTTGTCTCTATTTAAAGGTACAGCGTGGGGGTTTTTTTCACCCCACATGTTCTGTGGGGAGGGAGCTTTGTTAGTAGGGGGCTCTCTTCGCTCGAGGGTGAATCTTTTAGTCTGCTAATTAGGATAGTTCACACATAGTTCAAATAAATTTGTTTAGTCTCTCATTAGTCATTTGGTTCTCCTTGAGCTTATCTTGTTACCTCTTAGCTTGACGTGTTTATGGCATCTATTCCTTCTCCCAAGGCCATGTTCTGTTAACGGTTTGTAAGGATTAACAAACATCCTCTGTCTTTCAAAGTCTTTCTTGTTTTTCACGACAGATATTTACAATTTTTTTTTCTTTCTTTCTTTTAAATGAGTGATCCTTGTACCAGTAGGAGAAGTCCGCCACCGCTACGCAGGCAGCAACGCTGCCACAGCACTCGCTTCCGCCTCGGCAGCTATCATGGCGGACACGCTCGCCTCGCTCACCTGACAGTCCCGCCAGCCCTCTCTATGGTAAGTCCTCCTCCGGCGGTGGCTTCCGCTACGTTGTGTGTGTAGTTCCCGCGCAGTGCCTTGTGGGCGCTTGGCGGAATTATGGTGGTGGCGTAGGGCAGTTGCGCAGGGTGGGAGAAGGCCGCGCTGTAAGTGTCCGGGGCGGGGGTGCGTGCCTGGGAAGGCAGTGGTGGGGTCTCTGGAGGCGGGGGAAAGGCGGCCCTCGGGCAGGGGTCCCTGTGGGGGGCCGGGGGGCAGGGAATACGGGCA
>JAVJGI010000014.1:12021786-12050122 GCA_035590275.1 Ibycter americanus | reverse complement strand
CGGGCTGCCCCGGGCAGGCCGTTGCGGGGGGGCGGCTGTAGCGCAGCCCGGGCTGGCCAAGGCAGTGCAGCTCCGGGCCGGGCCCAGTCGCTTTCCTTGGCAAGTAATCCCTGCGTGGCTGGTCCTGCCTCCGTGTAGTGCTGAAGAGGCTTCTCCAGGGCTGCGTTTCTGAAATCCGAGGGGTTGGTGTGACGATCCCTGAGTGGTTTCAGGTTGAGTTCGGGTCCTTTGACGCTGAGCCAGATGCAGGTGGACTTGAGAGAAGAAGGGACAGTTTCCAGGGGATTTGTTAATGCTTCATGAAACTATGCAGCCACATTGGATCTGATTCTTTACCTGAATACATGGATCCCCCCGTTACTTATAACTAGCACACATGAGGGTTTTGAGAGCAAATGGCTTTCTTGGATTACGGGTCTGGCAGAGTCTGTGCAAAGACAGAGCTAAAATGTCTTGCTGAGCTCCAGCTGACTCCAGCACAGCATGGCTAAGAAGCATCAACAATCTTTGGTTAACAAGCCAAGGCTAGTTACTCTCTCACTTCTTTTTAAAGGTGTTTCCATCTGTTAGCTTTCTTTTCTGAGTAGTAGTTCAGTGGAAGTAACTGTGTTTTCTCAGATGGGATGTTACTTTGCACGACAAATAATTGTATAAATAATTGTATAAATAATTGTGTAGCTTTAACACTGAAGTCATGTGTTTTGTGATCTCACTAAAAGTGAAAAAATAACTAATGTAAGCAGAACATAAATAGCCTTTATTTGTACATCACAAAAGCATATGAAGCAGTATCATGTGTTTTTCTTTGCTTTTTAATAATCTTTGATATGTTGTCTTGTCATCCTTTCACATTCAACCTTCTGGTTGGTGGGACTGGTGCCTTTATGTATCTCTGCAGATGTACCTCACATGTCTTACACATCTTTGGTCCGTGCTTAATGGATCTTTGTGTCGTGGTGAATCATGAATGAGCATAATTTCAGACAGTAGATTTAAGATGGTGCGGTTGATCACACAGGGTTTTTTGACATTGGTTAACCATCTTAAACTCTTGACACAGTGGTTTGGAATTGGATGGTCTCAGTTCCTGTCCAGCAGCGCTGAGCACAGTGCGTGCTGACAAGGTGTCTATGTGGCTGAGGCTGGTTGGAGTCTTTCTCTCCTTTGCCACAGAATAATTGATAGTAGCAATTTTGGGCATCATTTTTAGGACACTCTGGCAGTATGTGAGTTCCTGCAGTTTTTAAGCGAGAGCTGCTGAAGACTTCTGCATTTGTCCAAGCTTTTTTAATTGCACTTTGTTTACATAAGGGTAAAGCTGTCGGCCTTCTGTCACCAGGGAAACATTGGCTCTAGCCCTTCAGAAGGTTTTGCTGGCCAGCTGGAGCTCTGCACAGGTCAGCCCCAAAGAACTGTGCTGCGTTATTAATGACAGTGCTGTGCCTGTGCTAGAGATCTGAGCAGGTCCATGATGAGGGCTGGAGCGTGATTCAGTTCAAGTTGCGTGATCTTCATCAGTATTTGATTATCAACACCATCCAAGGCATGCTATGGTATGTGTCAGCCAGCATTTCTGGTGATGATACCTAGATAAGGTTTGGGGGATAATGGAGCGGTTGTCCCCAGTAGGTACTCATTTTTGGTTGTCGTTTTTCAGGAGGGGAAAGAGTTTAGTTACAAGGCTGTACCGCTTGCCTTAAGAATAGGAGGCCAGCTCCTGGCTGGTTTTATTTACTTTGCAAACATAGCTTCATACCCTTGCTAGGGTCTGTGTGTCATCTTTCAGGAATATTGGAAAATACTTTATTTTGAAAATCTGAATAGGTTTTGACAGTGCTGTCAATAAAAAGCTTAAATTTCAAGCATCATGAGCTGAGTGATAGCTGGTATTCTGTAGCGGGACTTGTTGCTTCCACAGTTCCAGGAACAAAGTAGCTTCCAGTGAATGTCTCTCACTGTAAGTTGTAACAATGACAGTGTTTATCCTTTGATTCTGTAGTAGTTAAAATGACGACAGCAGCGAGGCCAACATTTGAACCTGCGAGAGGAGGAAGAGGAAAAGGTGAAGGAGACTTAAGTCAGCTATCCAAACAATATTCCAGCAGAGACCTTCCTTCTCATACTAAAATCAAATACAGGTTAGTATTGGTTTTTTTGGTCTTACGGCAAAACAGGCTGGGAATGACTTCTTTTGTTATGAGTGGTACTCTGAAATTTTCACGTTAGATGTTGATGTGTGTGACACTGAGCAGACAGCAGGTTGTGTGGCAGTGCTGAATGAGTGGGCTGAAAGTGTAAGTCTCAAAAACAGGCCTAAGAGATCAAATGCATTGTAAATAATTTGAGACGTTTAATCTTAGTGGTATTTATTACTGCTTATGGACATGAATCATCAGAAGAAGGTGAGTTTTGGAGACCAAGCATTTCAGGCAGTGAAGCAGAAAGAAAATTGTCATTAGGACTCAGCCATGGAGGGTGCTGTCACTTGCAGAGCAAGATGGGATAAGGGAAGCAAAGTTGAGCATGTCTTAAAAGCAGGAAAACCACATCATTGCAAAGGACCACTTGGAAAGGACATTAAGAGGAGGCAGGGAGATCATGGAATAGCACTCGGGAAGTAGTATGTATTGGAAGAGCAGCTAAAGTTAAACACTGCAGGTGATTCATGCAGATCCTGGGAGAGGAAATTGCTTTAATAGGTGAGAAAGATAATGGGATTTTAGGAATATTTTCCTCTGTTTGAAATGCTTACAAAATATTCGTTATCATTTTGAGAGACTAAATTAAATCTGGAGTCAATGTGATACAGATACCTAGAATTTAAATGAAATGTGTCAGCCTAAAAATGTTCTGTTTATCTAAATGATGTTACCCTTTTCAGTGAAATGACTGTTAAGGTTTTATGTTTGCACTTTTTTGTGAAGATGTTTATAGTTTCATCTCTTTCCTCCTGTGCCTTTGCTTTTCAAGAATATATATGGGTAAGGGAGTTGGAGCATATTGGAGAATACTAAAATCAACAGCACAAAAAGTGCTGTCAAATGCATGTTGTTGTTATGGAAAAAATTGTTGGTGGTTTGTTTCTTTAAACAAAAGTGGGGTTTGGAACACCAGTCTGTGCTTTGAAAGGAGTGTGTGGAGACAGATATGTACAGGAATATACAATGTATGTTTTAACAAATCCCTTTGTGTGAGAGAGAGATGGAGGGAGCATTAAGTGTCTTCTATTCTTTCTCCCAAATACCTAATACAAAGTTGTCTTTGTTAAATTGCCAGGACTGCATCATTGCAGGAAAAGTTCAGTGTTTCAGTCCCACTCATGGTCTCTTGAATGACAACAGGGTTTAGGGGGATTTTGCAGCTATATCAGGGATTACAAGTTCAGGGTTTTAATTACATAAGCAAATTAAATACTTCATCATAAAGACAGGCTGTGCACACAATGTATTTATAATGGCTCAAGTCTGGGTTTCTTCCAGGCACTCTTATTTCCAGCACTGAGTTCACAGGAAGGTGAAAGGAATTGCTGCTTGTTTTTATTCGTTAGTTCTTTTCAAGATTTCCACAGAAAATTCAGTGCTCTCTAGGTGGAACTTGGTGTGACTGAAATATAGTCTGTTGCTTTTGGCCAGTGCATGTTACATAAAAGAGGGAAAAACATGTATCTGCAACATGTTGCATTAAAGCTAGTGTTTTGTCTGTTCTCCCAACTTTTATTTAATGGTCATGGGAGATTATCTGGTATGTCTCTTGGAGCGGAAAAGATTTATGAAAAGTATGTTCTAGTCTTGGTCTTATCCGTAAGTCTTAGAGACTGGATTTGCAGCAGCAACCTTGGATGATAAAATGGTGAGGAAAGTTGACCGTAATGCTTGTGGATGTCTGCTAGGACACTGGGCTTGGACTGCTGGAGAACAGAAGATTTAGACATAGCTACAAAAGGTAGATGTAGTCATCCTGGTTTTGTAGGAATTTATGTAGGGTCTTATAATTCATTTGAGAGTCACTGGAAGGAGCATGTGTGTGTGGCATTGCATGTCTCTGTGTGTAACGTGTACAGAGAAAGAGGCTGATGAAGGGAGAATAAACAAACATATGTCAACTTGGTACCCAGTTCTTATTCTCTATACTTACTTGTTCATCCCAGGATTTATTGGCCTCCTTGAAAAAATTGCTCCCAGCTGCAGACTGTCAACTTCAGCTTCTTTCCCCCCTCCCCCCATGTTGTTTTAGACAGACCACTCAGGATGCTCCTGAAGAGGTGCGTAACCGTGATTTCAGAAGGGAGCTAGAGGAGAGAGAACGGGTTGCTGCAAGAGAAAAGAATAGAGACAGACCAACCAGAGGTAAGAACAAAGAAACAAAAATTTTAATACTTTTATGTGGCGTTGCTTTTGCATAAAACTTTGTGTTGTAAGAAGTTTGTGGGTTGCAGACAGCATGTCATGAGAGTAGAATTTAGGGTATTGGTCTGATAGTTCAGAGCTGTTGACCTGCAAGGGAATGTCCGCTGGCTTTCATGGTGGCTTCGTGCTAGCAGAAATCTAGGCCAGCCAATAGAAAAGTGCAGGCCATCATGCAGACCAGCTGATACAGTATGATTGTGATGAACTGGCAACAAGTATGTACAGCTAATAGGGCTTTTTTTTTGTACTTGGACAAGAAAGACAGGAATGGGAAGGGGAATGACTCGTCTTCTAGTGTTGCAGCACCAGTGTAGTAGTAATTCCATTTTTGAAGTATGCAGTTCTGTTCAGATATAGTGAAATGATAATTAAAATGAAAATCAAAGGGGTTTTTGAGAAACACTCATTTTTAGTATTAAGCTTGACAGAATTTAGGTAATTTACATTTAGGTGTGAAGGTATTGTGGGGCTTTCAAATTCACAGATGAAAGCAGATGCGGTTTGGACCAAACTAGCCAACAATAATGCTTTGAGGTGATCTCAAGGGAACTCTCCAATAGGATATATAGAACAAGGATATTTCTCCACTGCTCTATCTTCTGCTGCTCTTTCTTCTTGAAATAATGACTTCAAAAAACTTCTAGAGGCCAAATTGTAAGTTTGGGGTTGTTATTGCTTCCTTGAGGATACCTACAGGGAAGAATTAGCATGGGGATTAAGACTGAGAAGTGAGGGAAAAGTAAGCATAAGCTTGTATCACTTACTGTAATGCAAGACAAATTGTTAATGAAGATTTTTGCTTCCTGACATTAGATGCTGTTAAATGAAGTGACTTAGTGACTTTTTTAAAAAAATCTTATGCTATAGAACACACAACATCATCTTCTGTGTCTAAGAAGCCTCGGCTAGACCAGATTCCTGCAGCAAATCTTGATGCAGATGATCCCCTTACTGATGTATGTATGTTTTTTTGTCATCTTTCCTTTCGTTGTCCTGCCTTCAGGATTTGCTGTTAATAGAGTGTGTACTTTTAGGTTTGCTAAAGACCTAAGACAGGCTCCAATGTATCTTCCTTTTACCGTTACTTTACTGTGGTAGAAGTCCAGAGTGGTTCAGAGGATTATGGTCCATGCTGTAGTGGTATTCTTGGAAAGCACACAAAAACTGGGGAACTGAAAATACCACTTAAACTATGGGGAGTGGGTGACTCTTTAGGCTTGGTCAACTACTGGGTTAGTTAGAATTTCCTAAAGACAGAACTGTTGAGATACAATGATAGTCTGCATGAGCAGTGGATTCTTGCTCTTGGCTCCTTTCCTCATGCTGATGTCTAGGAGTTAGGCCTAAGGCTTGACAATAACCTCAGGTTTTTTTAATCCTGTTATATCTGGTCCTGACAATATTGGGCAGGGTATTCAGACGCACTACTAGAACAACTTACGTTACAATGATTAGAAAGTGACTGGGGACAGCCATTCTCTAGAATCTGTCAGCTACATAGTATTTGAATTATTAAAAATTAATTGCAGTCATTCAGAAAGCACAAACATATTTTTGTCTTGTTTATTTGTTCTTGAACAGTGTGACATTCATTTGTACTGTATTTTCTGGTGCTACAAGCACTCAAGTACTTCAGAAAATAGCCAGCAGCAAATTGCAGCCTTAGCTGGGCAAGACCAGGGCTGTTTTTATGAAATGAAATGAAATGAATGAGCTGCTTCTTGTTTCCATTTGTTGCTGTTAGGAAGATGATGAAGATGAGGACCTGGAAGACAGTGATGATGATGACACTGCAGCTCTTCTGGCTGAACTGGAAAAAATCAAGAAAGAACGAGCTGAGGAACAGGCTCGAAAGGTAAAATCTCACCCATTAAAGAGCATCTGGTTTTTGCAAACTGGAGTTTGTTAAAACTGGTGTGCCTTAAGTACTTAGGATGAGTGAGAACTCACATGAGAGTGAAACAAATCACATGCCCTTCAAAACTCTTTCTCAAGTGTGATGGATTTGTTGTGTCTAATAATTGTTGTCAGTAATTTTAAATAAAATCATTGTAGTGCTTTTGAAAAATGTTGCATGCCTCAGAGTAGTTTTGTATGTTTTTATAAGGAGATTCTCCATTAGTGTAAAAAAACAAAACAAAAAAACCATACAACCCCCTGAAAAAAACAAGCCACCTTGTTGTCTTTGTGTAAGGTAATCTGAGATGGTTTTTAGAACATGCTAAACAAACATACTAAATGCTGGTCAGGAGGCTAATCAAAAGGCTGCTGTGACAACTTAATGTTTGGGTGCCTCTGAGCTACTCATAGTCTTTCCTGTGCTTAACACATTCTTACAGTTTAATGTTTTTCATGAATGCTCTCCAGTAAGCTGACTGCTGGGGTGTAGCATCTAGGAATAGCTAGGAGAGGATAGTGTTTCAACTGCTGTAGGCAGCAGTGTAGTGCTTGCCTACTTTTGGCTAACAATATAGAAATTTACCTTTAGAATCAACAAGGCCTGTAAAACCAGTGAGCTCTGCAGTGTTGGAGTTAAGTACTTTGGAAGGCTAAAAGCTGTACCATGCTGCTTCAGTGAAGAAATTTTGCTGCAGAAGACTGCTGATACTTTATTCTCCATCTGGCTTGTGAGTGGTCTTTTACATTAAAGTGTGTCTGAAAGTGCCTCTCATCTCTTTATTTAGGCATTTGGAGCACATCATGCAGCAATGAAATTATGTTGTGCATTAATAACATGGCAAAAATTACTTTAAAACACTGGCAACAGTTCTTCTGTGTGTTCCTGTTTGAGGTGTACTAAATTACAAAGTAAGGGTAGTGATGTGTAGGAAAGACTGCTACTTCAGCTGTCCTTGCACAGTGCTTAAAATGGAAGCTTGATCTGTGGATTTTTCACTTTGCCTGATAGTTGAAATATCTTTTTTTTAATATATATACACATAGAAAACATATATATATGTATATAATACATCTAGCTTAAACAGCGTAACTTGTCACATTTTGGTGTAGTAAACTTGCATTAGCAAAATAGTGGTAGTAAATTGCAGCACAGGTAACCAAGTGTGTGCTTCTGTTTGCATGTAGAAAGGAGTGTTATCTCCGTGAAATTCTTATTTTGTCAGTAGAGGGTGCTAAAAGCTATGAAGTATTTAGTATAGTGCTTTTTGTATTTTGCTGTCTCTTAACTGGTATTATTTTTTACCTTCCTGAATGATGTTCTTCTCCCAGAAGCGGGGTTTATAATGTCCAATGCTGTGTGCATACCGAATACAAGAACGCTTATCTGAAATGAATATGTTCGTTTCTTCCTAAAAATTATTATTAGTTATTTATTTGCAATAGTGCACACTATTGCACACTCACTACCTACTCTGTTCATCCTTTCACTGGTTGCTGACAGATAAGCTTTCTTAAAAATTGACGTCTTTGGTAAATAGTGGGTTCTCTACATATACTTGGAATTTTATTTTCTTGGGGTTTTTTGAGAGTAGGAAACTAAGACTACATTAATGGAAAAAGTAAAAACGGAGGTGGGGTGCAGCCTTGGAAAGAGTGTTGAGAGTAAGGGTCTCCTTAGGAAAGATCATTTATGTATGTTGGCTTTAGTGGTGCAATCTGTTTAGATTATGCCTTGTTTCCATGGCTTTGAAATAAGGTGTTGCTGGCAAAGCATTTTTATAGCCGTTTAATATGAATCCCTTTTCCTTTCAGATATGTGGGATTTCATATTATTACGTATTGCAAACTGTAACTTAAACCTAATTTTGTAAGTAACCTTATTAGTCTTTCAGCTGACTTCAGATAACATCTCATGTTAAAGTCTTAGTTGTGTGGTCACCGTTAGTCCTAATCCACGTACAGGGATTGTTTATCTGCTGAAACATGGCTGTCCCTAGTAGACAGCGTGGGTAAACCAGTGGCAAGGCAAAGAGAAACTGTAGAGTGTGAATGCCTGTTCACTCTTCATTCTGCGCATCGTTCTCAAATCTTGTTGTTGTTATACAGACAGATTAATATGTCTCTGCATCTTCTTGGAGCATACCAGGGTCTTAACAAGATGAAGTGGGTAAAATATAGTAATATATCCCAAATTCATGCCATATGTAGGGGGTTTTTTCCTCATACTTTATTTTGATTTATTGAAACACTAATCCAATTATTTCTGAGTCTTCCTTTAAAGTAAACTGCATTTTTGTTAATGTTTTCACTTGTCGCTTTGGTGTCCTGTATTTAAGTTGACATGAAAGGAGGACTGCTCCTTATAAAATGTATCTCTGGTGAGACAGCAGTTAAAAACAAAAGATGAGAATCTGCTTTTTTTCAGATCATCACGCTCTCTGTTAGCTTCCCTTATGTGGTGATACCAACTTCCATAGAAATCCTCTAAATCTGATTTTGACAAATACTAGTATTAAGAGGTTCTAACTTCCTTCACAATATTTCCCTGTAATCCATGAAGCAGTTTGTCAACCAAATAAGCAGTTCCTGTCAAAGCTTGTTAACTTCTCAAAAGGCTTAAATTCCCCTGAATTCTGTAGAAACAATTGAAACATTAAATAAATACTAAGCTGACCAGGAAATTTTAGTTTTGAAAGCTGTTTCTGTGGAATAATTCTGGGTCTGTCTAAAACTACAAACGCTAGGTCTGCTGTCTATGTGAACTATCCATGGATAGGTTTCATGGAAACATTTCAGTATTCTAAATTCAGCATTACAAGGCTCTTGATTTTTCAATTTGCAAGCACTTCCTTAAAAGGTAAATGGAAATAATTAAAAACAAACCTCAAACCAGTGAGAAGCCAAATGTGTATGTGCAGTTCCAGCAAAGCTATTTTAACATCCAGTCATTTTGTGCTTATCTGAGAACAGACTTAAAATTTTGGTTTGTTTTCATAACAGTTTTATTTCACCAAGTGTTCCTCTATAACTGAATGTATTACTTTACCAATGGTCAGGGTAGATTTTAGCTCTGTCCTGCATTTTAGCCATGTCACAGACTTACAAATAAAACATTAGAAAATGAATCTTGGTAGATACTAACCTTTTCACTTAAATTTTAAGGTTCTAACTAAAACCGGAATATCAGATCAGTGATTAAGAATTTCAGTAACGAAGCAAAAGAAGATGGCAGATTATGTCTCTTCACTAAATGTTTGAGACATGCTAGTAATACTTACCCTTGCCAAGAACTAATGATAATGACCCCTCCTTAGTGGGGAAAATAACAACAAATCTGTGTATAGATCCTGCCGTTGTGATTACTCTTATTTTTTGAAGTTTCAAGCAGTTACTGAAATCACTGTATTGCATGGAGTTAGTAATTTGCATAGAATCAAATAACTGGGGTGGATCTTTGCTACAAAGTTTTGTTCCCTGCTACTAAAGGCAGTGCTGTCATACTCCATCATTCAAAAATTAGCATTTAAATAAGGTCATGTGATTTATTTTTTTTCAGCCTTCAATGAAATGTGGGTATTTCAGGTTTTCTTTCAGCTACTCAACATCTATAAAAACTAAGTAGGATAACTTACTTTAAGTTACTTAGTTAAGTTACTCCACTTTAAGTGGAGTAATTTTGGGAATTTCAGCACTTTCTGTAAAAGTAATCTTGCTCTGTGCTAAAGGTAGGAACTATACTAAAAAAAAAATAACCATGGTAACAATAATGTTTTTCTTTCCTTTGCAGTCAGAAACAAATACGCCAAGAGACTGTGATTCTTAGAGCAAGATAAGGAATAATTGTTTAGTTAAGGTTAATATGTTTTTGTCCACTGCTTTTTTTTTTTCCCCAGCTGTGGTGCTGCATGGTGGGTTCAGTTGTACAGTGAAGGCTTCCTGTAAGATCCCACTGACATAGCAGCATCTCCATCTGCTTGCTCAGGGTATGGGACTTCCTGTGCCAGTCCAGTCTTATTTCCCATACCTTAATATTCCTGGTCGATTGCCTCTGCCTCTAACACAGTAGTTACAACATGGTTCATATCTGATCGATCTCTGCAGATCATTGGTGCAACACACTGCCATTGAAAAGCACAGCGCTGCTGTCTGTGGTGGTGGAATAATCTGTAGCGTGTTTTTTTTGCTAAAATAGCTTAGGAAAAGAGTTGTATACCTTGTCTTGCTGAATGGAAAGGCAGGCAAAGAGGCATTATTTTAGAAGGGGTGGAGTAAATACAGATATATTATTTTCCCCCTTAGGCTTTTCTTCTGTTGTGGGTTTATTGTATCCATAGCGTTTTAGCTTAATAAGCCTTTGTTCTACCACACAAAAGAACAATGTAGGCTTTGGAGCAACTGGAGCCTCGTATTTTGTGAACAGCTGTGCTTGATTGTGCCTCAGAGGTGTGAAGCTCAGACAGCTATGAAGGTTATGTCTGGTCTGTTTGATTTGATACAACCCTTGCCCCATCGCCTGGAGCGTCCCAGCTTTCATTGGAGGAGTGGGCAGTGGAAGATTTATGTGGAAAATTCTGAAACATAATGAAAACCTCTTTTTGGCTGGATGAGGGATTCTGCAGTGCCAGCCGAAATGTATGACTTAGCTGAAGTGTAAACGTCAACTTTACACCACTGTGAGTTACACCTATTATTTCTTCCATGCCATGTCTCTAAGATACAAAAGAGTAAATTATCTGTTTGTTAATCTTGAATACCTTCTTTGGGAGGTTTTAGTGAAGTTAAAGAAGACAAAAAAGTATTCCAGAGTAGTCTTTGGAATTAGCCTGCTTCTTAAAATTTGTAGCAAATATATTGAAATGTCATCCAACCTGGAACAGCTTTGAATGACTGAATTCCATAAATAAATTACCATGTGCTCTGGGTCTTCTATGTAAAGTGACTGAAACTGGAGATGCCTTACTCAGTGGATCTGTTCCCTGATGCTTTTCAGATCTGTTGATCTTTAATGACAAAAGTAGGCTTGTGCAGTTTGTTACCACTTCTAGTTTTTCTGCCTCTGTGGATCTAAAAGACAGCAGAGTTCTGTTTGTGAACAGAGAAGCAGGGAAAGGTCACACAAAGTGTCCAGGGGCTCTGCAGCAACTCTTAATGTGAATATGGAAAATCAACTTCTGAAAATACGATTCATGGATGTTTTATGTAACTGTTGTCACTATAAAAAAATGTTTGACAGCTGCTGTTAGTGTTATGTTCATCGTTATTTTTAATAATATAATAGGTGCAAAAGTAAAATATAATCATTTGAAATTCCCAAGATTTCTCCTACCGCTGCTTTTAATGGTTGTGCAGTTTTTGCTACCCTCCAGTCCTCTGGAATTGTAGTTTACTTGATTAAATGTTTTTTGCTAGCTGTGAGCCGTTTTAGACAAAATCTTGTTGAGCTTGAAATGCCAAGTTAGGGTCAATGTATAAGTTATGTATCCCAGCTTCTGTGGTGGTGCACTGGAGAGGCAGTCAGTAGAGCGTGGGGCATGGCTGGTCTCCTGTGTGTGTAATTTAGTGTGAGCAGAAGAGCCGACTTGACTCCTTACTGTATTCTCTGGATCTCTTCTTGATATGTGAGCTCAGGTGCCTACAAGCAGATGTGTAGATGTAGATGTCTTAATCTGGAGCTAAATCCTACTCTTAGTCTCATACTACTGCTTGTAGTGTAACGCCTTTTAAAACTTATTTCAATTTCGATTTTCTTTTTTTTTTTTTTTCCCTATAGCCACATTTTATCACTTCAGTCTGATAATGCTTTTTTCATTACCAGAAAGCAAACTATGTCAGGCTAATTGAGGCTGAAGGATATTACATGGGTTATGTAAAGCAGATAAAAGTTAGGATGATGCCTAACATGGCTTTCTAAAATCTTATTATAGAAAAATTAAATGTGCATCTGTGTGTAATAAGAACGCTGGAGTACTTGCATGCATGTTTTCTGTGATTCTTAATATTGGCTTTATCTTCCTCTAGTAATTCTGAATGTTTACAATTCAAATGAGTGAATGTTTTTCAGTTCTCTTCATGCATGGTAGAGAATGCTGGAACCATCAGCTTTGTAGGAGCTGTTGTGATTAAATCTGAAATGGGGGAGGGGAGGGGAGGGAAGAAGAGCTGTAATTTCCACCTAGAAGATGCTGACTGACTCCAGTGGACTTTAGACCATTGAAGAAACACTGTGTGTGGAGTGCATTGTAGTTCTGTATTTTTCAGTGGTGTGTGGATGCATTTTTATGCATCATGAAAAACCAGCATAAGATAGTTATGTGTGCCCCAGATAAAGTGGTGCATGAGGTACAGGTTCAGTAACTTTGGATCACGGCCAAGGTTAATGTCTTAGAAATCTGAGGGTGAGACTGCCATGCTCTGCATGCCACCTTGAGCGGAGTTCCTTGGAGTTCAGCTCTAACATGGAAAACTGCTGCGTTTGTTCACATATATAGGACTTGGAAGAAGTTCTCTTTACAGAAGCGTTTTTCAACAGGGGAATATTAATTTCTTACAATGCTCTTACTAGTGCTGTCTTCTCTTGAGTATAGTCCAGTATGAATTTTTGGTTTGTAGCATTCTTATTTGCTTTCAGGGTTTATCCCAGACCTCTTGATTTTGTCGAAGTCTCACTTTTAATGGAGCTTCAGAGGTTAACGATGTAGAGCCCACCTCATTTTGGGCAACACAGAGAATGCTTCACATGCTTGAATCCTGTTGTACATTTGCCTAATGGTCTTAAACAGAATTTGATCACCTCTCAGGAGGTACCCAAAAATCAATACTGATTTTCTTGCTTGTACCATTATCCTAGATTTTGCTTGGTTTCAGGTTAGTGCTTAGCATGTATGTGCTGTACAGTAGTCTGAGGGCTGCTTGACTTCTGTTGGGAGCACATGACACTGACTGCAGTAAATCGAATTTCACTACTGTTGGCTCCTCTGCATTACAGGGAAAGAAGATGGTAAATCAGAGGTTGGTATACTGTGCAGAAGAAGCTGCATACATCTCTTGTCTGTAATCCACAGAGGAAAGGAATGTATAATTTGAATTCATATTTCTAATACGAGAGGAAATTGCTGTTCCATATAAAAAATGTTTGCTCTCTGTGTTTCCTTATTTACTGGGGTGGTATTAACAACTGAAGTTGGAATGCAAATATTGGGTTGAGAGCTATGTTTGAAAATGCAAAACTTTAGTTTATTTGTGTTAAGAACTTTTAACTGCTGCAGTTTGTGTTAAAGCTCCGTGGATACAGCAGCAAGGGCAAGTTTTGCCTACGCACATGTTTTAATAAGGGCATTACAGGGCTTGTCCTGAAGCTGTGCCATGCTTTTAAGCAGTATGCCCTTTTGGGGAGCTTTTCGCATCCCACTGGCAATTAATTGCAGCTGGTTCTAAGTTTTATTTGTGAGAAGCAGTGTAATGGTTGGTGTTTTTTCATAACTAAAACTTGGGTAGATTTCGAAAGGTAAAGTCTTTACCAGTGATCCTGCATCATCTGATGTTCATATGTTTGTTAAGTTGGTGTTGTTCTTAAGAGGGTTGGGGTATTTTATAGGAATATTTCATATACATGATCAATCCAATTGAAAAACGTTGTGAACTGTAGATAGTTCTAGTAACATATCACTTAGCGTTGATTAAATGTTTGAAGCTAGAGAACTCTGGCTAGCATCAGTGTTCAAGTTTAGTGCTTAAACCTTGTAAATACTATTAGCAAGAAAAACATTTTCTCTTTTGGGATCCCATAGCAGCTGCCCTCAGCCATGAATTTTCTGCAGTTTGGGGGGAAAAAAACCCCCACAACCTTGTGATCTCTTTGTCTTTGGTTTATATAATATTTAAAAGCCATAGTTTGTGTCTGCAGCAGTCCTAATGAGACTTCTGTGCATTTCTTTAACTAGAATGTCTTCAGACTTACTTCACCATACAGGGAGCAGGAGACCTAGTTAGTCATCCAAATTTAAAGAATTACTTTTTTTTTCTCCTTCTGGTATGTCATCAAAGAGCAGTCCATTTGAAAGGTTGTGGAAAAATATATTGATGTGAAATGAATATTACACAGTCACTCTGAAGTCTGTGAACATTTAAGTCACTAAATATATTAATACAGTGTGGAGGTGTGGGCAGTGGAATCTATTTTGTGTTGCCTGTAGTGCATAGATTCAATTAGGCTTGAGTTACATGCTTTTGACAGTACAAGGAGAAGACAATTTTTCTGCCCCTTAATATTGGAACTCTTAAATAGTGTTATAACATCCACTGCTCAGTTTCACCTTGGATTTCTCAATATTCTATTTAATTGATCCCTAGGGAAGCTGTAATTTTAAAACCCAAGCAGATAGCTGAAGATAGAGAAGTTTCAACATGCTGTAAGGTTTCTTCCACCTAATGAATATGGTATAATGTACTCTTTTCTCATGAGGATAAAGAAAATCTTTTAATCTGTGTACAGTTTTTAATATGATAAATATGTAAACGGTAAAGCTAGAATTTAACTGAATATTTGATGGAATGTCAGAGGTAAGTAGAGAAAATAGGAGTGTTGCTAGATGGATGGTTTATTAGCAATTTTAAGCTCTTCAGAGTATCTCTGCTTCTGTCCTTATTCTACTCATGCATAAGTGTCAAATGTTCTGAAAAGTCAGAGCTAGGGTTTAAAATCCTGTGTGAGTGTTCACAGCTAATGTTTATCTCTACCAGCTAAATGAGAAAGTTGCCTAGAAAAGTAATATATCCATTTCTGGTTCTCAGGAACAAGAGCAAAAGGCTGAAGAGGAAAGAATTCGGATGGAGAACATTCTGAGTGGTAACCCACTGCTGAACCTTACTGGCCCAGCACAGCCTCAAGCAAACTTCAAAGTAAAGAGGAGGTACTGTGCAGTCTGCACTGTAATATCCATCCCCTTGCTCCCTCTTGATACTCACAGGCAGAAAATGTTATCACTGCCACTGGGTTTTATTTCCTTCCTCAGATCTTGTCGCAAGCCATGTAATATAGAATTGGGATACTGATGCATGTAGTGATTGTCTTGTGCATTTCTCTGAATGAATCATCCTGCTACTTTGTGTTTAAAAAGAGAGACAGAGATTGAGAATTGTGTTTGCGTGACATTGTGCACAATGATAGAAAAAATCAACAGGACCAGAGTTCTGCAAGAAATTCAGTGTTATGCTCCCCTTTCAAATCTAGCTGGTTTGGGGGTTTGTTTATTTGGAGTTTTTAGTGTAAGTAGAATTAATGAAAAACAGCCCTTTTCTCTGTACAGTTCTTGTTTGCAGCTATTCCAGTTACTCTTGCATTTATCAGAATTCAGGCCGTTAGATTAAAGGGGTTTTTTTCTGCTCTGTTCAAATGGTCATTCTTTTCTGTAAGGATAAAATAATCTTTAAGATGCTGATGCTCATCTCTCTTCTAACTCAGGAGCATGTAGGAGATGGCTTGGATTATAAAAATAGATATTATTTTTTTTTTGTCTTAAAGACTAAAATCTAATCCTAATGACTAGTTGTTCTTAGTACATTTAAATAGGAGCACCAAACTTCATTTATATATTTTTGTAAATTGCACCTGACTTTCACACAAGCTTACTGAAGTTAACTTTTGTTTTCAGATGGGATGATGATGTTGTGTTCAAGAATTGTGCCAAGGGGATAGACGAAACAAAAAAGGACAAAAGATTCGTGAATGATACTCTGCGATCAGAATTTCACAAAAAGTTCATGGAAAAATATATCAAGTAGTACAGTTTTATGTGTGGTGGTGCTGAAGGACTTGGAAGGTCATGGTTGTTCCCTCTCTTTCCTTCAGAGCTGAAGGCTGAATACTTGGTCATAAATTCCCAAATGCTTTTCCAAGATCATCAACAGCTTCATCATTAATAATTGCTGTGTATCTGGAGTTTTTATTCCTGCAGTATGTTTTCCTTTTAATTTTTAATTAAATAAGTTTGTGTTTCATGAATGTTTTTCTGTTCATGTGCATTTCACTTTCACTGGCCACCTTATAAATGGTGGAAGAGAGAAGCTGGTTTGCAATAAATACTTCTAATTGTTTAAATTGCTTTCCAAAACAACCTATATTTGTAGTGATGGTGGTTTGTGAGTTATGCAACTTACATAAATGTCAGTATCACCAAAGATGGGGAATAGCTGAGTGTGATAAGCAGTGTGGACTGAAAAGAGCTATGCTTTCTGTAGCAAACTGGACTTCCTCTTAATAGCTAGTTACAAGCTTAGTTAATAATCTTCCTCTTTAGTTTCTTCTTACTGTCAACCAAGTTACGGTTTGGTGGGGTAGCTCCCAAGTTCTTAGCAGCCTTGCTTTCTGGGCTTTCTTGGCTCAGCACTTCTGGAGCAATACCATGTAATGCTTTAGGGGAGCCTTGAGGGGGGAATGCTTTGTGGAACCATGGGGGTTTTTTCCACCTTAATAAACTGTTGCAGTGCTCAGTCCCTCAGTCACAAACACGTGGCCTCAAGGTTCAGTCTGTGTGTGCATGGTTCAGTAGTACTAGTGTTGTCAGAAACTTGCAAGTGAGTGTTTTTATTAAACAAGTGATCTCAAGACACCATAGTACGCTTTGTTTACTTCTTAAATGTCCATTTTAACACTTAATAGAGCAGTATAGGATATTGAGTCACTGAAAAAAATCTCAGCTGTGAACGGATTTCTTTTTTCCCCTCTTTTGTCATCTCAGTTGCGTTCGAAATCTTGGCCAAGTGATGCACTGGATATGAACCTAACATTTGCAAAATGCAGTTACTTCTCTGCCTAGAAGGCTACAGTGGCAGGACACAGTTATGTTTGTGTAAAATTCTTGCCCTTTTCCTTGCCTGTGTTGTGCTCAGCCTAGTTCGTTCTTACAGACACTGTTTCATAGTAATATTATTTCAAGCTCATAATTTGAAAATATAGCTGACTTTCTTTTTAAGAGAGTAAATGTAGAGCACAATGGTTTAGATTTTTGTTGGGCATGACTGGTATCCTGTAAAAGCTTTCATTACCTTTAGCTGTATTTGTCACCCTTTCATTAAGCTATGCATATTGTACTAATGCCAGCACCTAATACCCATATTTACTTGGAAGTGAGATTTTCAGCATGCTTAAGGTCATGTGAGCTCCTGCAGTACTGGAGGAATATGTGTCTGTGTTACTTCTGCTACCTGCCTCATGATAGTAGTGATTCTTGGGAAGCAGAAAAATGGATGTAGTTTGTAATTCTCTGTCTTTCAATTAAACTACTAAAACCTTGGTATATAGGCAACGTATTTAGAAAGGGGAAAAAAGTTAAGAGCTGTACTTGTCGGGGTCTGGCAGTGAAGAAGCCAGCTGCTGCTGTAGGTCTGACCCAACAACATAGTTGTCATGGCAACAACAAAAAAAATACATTGGTCTCACAGTATTACAAGGTATAATCACTGTGCCAAAGTGAGCAAGTGAGCATACAGTTTTAGTGGAGAGGAGGAAACATAGTTGAAATGCCAGTTCAGTGCCTCATGGAAATCATAAGTGCATGATGCCATCATTTGTGTTCTTGAAGTAATGTAACACTCTTCTTAGAGAAAATAATACTTTTAAGAAATCAGGTGGCCAGGGTTGGATGAGGTTGTCTTCATATATGCAGGCAGTTGTTCTCCACAGTGCAGGAACATTGCTTTCTTAAACTTTGCATAATGCATACGTGTATTCAGTCATTTTCTTTTCCCAGTAGTTCTCTTCCTACCTGGTTCTGGAGAAGGAGCTGTAGAGACTATATAGCTCCGAGCTGCAGCTTTATTTGAGTTTTTTGTGAGCATTGTTGATCAGCTTGACCACAGAATTTGCAGATCCTAGCTCTAACTCCCCCCTCAAAGCTTTTGTGTTTTAGCCTCCTGCAGTGTAAGCTGACCCACAATCTGAGGACTCAGCAGTACACAAACACAATATGATAACTGAGGAATCTCAAGCCCTATCTCTTAGTGGGTTTTGCATCATTAACTACTGAATTTTCTTCACCAGTACTGGAAAACTAAAGTGCTCTGTGCGTATTGTCAGGGAAAAGCCCTGTGCTTTCAGTATTGATGCTGTATTGATGTTTAATTTTCTACTGCGCTTCTTGTACTCATCTAGGAAAAGACAAACAGATAATTAGTTTTTGTAAAACTGCAGTGTGATTGTGAGGTGTTTTTTTTTTTAAAAAAAAAAAGTCAAACTGGTGTTCCACACCTCTGCTCCCAGCATATTTTTTTTTCCAGGAACCTCTGTTCAATATGACAAATAACTTTCAACAAAGGCAGTGGAGCTGGCAAGGCAGCTGTTCCAGGAGGTGAAGTGGAAGAAAGTTAACATTCAGCACTTCAAGAAAGGTAGTATTTTACAGTTCCTAGCAATCAGGATTGTTTAATCCTGTGGTTTTTGTAAGCAACACCTGAACTCACTGTTAACTGGTGGCTTGAAACAAAGCCACTTACTTTTATAAACTGTTTGCCCCTCGTTTATGGTTGTCTTATGTGTAGCATTGGAACTGAAAACCAGGATCTATTTTCCATAGGGACTAACAGTTAAACCTCTGAGTTTTTTTAAAAAAGCCTTGTCTTTCAAAATTTTTCTTGGAATACGTTTTAGAATTCTGAAGGGATTAGTAGTGTGAGGATTAAAGCTTAATGATAGTCTTGCAGCTGGAAATAATTGTGCTATGTGTATACAGGTTTCTAAAATGTTTAGCATCTATTTGTCTTCCTCAAGTAGATGGCTGAATATTAAAGGTTTCATATTGCAACCAGCAAAATTACTATCTGCGTTTTTCAGGATTTCACATAGTCATAGGTACCACGTAGGCATCCTATGAATGCCTGGAAGGAGATTTTTGTTATTATTATTTTAAAAAATAATCCCTTTTTGGTGAGTTCCAGTTCCTCTGTTTTGGATTCTGTTTGAAATAAAATCCTGGGGCAGAGGTGATTTGGTACTTTGCCTGTTTACCTTTGAGTGCCTCACGGGCAGCCCAGCTGGTGCCTGCTGTGGTGACAGCCTGGTGCCTCCTTTCAGCCATGCACATATCAGTTCCTGTTGAGCTGCTGAAATTTCTCTCAGCTTTTTTCTGCAACTACAAATACCTTCAACTCTTTCATGCTGGAGGAGAGATCTGAACACAGGGTCAAACCATCAAATGGATGGCCGATGTTGCCTTGAAGTGCTTCACTTCAAAGGGCAATCTGCAGAATTCAAGCCTTGAAGGGACTTGCTGATGCTTAGAAAGTGCTTCAGGCTCAAGTGCTTATTCCTGTCTGCAATCATGGCTAGTTGGAGCCTGAAGCCTTAATTCTCTAGGGAAAGTCAGAATCATATGATAGGGGCTTCTCTGATTTTATGTCTCTGTGTGTGCCTAGTACTGTGCGGTACAGATTCAGGGGGAGGGAAAGAAAATGCTCACAGAAATGTTTCTTTCCATGGAAGTCCTCCTTACATATCCCGTCAACTTTTAGAATGAAATGTACTTAGTTGTTGGTCAAGAACAAAACTTCCTGCCAAACTTTTGTCTTGCTTATTCAGGAAGAATATTTTGGGATGCTTCTTCCAAAGAAATAAACTCTATGTTTTGTTGTAAGTTCAGCTACTTTTTCCTTAGGCAGACTGACATTGGCATATTTAGTGATAAAAGCAAATACAGCCTCATTGCCATACTTCATGTCCCCCAAGGTACGGTTCAAGCAGAGCATAAATAGGCACGTTTGAAAAAGTCATGTTTCCTAAGCTCCTCTGAGCTCTTTTTTGAATTGGGGATAAGCAGAAAGAAGAATAATATTTCCATTGGTGTCCAAGTCACTCATTTTAAGTAAATTTAAAAAACCACTCAATTCTTACATTGTTCAATCACAGATATATTTTACCATTGTGCTGCTTTCCTCCTTTGACTGAGATCATACAGGTTCACTTTTATGAATTTCAGATTTGGCTTTGTTTTCTTGTCACCAGTGGGCATATCATGGGATGTAACTGAAGAAGAATGACTATGATACTGTGACTGGCAGGGAAATAAGATCAAAAATGAAATAGTGATTATGTCTAGGTTTTAAATTGCTTTTGTTCGGAGAGTTGGAATATACCTGAGGGATGTGTTAAACGTGTCTGTGTAGTATGGGGATTTTCCCCCTTTGTAGCATCTGACCAGCTGTTCAGGAGCAGAAGCTTAGCATCACTGATCTTACCAAAATTTAATCTTTCAAGTGGGGAACAAGCACAAAATTGCTTGGAATTCTAATGTGCCTAGTGCAGCTCTAACAAGAAGAAAGTGTCATGTAGATCTAAACAAATTACGTCTCCTAATCCAAATCCCAACTTGCCACCAAGCCTAAGAAATAGTAGAGGGAAGCAGCACTGTACAGGAGGTGAAAAATGAAACAGAAGTCTGATTGCTCTCCATTGGAATCGGTAGCATCAGAATAGGAAAAGATGATTTCTAAATTGTACTACAATATAATTTTCTAGGTTACAATGGGGTTCTGTTACAATAGGTTTTATGGAAACAGAGGCTGTGAAGCAGGCTGTATTCTGAAGAGCCTAAATGCTCAGAAGTGTGGGTGAAAGGCAGTAAGAGACAGACTACTCAGTCCCACAAAGAATTGTATTTGAGAGCTGAGTGGTGAGCCCCTCTCCCCTGGGTAGCTGCCTACTGCCTTACCTACAGATCTGCCCCTCCTTCCAGCTCTTTTCCTGGATCTTGTTAAGAAGTTGGGCCATTTCTTTGGTTTTTAACCGAGTTATTTCCAGTGGACGGGATTTCAAGCAACTGGTCTTCCTCCAGTGAGAAATGGTTATTTTTCCTGCACCGGGAGAGCAAGTTGTAGGTTTGAGCTGGATAAGGGTGGAGGATAGATGTGGCAGTTGGTCTGCTTGCTTTCAGATGGGGTTCCCTGGAGTTGATTTCTGTCCTTTGGGGTGGCCCAGTTGGACTTGGTGGCACACGGGTTGTTGGGATTGGTGGGGTGCATGGAGGGTGTGCTTTGCTGAAGCATCACATGCTGAACCACTGCCTGGGTGGATGATTGAGTCCTAGCACTACACTTCTGGACAATCTCATTGCAAGATAAATTAACTCTCTGAAAGAAAAGTCTGTTCTGACTGAAATCCCCATGAATCCTTCCTCTCGTGTGCATGCATCCCAGACGTCCTGTGTTCATGTGTCCCAGGTAGAAGCCCCAGATGAGTTGTCATAGTGAGACCTGCATGATTCAGAATTCTGTGAATGTTATTGCTGAATTTGTCCCTCTGGTGCAGACCAGCATCATGAAAATGTCACGGTCCTTTTGAGGACAGGGTGACAATGGACTTGAAACAAAACCAGTCATGTAGCCTAATTCATATCCTACTTTGCAAAGGCTGATACTCCTGCGTGCTGTTTACCAGCCCTCAAGTCTAGTGCGTGGTAGTCTCAGTCTCCTCGCTTGCTCCGGAGAGGTACAGCAGGCTGCTCCGAAGCCACAACGGAGGTTGTCAACAGAAGAATGGAAGAAGTTGGGGTCCTGTTGGGTTTCTTTCTTCTGATGAAGTGAACTTCACTTGCGCCTCTTAAAGGACTCCTGTTAAACCGATGTCCCCGGTAAAACCTACCCCTGCTAGCAACATACGGATTCATCACATTTCCTACTGCAAGACTTGTTTTGGGCAGTGCAGCAAAGATGGTGAACGTTGTGATTTATTTTAGAAGATGACACTTCAATGGAACATCTTTTCGGTTTAAAACTTTTAGGGCTGAAATTATTTCAGTTTAAGGCACAGGTAAGCTGATGGTAACAACAATGAATCATGTTTTCTGAGAGCTTTAGAAATTATTCATAGGTGTTGGAATCTATAGCTGTTGTATGTCCACCTCCTCTTTTAATTTATGCTTGCTTTTCAAACACCAGCTTTTAAAAAATGAATATTCTCTCTTTCAGTGCAAACAGTGAGAGAAGGAATAATTTTAGAAAATTGCAGAGCTAAAGAATTTTTTTAAAAAGCAAATGAAAGTCCTTCTTTATGTAATACCCCTTTCTGCCATTTGTTCCAATGAAGAATAAAAGCAAGATGGTGTTATGTAGGTGTTAGGGCAGGGGATGGTAATCAGGACTCCGGAGTCTATTTCCAGCCACTGAGGCAGGATGGTGGCCTGGTTTTCTTTCTCCTTGATGGACTTCTGCTGCAGAACTTGTTCTATTTGTGGAGTCACGCATGAAGCTTAGAGGTGAAGCAATGATTTCATCCCTACTCTGCGATGTGAAGAAAGCAGGGTTCGGTTTTTGGCTCTGCTGCAGTTTGTGTGAATTCACAGGAGTGGCTGAGGCATGTAAACCCTTCCAGTCCAAACCCTGGGTCTGAGCAGAGAGCAGGGTGCTGGCATCCCAGCTCTGCCCGGCTCTGTTCCCACTGAAGGAACTGCACTTCTACCCCTGCAATGCTAAACCATGGGGAACAAAGCAAGAACCCACCTTGGAGCATCTGATAGCCTCAGTGGTCACAACAGGGATGCGGGAGATCTGAATTAATATTGATTGAGGCAGGGGATAGAGGGAGAAGTGCTCAGCATTGGTCCCTTGCGTAAGTTCATGGCTTACACACCCATGGGTCCCTCCGTCTGGAGACTATCGGCCACCCGTGGTTGTGCAGCAGGACCTGGGCAGTGATGTCTTCTGCTAGTCTGGGTGGGGCACTGAAGTGAGATGACACAAATAGAGTCCCTGGTGCAGAAAGGTGCATGTTGGAGTAGCCAGCAGCTGTGCAGCGCTTCTGTGGTGGGCACTGATCGCAGCAGGGGGGATGCAGCCACCCTCTGGGACATGCCTGGGGTGGCACTAGCTCATCTGAACTTCTGCTTTCCAGGTCAAACTCCTACAGCAGGACAGGGTGTGTTGGGGCAACATGGAGGAGATGGGAGCATTTATGTATAAAGCCTTTCCTTTTCATACTGCTGCAGCCTGACTAGCTGGCTCCTCTTCAGTGTTTGTTGGTTTGGAGTGGGTTTGTTGTTTAATTTCATCCATTTTTTCCCTAAGAGTTACTCCTTGCCAAGAATATCAAACCTGAGAACTAGGGCAAGCGTGTTGCAAGAAAACTGAGAGATGCCATGAGATGCCTTGGTACAAGGGAACGCGAGGAGGGACTTGACAGAAGGCCTAGAGGGCATTTGGACTGCTCTCAACTGGAGACGGACACAGTGCAGAACTAGCAGATGCAGAAAGTTAAAGTAAAAAATAATAAAATGGTGAAATTAAGTGAAGAGGAGAGATCAGGAGATCAGAAGGATTGTGATGGATGAGCGGGAAAGATGAGCAGAGTAATGTAGACAGAGAGAAGCTCTTCCCACTCCCATAACATGCCTTAGCCAAAGAGGTGATAACTCACTAACTAGGACCAGATGGGCTCATTTGTCTGCTCTCGACAGCTCAGCGGAACTTGTTTCAGCTGCCACAAAGGATGAGTTTCAGAGTCTCAGCACAGATCATTGCTCTTTTGACAACCAGTTCAGGGGCCTGTCACCAGGTTTTCCAAAGCACTCAACGTCTGCAGAAAAATGCTGAGCAACATCTGAGATCGTGGCCAGTTAAGAAGCATCTGAAAGGGAGCTGGGAGCTTTTGGAGATCTAATTTCTGTCCCAGGATGCTCAAAAACCAGTGCTCTGAGACATTAATCCTGTGACTGGCACAGCTCTGGTTTTATCCCAGCGTTACACTGCTGGCTGCGGTGGAGTTATTCTTGGTACTTGCTACTGTAAATGGGAGAGCAAGACCAAGATGTTTCTAAATACTTGGAATTCTTTTTTTAGTGAAATGTGTTTTCTAAGTGGAAATAACAATAAACCAAATACTTTTTTTAGAATATCCTGAACATCTTAAGAGTCAGCCACATCTTTTCCTGCTGAGTGCAGGGAATCTGGTGGGACAAGCCACCCCCACCAGTCACAGGGACAGTGAATAACTGAGTGTCTGAGAGCACCAGCTGCAAATCAGAGGTGGCAAGCTGGGCTCTAGAGGGATGGGTCAATGCCGAATGGCATCATTACGGGACTAACCCAGCAGCTGCTCTTTCTAAGCAAAGAGATTTGTCAGCAAGTTGAAAACTCCCTGCGAGTTTTCTTTGCCAATGTAGCAGAAACAGAGGAGACATGGGGACAGCAAGGTGGGGGCCTGAAGGACATGGTGGGGCCAGCACTGGGTCTTCAGCTAAGCCAACTCCTGCCAGCAGAGGAGTGAGTCCAGGCTTGTTTTCTACTCCTGGCTTTTAATTCTCTTCTTTCCTCTTAATGCCTAAATTTTCAAGAATGGCAAAGCAGTGGAGATACTAATTTTTTTCATCCAGCATCAGTAGGACAGAATATAAATGGTAGTTTTAAAGCAATATCCAGGGGGTTTAGAAAGTATGAAGATACTCCTAAGGTTTCTCTTCCTTTTTATTGTGAGCTGGGAACAGGGAAAAGCTTGTTATTTGCAGGTATCTGCTTGTTACCAGCAAAGTGCTGCCTTGTGCAGTACAACAGGAATTGGCATTGGACACCAAGGCTAGAGAGAGCTTTGCTGTAACAATGCCCATAAACTCAACACGACAGATGAAGCAGGAATGGTGGCTCCAGCTCATACCTGTCATCTCCCATAGCAGATGTATCCTTGGCCTGTGGTGCTTCCATGCTGGTATTATCGTAGGCACAACGGGAGCGGGGGAGTGAGGAGGAAATGTGATGTTCACAGTTTGAGGTCCTGAACTTGCCCATGGAGTCGCTGCCAAGCAGAATGATGGTTCAGTGGAGCAGTGCGTCTCGGATGTGACTTGGAGCAGTGGTTGGTTTCTTACATCGCAGTTGGGTTGCCGTTACCCCATGCTGCCACGTAACCACAGCCCCGTCACAGGCTGCTCGTTCGTTGGTGGAGTGTCTGCCTTTGGGCGGGCCTCTCCGATATTGTAGTTGTCTTTTAAGACTGTCTTCAGGTTGACTGAGGTGGAGGAGACTTCCCCATTTACCAGGATTATGCTGAAATCTAATCTAGTCCTCCAAAACACTTGTAAGCACTCCCTCACTCATCCTGGCGAATGTGATGTGGAATTTTACAAGTGTGCTCTCCTTTCCTTCATGAGGCAGCTCACAAACTGAGCCCGGGACATGTCCTTGGCCAGGACCTCTGTAGCTCCCCAGGAGCATGAGTGCATCACTGGCATATATGACTGAGCATCAGGTGGGACAAGGTAGCTGCTTCATCATATGAGCTTAAGCCTCAAAGGAAGGAATAGCCGTACAGTGTGGGTCTGGTCCTAACAGAGACTCTGGGTGGCTCATTGGCTCTGGTAGGGCAGCACCATTGGCTCCACACCTCCTTGGAGGTTTACATTAATGCAGCACTAAAATCCAGTCCCAAAAGCGAGCTTTTCCCAAAGGGTAAATGGCCAGAGAAGCTGAAATCGGCTCCCATCTCTGAAAAAGGGTTGAGGCTAATTATAGAACTTCTCGGTTGCCCTCAAATGCAAGGACTATGTGATGGCTATGTTATGAAGGAATCGTGGTGGCTTTGTCTGGTAGAGCAGAAAGGGGAGCTTTGGGGTCTTGCTGGTTGGCAGGTGTGTGCTCTGCCTGAGAAGCACGAGAGGGTACTGCTTGATACTGGTAAACCTGCAAAACAAATATGGTTTGACTGCAGTGGTGTTGATTGAGTCAGATCAAATATTCAGACCTCGTGATAATTGATGTATGGGCATTAGAGCACTCTGGACGGGCAGTTGCTGCGGGCTGGCATGGGTCTGCAGGCTTGCATGGGTTGCTTTCACTCACTCTCCCTGGCTACCAGCACAGTAGTACTGGAGAGTGATGTAAAGCACTCACAGCTCTGAAAAAACTCTTTGAAGTTGCTCTTGGAGGCAGCAAAAGGGGCAAGCAGTTGTGATTTGTGTGCAGAATGAGCATTTCAAATACTGCACCTCTGGGGAAGGAGGAGAGCCCCCCTCAAACATGCCACCTATGCTCTCCTCTGCTTTGCTGAGTTTCTTTTAGGGGAGCTAAGCAGGGCTGGAAAGCTGAAGACAGTACCCTAAAAGGGGGATGTGGAAGGAGAAGAGAAAGTGCAGCTGTGCTTCTCTCCCCTGAGACCTTCAAGTCATCACTTCAGTATGGAAAGGAGAGGCTGACCAAGCCACTTTCCAGGACACCCTATTCCACGGGGGACAATGCTGTGCCCTGGGCGACATGTGCTGAAGTCTTTCAGCATGGCAGGGAAACCCAGCATATTGCAACCAGCCCTGCAAACACTGGCTCACACCAATGGGTGGGGACCCATTGGGAAAAAACTCATTTTTAAAAAGCTGCATTGAAGCCTTCTCATTGATTTTCTCCTGGCTGCTTATTTATGACGTTTTAAGAAATTTTGAGCTTCGGTGTTTGAATTCCTCCAAGTCCATGTGTTCATCGTTATGCCAATACCTTGTTTCTTCTCAAAGTGTTTTCATCCACGGCTATCCCCTGGGTTTCCATTAGCCAAAAGCTGATACCCACAGAGCTCCAGCCATGAGCAGGACTCACCAGGGGGCAGCTGGGAGGGCAAAAGCCTGTGTGAAAACACAGGGTCACCCCTTCTCCTCTATGCCAGGCACATGGAAGGAACCCAATGCTTATGAAAACACCCGAAAATTTTTCTTCCTTGCTTTGAAGCATTCAGATCCCAAAGTCAAGCCTTGCGCTCACTTGGCTGCATCTTTGCAATCCTTTAATGCAACCCCAGTGTGATGCAGAGATCACAGTGAAGACAAAACAACCTCACTTGCCCATCAGGGATATCTCTTGCAACGGCCTCTTTGTTGTTGCAGCCCAAGGGGCTCTTCCATGTTACAGGCTGTAAGACACAGCGTGACGGGTCAGAGCAGGGCCAGAGATCCCAAGAGAAAGAAATGAAAACAAACTCTTTTAATATAAACTACATGTTTTCTTGCCATGCTCAATTTACACACAGCATTTTTGACTCCTCTGTGATGAGCAGTGTTTATTTGGCAGGGGACAACTGTCATTAGCAACGAAGGGCAGCATGAGATATCTGTGCCTTGTTTAAACAGTATATTTTGCTTCTCTTTTCCTTTTAAAATGATTGAGCAAATGGCTCAAAAGTGACTGAGGCAAGGCTACAGCACCCTGCTCCCTTTCCACATGCCTCCAGCTATTTTAGAAGTTTGAGGGAAAATAAAGCATTAAGTAAAACATTTCAAAACTTGCTGATTCAGAAGGGTCAAAGAAAACCCATCTCCAGGAGACAAAAAAGAAGTGAGCTTTCAGCTTCTATTGAAACTGCTGGCTGGCATTTATGAAAAATTTTGGGTCATGGTAACACAGACTAATTTTTCAATAATATTTAGAATAATTAGAGTCATAGAATCATTTAAGTTGGAAAAGACCTTTAAGATTATTGAGTCCAACCATTAATCCAGGACTGCCAAGTCCATCACTAAACTGTGCCCCTAACTGCCACATCTACACATCTTTTGAATACCTCCAGGAATGGTGACTCAGCCACCTCCCTGGGAAGCTTGTTCCAGGGCTTGACAAACCTTTCAGTGAAGACATTTTTCCTAATATCCGATCCAGACCTCCCCTGGCACGACTTGAGGCCATTTGTTCTTGTCCTGCTGCTTCTTACTTGGGAGAAGAGATCGACACCCACCTTGCTACAACCCCCTCTCAGGCAGCTGTAGAGAGTGATAAGGTCCCCCCTGAGCCTCCTTTTCTCCAGGCTAAACCACCCCGGTTCCCTCAGCCGCTCCCCATCAGACCTGTGCTCCAGACCCTTCCCCAGCTCCGTTGCCCTTCCCTGGACACGCTCCAGCACCTCAGTGTCCCTCTTGCAGTGAGGGGCCCAGAACTGAACACAATATTCGAGGTGCGGCCTCACCAGTGCCGAGTGCAGGGGGACGGTCACTGCCCTGGTCCTGCTGGCCACACTGTTTCAGATACAAGCCAGGCTGCTGCTGGCCGCCTTGGCCCCCTGGGCACATGGGGGGCTCATGCCC
>JAVJGI010000014.1:11971970-12014515 GCA_035590275.1 Ibycter americanus | reverse complement strand
GGCCCCCACCGCAGCCCCGTTACACCCCCCGGCCCTGCGGCGGGGCAGGGACAGGGCGGCGGGGCGGCACCGGGCCGGGCCGGGGTGACCCGGCACAGCTGCTCCCGGGGCAGGCGGCACCCCGCACTGCAGCCAGCTGGGGGTGAGTCCATGCATCCAAAAAAGTCTTTTCTACTTACAACTTCAAGTGCATTTTTCACATGGGAAAAATCTTGCTGCTGGTGAAAGATCCAAGGAGAAAGCCGACGTGTGCCGGGTGGAGGCTGCCAAGTACCGGTAGATGTTTGCTCTAAAGAGGTGTATGAAATTCCTCTGTAAAACCGAAATGAACCCCGTCTGTGGAACCTGTTTTGGGTCTGAACAGATCGACTGGATGATGAGGCAAGGAGGACTTACACACCCAGAGGCTATGTAATAAAATAGTTTTCAACTGCCACCCAGGTCCCACAAGCATGTCATTGTGTTTCCTCCATGCAAACTCAAAGCCCTGTGCCTGGATCAAGATTTTTACCTGGAAAGGCCGAAGTTTGAGCTGGCCTGGCCACAGTGGAATAACAGTTTTCCCCTAGTGTGGACATGCAGTACACTCCAGAATCAAGTTCTTCACCTTCAAACCCTTCTTTTGCCACTTGTGGTGAACAAACTTCTTCTTCTTCTTCTTCTTCTTCATTCTTATCCTTTATTCTCATTCTTATCTCATTCTCATTCTTTATTCTTATTCTCACTAATTTTCTTGTTCCTCTGAGATGAACTGAATTTTTCTTATTCCTATTCTTACTGTTTTTCTTATTTTCCTGTTACAATTCCAGTTCTTATTCTTTTTTCTCATTCCTATTCTTGTCATAGAATCACCGAATGGATTGGGTTGGAAGGGACCTTTGAAGGTCATCTGGTCCAACCCTCCCTGCAATGAGCAGGGGCATCTTCAGTTAGATCAGATTGCTCCTATTCTTATTCCTATTCTTAGTCTTACTCCTCTTGCTCTTTCTCTTTCTCTTCCTCCACTATTGCTATTACTAGAGTTGCTATCACTATATCACTACTTATGTTAGCATCATCATCACCATTCCAGGCTGGAGCCACCCATTGGACCAAAATCTGACAGTGCTGTGTGCTGCACAAACACAAAATGTCCATGACTCCCACCCCAGAGCTTTCCCAGTTTCACTGCCAGGGAAGAGCAGGCAGGACAGGGCAGCAGGGGCAAGCAGGTCCTGTGCTGCTCCGGCACACAAGCAGACCCCTTGCTGCTGCCTGGCTTTGCCCAGGAGCTGGCGTGTGACTGCTGGAGACCAGCGCTGGGGACCTGTTGGTGGATGGGTACAAGGACGAGGGAGGCTGGTTGTGCAGCCAGCCAGGGTCGGGTGAGGCTGTGGGGCCCCACGGGCAGAAGAGCCAGCACACACAGCCAGCTGGGTAACACGATAAGTAGCTCATGGCATCTGAAAATAAAGGCTCATCCATCTAAAAAAAGCCCTGTGGTGGGGGTGAGGCATTATTTAACACCTAAGTGAAAGGACTCTTACTTCTGCACCAGATTTAGGCTTGGGGAACTTGTACAATGATTTAATTTTAAAAGCAGGTGCGCACTGAGATGGTGTGCAGATACTACTACTACTAATAATAATTGTCTCAAGCTGTAAACAACAATAACAATAATAAAAATTATTATTATTGTGGTGGTGGTGGTTGTTATTACTATTATTTACAGCTTGAGACCGTGCTTTTGGGCCACCACACGTGGCCCCACTGTACAAACACCTAAATGAGGAAAGCCCTTTCCTCCCAGCTGTTCAACGTTAAAACTAAACCAGGAAATGTGGGGAAATGGTGGCACATGAGGACCTGAATGCCTGGGCTTTCCCTGCCTGTTTCTGGCAGGGCTGAGTCAGAAAAAGACCTGGGAGGCAGCAGGGTGAGAGGGATGGAGCAGAGAGGCAGGGTGGGGTAAGTGCTGCGATGCTGAGCAGCAGCAGGATGGCTGAGCAGGGTGGGGGACAAGGACGTGTCCTGCTGAGGGACAGGGCACGGAGAGGGAATGTGTCCCTGCAGGGAAACAGGGCATGGATGATGATGTGTCCCTGTGGAGTTGCAGGGCAGGGATGGGGACAGCCCACCGCAGCCCCCTCTGCTGACCCCACTCCCCACCGCGGCAGCAGGGGGGTTACTGCTGCCCCAGCCCAGACCTGGGTTTGTGCAGGTGCTGGCTCTGGCTCTCTAACCTGCTTCAGCCCCAGACCTGGCTGGGGCCAAACCCACACAACGTGGGCTCCCTACAGGCGCGGGGTGAGCATGTCCTGCCCGTGGGCCCTTCTCCAGCCCCTGTGAGAGGTGGCCAGACCCCCAGGCCCTGTGGGTTCCCCATCCCTGTGTCCTGCTTCGCCCAGCGGCAAGGAGGGGAGAGGCTTCTCACAGCTGGAGTCTGCAGCTGGGCGACGGGCTGATCCTGCTGTTTGACAGTTCTGGGGCAGCCGATTCCAGTGCTCCATGGTCCCCATGGGGTCACCAGGTCCCACTGCTGCTTTGATGGGCTCTGGGTGTAGACAGCGTAAGAGCAAAGACATGGTGGCCACCGGTCCTCCAATAAGAGCAGAAAACCACTGGATTTCATGCTTAGCCTGCTCATTTTTGGGTGTGCTATGAATTCAGATGGAATTCATCCCCTGAGCAGCAATTTTTTTTGTGCAGTAAATCGCAATGCAATTATAAGACTAAGCCTACCAGAAAGGGCTGCCTTAAAAAAGCTCTGAATAACTGGGCCAGCTCCATCTCCTCACACCCTTGTGACACTTTTCTCCCCCCCGGTGCTTCCTCCCAGTGGGATTTCTCCCGCCTGGGTTGATCAAGTCTCAGACTAGGGACTGGCGGGGGGATGTTGGCTGCCAGCATGGTCCCCCATCCTCACCTTGAGCCCAGCTGTCCCATGGGAAGCTTCACATGCCTGGAGGGTCACCGGCTGCCCACCTCGCTTCTGCAGGGGCCCGAGGGTGCTCCTAGGGTATGTGGGCAATGAGGGGCTGTGAATGGGGAGTCAAAGAGGCCACCGAGCAGCCAGGGAAACCACCACCACAGCCAGGAGTGGGTATGACCTAGTAGAGGTGGTGGCACTGACGTCCTCCAATTTTCAGCCTGCTGATAGCTTCATCGCTGCCTCTCCCAGTGGCACCTGGGAAAACACAAGCACCCATCCAGCACTGAACTTCGCTGTGGGTCCTCAGCTCCCCACAAGACAGGGGGCCCAGTGTGGACCTGGGTCTCATCTCTCATCACTGCCCTGCTTTGCATCAAAGTGGAGGGCACTAGCATAGGACCGAGGTCCAGGCTGCAGCAGGGCCACGCAGGGTTACTCTGGAAAGTATGTGCACTGATATTTTATTCATCTGAAGTTGAAGTGGTCGGTATGAAAGAAAATACCTTGTGGTCTTTCATACCTCGAGTCAATGAATTCCTGGGCCTTTTATAGCTCAGGAATGCCGGGCACTCTCGGTTGGTTTTACAAGGCTGTGAAGCCGCAGCTTAAGGTCTGGATGAACATTAATCACAGCGGAGACAATGACAGCTGCTCAGGTTTTAACCGGCTTTGAGACAGGTGTAGAGGAACTGTAGAGGGTTAATTAACATTGATAATATACAGTTGGGGCAGTGGGTTGGCTGATGTGGATAATGTACAGCTGTGGCTTGTTTGGGCTAAGTAGATAAATAGCACTGAGGAGCACTGGTGGAAGAGGGATACTGGGTGAAGAGAGGAGAGTGGATGAAGATGAGCCCAGGGATGTAGGAGAGATGAGGAGAGGCCCCAGGAGAAGCTGAGAGAAGGAGGAGGCCTGGATGAGGAGAGGCTGGCTGGAGGAGAAGCCAGGAATCTAGATGCAGCAGAGGCAAGAAGCAGGGTGGACTGGCCTGAAGAGGATGAAGAAACAGCACAGACAGTAGATGAACTTTTGGAACCTTGTGTGGGAAAGCCTTGTTGCAGCAGGATAGTTTTGTAGTGCTGTGACAGTGGGTACTGCACTTCTGCATGTTGTGCCCTGTTTTCCCCATTTGCTTTGGTCTGCAGAGAGAGGGGGTTATTACTTTCCAGCTTGTGGGCCCACTAGGTCCACCAGTTTTAGTACTGGGATTCAAGGGGTGGGTCCATGCCCAGCATGTTGGGGCAGTGCTAGCACGGGTTGCAGCTCAGCACTGGCCTCAGGCACATCCCTGCACTTGGCTTTCCCCCCAAGGCTGCCATCTGAATAGCACTCTTGCACCATGGGGGCAAGGAGGAGTGTTTCCCAAATTTCCATGATCCCTGGAGTAAGAGCTATAGACCTGCAAGAAAATGGGGTTTGGGATCCAGGTGCATTTGGTCTCTCAAGCCCCCACCACTGCAGGCTGATGACCAGGAGAGGCAGCCCAGCACAGACCCCACCAAGTACCACTGACCCACTGGGGCTCTCCCGCCCTTATGCTGTCCACTTTCTGGGTGAGCAACTCCTCTGCCACAGGGTACCCAAAAAACTGACTAAGGGTGGTCCAGAAATACAGCAGGCTGCTCAGACCTAGCCCAGTTTGTTGGGCTGCATCCAGAGCCCAGGCTGGGGATCCCGATGGCAAGCAGACACCTGGCAGCATCCTTCCTGCTGGCAATGGATGTCTGCACATGTTTCACTGCAGCATGCCTGCAGTCCATCACCAAGAGGTATTTCATGATGTGAGAAATCACAGCTTTTCCCCAGGAATGCACCTCACTGCTGTCTGTACGTTCGTTCCTCTACGACAGAGGGAGGGGAGAGCCCTGAACGTGGTAACAAACCAGAGCAGAAGATGTTGCAGCTGTACGGTGTGCTGAATCCGAGTGAATCCTGAACAGGTCCCGTCATTTTGGGTGGGACTTGACTTGTGATTTTTGGATGCTTCTAAATGGCAATTTTGTAATATTTTTAGCCCTTCTGAGTTCTCTCCCTATACATGGCAAGTAATGAGACCACTGCCCAGTACTTACTGTTGGGAGCATGCAGTGATCGGGGATTTTAATGTTTAAACAAATCTACTCTGGAAGTTTGTTTCTTTGCATGTTTTTTCATGAGGTTAGTATGTAAAATGCACTTAACCAGGAGAAAGCATCACAGTGATGTTCTCATTTTTTGGCTGGAGCATCTGTGGTGAAGACACAACCCAAAAATGGGATAAAACCGCTCCTTGTCATACCTGAACACAGCTGGCCATGTGGCTTTTCTCACCCTAATACTGGTTCCGCCTCTGTTAGTTTCATCTCTCCCATGGCCTTGAAAAACCAAGCTAAGCTCCAAATTTTACTGTCAAATCTTGACTTGAAGAAAGTTGAAAAGCCACAATCTCAACAATCCCTGAATTTTTCTTCTTGATGGTAAAGAGCCAGGGCACTACAAATACTTCCAGCTGCTGTATCTTGAAGATGGAATAATCAGATGGGTCAGGCTGACCTGTGCTTGCATGGGGAACACGAGGTGCTGGGATATGAATGAAGCAAACCACTGCTCAAGTTTCTGCAAAACCCCTGGATCTTTGCTGACACAGCCCTGCCCAGGGCAGGCTGTTCTTTTAACGTGTGTGAGGATTTGGGGAGAGGAGGTTGGGACAGGCAGAGGAGAACCCAGAGGAGAGAGATGCCCTTACTGGCTTTCATGCCTTTCATGCCTGTAGTTCCCTGGGACCTGATTCAGGAATTTTCTAACAGATGCTTTCAAGAGCATGTGACAGCCTGCTGAGCAAACTTCCCTTACTCAAAGCCAGACACTTGGGTAACTTTTGCTCCCCTCCCCGTTTATTTCACTTGCATAAGCAAACATACAAACAGTATTTCCACTGGGCCAGAGCATTCCCCTTGCCCACACAACACTTGAAATGGAATCTGATCTTTATTCCTTACTGAGGATGTTACAGTAATTCAAGAACATCTGGATCTACAAGGTATTTAGGTATCTCACACTGATCCAACACCTGTCAAATAAAGAAGCCCCTGACCCTTAAGAACAACAACAAAAAAATAACCAATGGGAGTGCTATGCTTAGCAGGAATTTAGGGCTAAAGGATCTTCAGATTTTCACCAAAGTGTCTCATTAAGTTTCCACCCTCATTTCCTTCAGGTGAAGATGATCTCACTAAAATCCTGCTGCTCCTGCCATGCAAAACTCTCAGTTTGATGCCCTGCTTTGCAGGCCCACTGATTTCGTGCCCACATACACCTATCTGCAGCACCTGCTGTGGGCCCTTTCATTAACAGCTATGAAAAACAGAAGACGCAACCCTGAAGTCCCCGAGGTATCACTTCTTAGCCTTAGCACATTGTGCGCAAAGCTTAGAGAACTGTTTAAAAAGTCCTTTCTTCTTGGGGACTGAATATATTCACACTGGAAAAGTGAGAAAATAAACATGTTTATACATTTATTATATACAATATTAAGGCACAAGTTTAAACAGCAAAGAAATCTTTGGCTGACCAACAATATCAGTATTTGCTGTGGATGACACATAACACTTTTCATTTTCCCCGCTATGTACAAATAACCCTCCAGCTGTACAACACTGTACACCAACTTCTCTATACAACCAACGACAATAAAAAATGACAGTACTTTACAACTAGTTACCAACATCACCTGGAATGGCTACAGCACAGTTTCCCAAAACACAAAACAGTTCAAAAAGCTGGGAAAACCAGCACAAATGGAGTTGCGCTGCTCTGCTGAGAGGGGCTGATACATGGCAGTAGTACTCCACACAAGTCCTGCTAGTGCTCGGGCTGGGGGGAGACCCGCTGGTCCTCCAGGAAAACTAACATCTCTTGAGTTCAACACAATAGAGGAGAATGAACCTCTGGAATTATTTGAGCTGTTGCCTACAACAAGAGTTGCCTGCACCATAGTCTCTAACGAACAGTTTCTTGTATGTGACCATGAACCTGGTACAGCATCAGTGGTAAACACACCTTTGGATACCAGAATCTGGAGGGACTGTGGTCTCCATGAGGAGGAGGAAGAGTGCTGTACTCCAGTTGACTTGGAGAAGCTGAGCTGAACCACTACCAAACATAACTGAAAGCCACATCACGCATGCTGATCCAACGCTGTTTCAGCTGGATGCCTAGCTATCTGCCTGTACACCACTTATTAAACAGTTCCATCAAAAGAAATAATACAGCTGGTAATAAAATGCTTAGGGACTTCCAAGCACCTGGGTATCCTTATTCCTTGGAGAAAAATGACAAAATGAAATATTCACCATCGTTTGACTTGTATTCCCTTCCTTTGTCTTCCTCCTGCCCTGCTCCTACCACAGACACTTGAGGAAGGGCCATGGAGGTGGGTCAGTGCTGATGCCACACACAGGCCCAGCTTTTATGCAAACGCTTAGAACATTTAAATTAACTTTAGAGAAAAAAAAAATATTTTACATGGCATATATTAAGCTGCGTAACATCTTACAAGGGTTTTACACATTTGGTTTCACAATACAAAGCTGCTAATACTCGAAATACACAGTTCGCTTGCCTGCACCACCTACCTACCACTACTTTGTTTAACAAGTGCAAAAATCAGAAAGAGGGTGACACCAACGCATGTCTAATTCTATGTACACGCAAAAATAAGTGCATAGATTTAACATAGCAATTTCGGTTTTTTTAAAAAAGGTATTAGCCAGGCAGTACCGAGCACAAGGCTCTGGCCCCTGAAGGCTTTGAGGTTGCAAGGACTTCAGCTTTCAGCAAAAGCAGAATTTAAAGTGCCTGTGTGTTTTCACAATCAAGGGCTCTGATTTGATACCTACAGGCAGGGGTGATCTTGAGCCAGCCCTGAGCACACAATTACTTCCAGCACCCATCACTTTTCCACTCTAGGCAGCTTCACATAAAATCCCATCACCCTTTTTCCCAAAGCCAGGTTCTTCTTAGTGTCATTATTATGGTGCACCACAAGGTTCAGGAACCGCAAAGCCAATACAAAATACCTCACAGAGGAAAACTTCCCTATCAGCATGTGCAACATACAAAGCAAATGGTATGCCATGATTAACACAGCTGGTGAGTGGCTGTCCTGCAGATGGTTACCACCTCTTACAGAAATCAGGGACTAAACTGAAAATGAGAAATGTTCCATCCTGGGTAAAACAAGGCGAAAAGAAACTGCAGCTCAGCGCAGAAAACAGATAATGCTCATGTACTGCTTTGCAGTTAAATCCTTCCTGGCCTGATCCTACACATCTTAATGCCCAGTCCCATGTCAGCTTGAACGGCAGGTTTGTATGGTCAAGGAAGGTAGGATTTGGCTGTAGGCATTGAAAATAAGGAAAAATCCTGTTCTTACCACAAACACACCAATTCTTCTACTACTGTGAACCACTGCACAGTAAGTGGCATCTTCCGATCTCGCATGCAAACCCAGCTTAACTTCACTGAAAACACACCCACCCAACCCCCCTCTGAACAAGCTCTGTAGTGCACAGCCCTTCAGGGAGATGCTGGGATCCTCCCCTGACTTTTGCTCCTGAAATCTTCCCATCATTGCAAAAGGGACTGCCCCAGAAGCATCCTCCTCCCCCCTGCTATGTTCATCCTCCATGGGAATTCCAGGTAACAACTGCTCCTACCAAAAACAGAAGTCTCAGCAAGCTCTGAGGTTGCAAGACATGAATATTTGCACCGTAAATCCAGCTCCAAGAGCAACACTTGTCCAGCCAGGAAAAAGGCACCTGACCTGCCTGCCCAGGAAAACCACACCACACCACTTCAAACGAATACTTACAAGAACCTGCCATGTACACCTATGGACCAATTATTCACTGAAATTAAGCAGTGAATACTTTTGAGAAATGAATTGGTACTGAGGAAGATACAAGTTTCTCCTGGGTTATTCAAACCTCCCTCTGGCCTCAAACGAGCTAGGATTTCATTCCCTGTCCCAGCTGCAGAGAGGCAGGAAAACACAGTGGCAGCATGCACCCAGTCTGTAACTTTGCTACTTTCTCTTGACACCAGAAAATGCAGTTTCCTTTTCCCTCACTGATCCCCTTCTCACACCACCTTTCATTTTCAATGCCCCTTTCTGCTCAGAAAAGCCCAGATGTTCATTTTGTCGCTCATCTTCAGCGCTCATGACTTCTCACCTGGTCCAAAGTCTTAATATATCAGACTCAAGCTTTGTTTCAGGCATAAACTTTCTCCATCTTTCTTCAAACTCTCAGGGTTAGTTTTTAAAGTTGGCACACCAAGGACCATCTTGGACCTGGCTGTATGCACACAAAACCCCAGAGATGCCGTCCTCTGCTCAGATGAGGACTTCCATCATGTCCGTATCTGGAAACTCGGGCTTGTGGAGCAAGCTGCTCACTCTGCCTTTGCTGTCGGGCGGCTTCCCGTGGCTGGAGTTCTCTGCAATGGGAAGAAGGGAAAGTTGGTCTTCAGCTCCAATTCAACAGCAAATTGTTTGAAGCAAATATAAACCCATTTTTTGGGGGGTGATGGTGGGGCACATCTTAACTGTATGTCCCACATACTGAAAGCCAAATTTGATCAGAAGGCTGAGAACATGTAATGCTGAATTCCCTGCACAATGACAGCAGGTGTGTTGGTGTGCACAGACCCCAAGGGCAGGCACAAAGATGGTATTTAAGAGATACAGACCAAAGTACCTATTTAGCTGTGGCCCTAGAGAGAAACAGGCATTTGTGAAAGGTCTACATCACTTTACCAAATTACTGCTCGTCATCTGATCCACAGTAGCTCTCTGCATGCATACTCCTATTCTGCATCAGGTACAAAATTTAGGAGTTTAAAACATCTCAAAGGCAGTACACAAATAATCAGGTAGTTGGTTTAATGTAAACGGTATTACTTTGCCAGTGGGATGGGAAATTACTCTGTAATTTTATCTTTGGCAGCATGAATAATTGCATTTGTGGAAACTCTGCCTCCACAGGCAAGCAGAGCTTTGCATAAGTTACTGAGCATGTAGCTATGCGAAGCCAGACCAGGCAGCCTTGGAAAGTTCTCCCCCTACAATTTTAGCTTCCCTGAAGAAGCCCCCCACCAAGACCTTACAAACTGTGAAGGCATCACCCTCCTCCATCAATACTGGGGTGTCTCTTGGGAACTGCTGACAGCCCTGGGGGAGCTGGCATTTTGCACCAATGTAGGGATACAGCAGAGCTCACCCAGTTTCTCGCCGGCCACTCGTGTCCCTGGGGGCCGTGGGGCCAGGCTATGCGATGGGGTGGTACCCAGCCGTCCACGGCCAGGGAAGGAGGCAGTGGCAGGCCAGAAGAGCTCAGAGCTTTTGTCTGTCTGGGTACTGCTGTCTTTGCTGCCTGTCTTTGCATGGGAGGCTGCTGGCACTGGGACGGGCATGCAGGACAAGGAGGGCAGCGGAGGAGGCAGTGAGGGGCCCGATGAGTGGTCATGGTGCTCCTTCCCCAATAGAAGCCCTGAAAACATAAAGAGGTCAGTCACATCCTGGCTCGAACAGAAGTGCTGTCTCCCCATTCCACCCCAGAGCTACAAGGCACTGGTCTGGATGTCTCCAGCCCTTTAGCTTGGCTTAACTTTTCCCCTTGATGCTACCTGTTGCTCTTCTCCTGACATCCATATGGTACTTTCCTACAAAACAGCCTTTTGAAAGCAGCTGCCCCTTCCTGCATCCCCTTCTGCATGCCCATCCCAGCAGTACCTACGCCTGGCACAGCCTGGCAAGCCTCCACACCCCCATCCTATGTGGCCCCAAACCACAGGCAGTCCTGCACGCATCTTCCCACTTAGCTGCCACATCACATCATGCACTCCTACCCAAAGGGATGCTCATCCTATTGATTAACTTTAACAAGGCTTTTTTTCTAGCCCAAATTTGCTATTTAACCCCACAAGGTTGCAAACATCATTTGCTTGTGTCTGGGAGGATTTCCACCAACTGTGGCTTTCTATAATCAGTGCAGAATGATACAATATGATTAAAAATACAATTAAGATACAATGCAAGGTTAAAAAATGACTAATTTCTTACTTCAGCACAAGGACACATGTTCTGCCCACGGGAAGTGCTCTGGAAATGAGCTGTCAGGGCAATGAGTGCCATGGCCAAGGCACTTTTGCTAAGCTCAAGCAGAAGGATTAGGATGAAGTGATGGATGAACCAAAGCTTAACCAAAAACTGAGCTCACCTATGCTTCCCTTCCATATCTTCTCTTCCTTCTTCTCCTCAGCTATCTGGTTGCTGGTGAGTGAGGTCTGGCGTGAATGCACGCCCGTAGCAGCAGCAATGGAGGGGACAGACCGAGCCGGTCGCAGGCTGGTGCTGTCGGCTTTCCCAGGGTCCTTCCGTGACCGCTGCTGAAGGACCTTGATCATGGCATCCTTCTCAATTATTTTGGCATGGAGATTCTTTATTCTGCCAAAATATGAACACTTTGTTTACAGGAATGGAAATATATGGGCAAGTCTCCCCACCCTGGGGCAGCAGGATGGGTCCCTGGGTATGTGCCCTGCTGCTCTGTCCCCTCCGGTTTTAAGCAACTCAGACAAGGCAGCTCCCACTGAGAATAATATTCCTCTGAGGATAACCATGCACTTCAAAACAGGCAGAGTTTCCAGCTATTAAGCCAAAACTGGGAACTCTTTTCTGCAAGGTTAACTGAACCCATCTATTGCTGTGGCTTTACCAACCGAGCAGGAGCAATGAGGGCAGTATCTTTCCTGACCAGGCTGCAGATTGCTACCTTCACCAGAATACAAACACACAGGCAATTTCCACCTCCATAATACATCGGGGCCAAATCAGGAAAGCCTCCTTTGGCAGGCTGATTTAACCCCGTGATTCGGGTCTGTCACCAGCTGGAGTAGAGACTGGCTGAAGTGAGCAGAAAGGTTCTCTTTGGCTTCTCTAACAGCTGGGCTGGGCTCTTGTTTCTCCCTCACTGCTGCAGAAATTATCAGCACATGCTGTGCAGAGCCAAGCAAAGCTCATACTTCTCTCATACAGACCCCAAAGACTCTCAAATCACAAAAAAATAGGATTATCTGAGACTTTTCTCCAGGAATGATTAACACCAAACCATACCAGAAGACTACAAAATGACATTTAAAAAAAAATAATTGTACATGTATAATACGACAGCCAGATGACTACAGTTTGACTGTGATACACCATATATAGTCCAATGCAGCTGCATTTTGTGAAGCAGTGAAAGCTAAAATGCCGCATCTGGAAAACCTATATTTACAAGGGAGATATCTAGTAACTTCATGTTGGTGTTAGCTTTCATAATCAGATGTCTAATTTGCAATGAAAACACAAGATCCTAATCTATTTTTAATGAAGTCAATGGCAAAAGTCCATTACTTCACTGGAAGCAGGATTAGCTTGCATCTGCGAGTAGAAAACAAAAACCAAACCCATTAAAAACAATCACTGATATTTTCCACAAATAACAAATACATCTTTTTATAAAGGTGTCTACAGCCCAGTGTTTTTGTGGGGAAGCCAACACTGAAGAACCGATTTTTAAATAGCTTTTCAGTAAAAACCTAGAGGAATACACAAACTTTCTCAAGGGATTTTTACTCATTAAAGGGCCACTTTTCACCAGGAAATAAGTCTGCATTAAAAGTACTGCGCAGTACACAGACACATGTCCACTTGTATGCTGAACATGGAGAAGTATGTGCAACAACAAACATTACTCTTGCTGACTGCCTGTACCCAAAAAAGTTAATTTTGTATCTTCTACTACTTGTAAATGCATCTTTTTTAGCAGTGCTAAATTTTGCAGGTTTGTTTCTAAATGCCAATGTGACCATCAAAACCTACAAAGAGCAATAAGCAGGCAAGGAGCAAAGAGTGAGGCAAAGGCAAGCCCTCGTGTTGCTGATTATGTAGGAGTGGGATTACAATTTCAGCTTTTACAACCAGACGCCCTTGTTTCCAGAGGGGGATTTTCACTGAGATTAAACAAGCATTCAGCTTCCTTGCATGCCAACCTACTTTTAATAGTGGAACTGCCTCTGTTTTGTAAGAAGATCATTTTTGGCACAGAGAAGGTTTAACAGGAAGGTAGGGAGGAAGTTATCTAATGACAGCAACTCTTTAATACCTATTTTAATGCTGAATAGCAAAACTAAGTCAAAGTGAAGCTAAGCCCATCCCTTCAAGGCATGCATGAAGGCACAGAAGGGCATCCTGGTTTACCTGAACCCAGCCCAAACACCACAACAAGCAGGTATAGCATGACAGCCCCTTACGTGTACTCCATGTCCTGGCAGCGACGGTTGGCTTGCACAATCTCCTCCTCCTCCTGCCAGCCCCGCACCTCCAGCGCGCTCTCACTGTAGCTGCCGTTGCGTGAGTGGCTCGGGGCTGAGGCATCCCTGGAAGATCAGTTCAACATGGTGAGTCAGGCTCCTGAGACCGCGAGGGTGGCTTTTGCAATTGAGATTGGCACTTGCAAAGAAAACCCCAAATGCACGTTCAAAGAGCAAGCTAATGATGGTTGCCTGTCAGGTGGATGGCTATCTGGCATTGGGTCATCTTGCTGCAGGCTACTCTTGGCTTGGGTTTAGTCATTAATGTCATTAATTAACTCGGCTGATGGAACAGAGAGCACACTGAAATCGTGGGTGACCCCCACAGGACTAACAACCGTCCTGAAGGACCGGGTCAGACATCAGAGGGACTCATCACCAGGGAAATGGTCCCAAGTCAACAAGACTATATCACAAACAAGAAAGAAAACTGTACATTTAGGAAGGTGAAAAATAGCACAGGAATTGCTGCCTAGAGTGGAGTGCAAAAGAAAAGGATCAGCCTGAGCTGCACACTTAACCGCATTTCAAAGGGAAATCTCATTTTAGGATGTTTTCAAGGGATTTGGCTTAAGAAACTGGGGCAAGAAGCCAATTATCCCATCCTCCTCATCACTGGAAAGCCTTGATGCAGTGCCCTGTGTGCTTTTGGGCACCATGCTTTGACACAAGCAAACTGGAGACAGTCCAGAGAAATGCAACATGAATGGGAAAGGGTGTACACAAGGACACGTGAGGAATGGCTGAAGGAGGTAAGTTAGTTCACGCCAGGGAAGATACAATGGGGGCTATCTGTTTTCCAGTATTTACAAGGCTGTTACAACGTTGACAGTGATCTGTTGTTCATTGTGTGTGTATACCTGGTAAGGACAAGAATCAACTGAGGTAATTTGCAGTAAAGAGGTTTAGCTTGGCTATCAGGAGAACCTTTTTAATTTGAAGCTTAATGAAGTGGTGAAAGAGGTGACTTAGGCCACAAAATTTCCCATTACAGGTTTTTAAAACTAGGTTAAACGACCATGTTGCAGACTGTGGGATGGATGCAGCCATATATCAGCAGTCCCTGCTCGGTCCATTGGTGCGGTGGGGAGGAGCTGCCTTGCCTATACTGTGTCATGTGGTAGCCCAAGACTGCCCTTGAGGCCATTGCTTGGGTCGGGTGCCTGGATTTGATAAAACTCTTGGGCCTGGTCAGAAAGGTAAATCCTGTCTTAACTGACTGTTGTATCTCACTTGCATGACACCACAGAGAGGTTCACTAACCCTGGTGGTGCGACTCAGCAGGGAAAGGCAAGCAAAATCCAGCTTTAAGAACATATCCATTCCTTATTATTCCCCCGTGCTTTCCATGGTGAAGAGAGCTGCCTGCTTGCAGCAAGGCCATCTTACCTCTCTGTTGCAGCTGTGGCCGCAGCATTCATGGCAAAGTGCCTGATCGTACTCTCCTCCAGGTACTTCTGCTCCCACTTGGTCATGTCGGCTTCCAGGGCCAGGATCCTCTCCTCCTTCTCCCGCACTAGCTCCATCAGGGCTGGGGCATTGTGCTCGGGGAGGCTGCTTGCCTGGTAGCTGCCCTGCCTCTGCCAGTGGAAACAGTGACAGCTACACACCCTCTGCCACGTACGGGAGCTACTGACCCTTTTTTCCCCACTTCTCTGGAGCATGCAAAGCCATCACCATGTCTTTTGGCAGGGGCAGGTGGAAACCCCAGGCTAAACCCCTTAGTTTGCAGGAGGACAGGGAGGTTGACCATGTGCGCAACCCCAGCACGCGCTTCTCCGTACCATGCAGACAGAAGTAGGGATCTGGCTGCTCCCTGGATGTGCAGGGATTTCATGGGATACCCCAAGCCAAGGGAAAAGATAGGAAAAAAATCTGGTAGGAAAAAGAAGCAATGAAGCTTTAAAAGAAATATCTTCTTGCTGGGACTTCATCGTATTGCTGGGCAGTGCTCGGTATGGACAGGCAGTTATTACCAGAGGGTTCATATATAAAAGCAGGAAAAAAAGCGACATGTAACCTAGCTGCATTTAACCTATTTAAGACAGCAGCTGGGAAAGTACCCCAGACATGGATTTACACCTGTCTCTTCTTGCACATTAGCTCTCATGTGCCCTCAGGAGATGCTTTCTGTGGTGCAGCAGGTAACTTTATGAATGGAAGGGCAGAAGATCTCCAGGCACTGCAGGGTGGCTCCATGGGATGCTGACAAGCAGCAATGGGTGTGCAACCCTTTTCATCCGTGCTGCAAGGAAAGCACTTACCCAGACAGAATTTATCCCACCTAGTCATGGGCAATTAATTAAAGTACCTAAGTGGCATGGGTAGCTGCCCCAGGCTCCTCTGCTGGTGGAGAGCTGAGGAGGATGGAGGTTCAGTTCCTGGCTCAGCAGAGGTTGGGTGCGATGAGCGCACACCAAGGGGAGAAGCACAAAGTTCTGGGAGAACGCAGTAGAAGTAAATGTTTTTTTCAACACAAAATGCAAGAGATTTGTTATACTCCGTGGTGCACAGTATTGTGTTAAAGGGGAAACCGTGTCTCAGGAGCACCAGCTTCTCATCTGTGCTACACCACGAACTTCCACCAGCAAAGCTGTACCATCACACCACCGCAAGGGCTGCAGCAACTGTTTCCATTTCCCAAACTACGTTTCCTCCTTCTAGACACTCGTCTCCTACTTGTGGGAAAATAAAGATACCAGGGGAGGGCTGCAGCCTTTGCCTTTGGCACGGTAACAACGTGTTTGGAAGCTGCTTTCTGGAAATGCAATATGGAGCTGCCCTTAGGAGCAACAGCTGCAACTCTGCTCCTGCAAAAATATTGTCAAATCTCCAGCAGGAAGGTAGTATTTTAGAAGCACAGTCCTGGTCTGTAAATGGCATCTTGGGACATCACAGGTACCTGTTGTCTTCTGAGTCAAAACCTCTGCCAGCCCTGCACTCTCAGCCTGCAATGCTAAGTCAAAGGGATATTTTTTTGGTCCTAGCTCATGCGTCAGTGATAATGAAGACTTGCTGTTTGGACTCGGTTACCAGTAAGCCAGGAACAGAAGAGATTATGGCTCACTGTCTCCCTGTGTGCTGCATCTCTTCTGCTGACTCCGTTAAAAAGGAGAAAAAAAGCTCTTTTTTTCCTCTGTGATGAGAAAATGTTTCAGTAGATAGAACTTTGATAACTCAGAGAAGACAGCTCTGAAGTAAAAGTTGGGGTATTTTGATGCAACACGATACATTGTAGCATTTGGCTCATAAAAGAAAAAGTACAAATAAAAATAGTAAAAAATACCCCAAAGTCTCCTCTCAAAGCTGATAGGTGAGACATGAAGTTAGAGTATCTTTCTTATTAAAACTTACTAGAGGAAGCTGCTGCAGGCATTTAAGAACTACTGCAATCCAAAATCCAATTGCTAATTATAGTGAAAAAAAAATATTAAAATGAAGCAATCCAAGTTACAGAGGAATTTTCTGCCAAAATGAGCAGATGTAGCCTGAACTCCCAAGACAAGGACTTCAGCGACAGTCCATCCCAGTTACTTAATATATTGATTTGTCCCTATATTCCAGTCCAGAGAACAAAACCTTTCCTAGTTCTAGTTTTATCTTCACTTGAATTTTAATTGTACTTTTCTCAAATGTTCTTTCATTTACACCAGCATTATCATATCCTACCCCATGTAACTTCTTTGTTCAATTGGAGGAGAGCAGGCTAAGGGGCAACTGAGAAGAGCTACTGGAAGAACACAGGAACAGCAAGCCCATGGTGGACAGGGCAAGAAATACTTAACACACTTGTACAGCAGCAAGGAAGAGCCAAGATGGATGGGAAGGGTCTCCAGGGAGCAGCAGTGACAGCAGTGCCGTCGGATGGGTGCTGGGGTCCTGCCCTGCCCTGGGGCTGCCAGCAAGAAGGGGATGCTCTCCGGTCTGGCCACCTCATGACTCTGCAAACTGCTGATACTGCCTGTATAGTGATTTCCTAACCAAACCCTGCCAACAGCATCAGCCCTCTGCTTTCTGGCAGCACAAGCTCTGTGCAGCAGCTGCTTTGGTCTCCACTAATGGCTCATAAATAAGGAAGGATTATTGTAGCAGATGCATGTGTTGACAGAGATACAAGTGAGCCCTTCAAGAGTCACAAGAGCATCCTGCTTTGCTTATGTTGCTGTTTTCTCCCCAAGCAGTGGTTTGATACGCTTTGTACATCTGCTCGCTCTCCTCTGGAGCCAATGCCCATGTATTTGGGCCTGGAAATACTCCCTGTAAACTCCTTGTGCCCTTTTTTTTCCTCCTTTTCACAGATGACTGCACTTTGGGACTTGGGGATGGAGGAGGAATAACAAAGGAATAACGGTGCATAAAATACAAGCATAACACTATCCCTCTAAGGACATAGGGCTGCCAAAAAACAAGGGGACATACACAGAAATGCAAATCTACACTTAAGCCCATTCTGGAGTGGACTGATACTTAAATAATTTATTGTCTGAAGATGACACCGTTTGTCTCCAGATCTGTCATGGGTAGAGGTTTCTGTGAACCACGTACACCAGCTCTGCTCAGAACAAATATGGCCCAAGTTCTTCCTCCCACCAAATCCCACATCATCCCACCTTGCTTTTTCAATGAAAGATCAGCTAAAATTCTGTGGGCTAAATCTCATGCCCACATGTACCACACCTTGCTTCTCCTCTTTCAGTGTGAAGCTTGCACAACCTGTGATTGCTGGAGAGAAATCTGGAAGGATGTTTTCCCTTGACTGGAGTGGGGGGACACATGGGGACAGAGCCCTGCCTGCCATTGGGCAGGGCAGCCAGGACCTCCCAGCCTCACAGCAGGCAGGGTTCAGCTGTGCCCAGCAGTCCCACTGCAGAGCTCCCCTGTCCTCTGCTGAAGATTAGAATCATGGAACGGTTTGGGTTGGAAGGGACCTTCAAAGATCATCTAAGTCCAACCTCCCTGTCACGGGGAGGGACATCTTCCACTAGATCAGGTGGCTCAAAGCCCCATCCAGCCTGACCTTGAACACTTCTAATGATGGGGCATCCACAACCCCATCTAAGGGGGAAAGCCAAGCGACCTGAACCCAAAAGCAAGGTGGCACCTGGCAGGGCTGCAAGCGACTGTCCCTCTTTAAAAGCAGTGGCAAAGGTCCCGTGCTAGGGGCCTGCATAGACAACCCCATCCTCACCTGCTGCATCCGCAGCGAGTCCAGCTCCCGCTCCAGGCGCGTGCGCAGCCGCCGCTCCATCTGCTCCCTCTTCTCGCAGGCCGCCTGCAGCTGTGTCAGTGCCTGCTGCAGCTTCTCCACCTTCTCCACATAGGCCTGCTTCCTGCGCAGCTGTGGGAGACAGGGGGTCAGCAGCACTGGGGGGGCACTGCACCCCTGCCCTGGGCCACCAGGACCCCTGCATACTTGCAGGCATGTGCTGGGCTTGAGCATGGCTTTGGCTGTTTGCTTCAGAGAGTTTCTCCAGAGGAAGGATGGTGCCCCTTTGATGGGCAGGGAAAGGGCACAGCAGGCATCACAGGGACAGCTCTACCCCTTTCAGAGGAAACGCTGCCCAGATCTTCCACCCATTGGGGATCTGCTAGCCATGAAACCCCCTGGCCATTTCTAAGCAAGAGCTGTCATGTTGGTGGATACTCTTCAGGCAAGCTCACAGGCTGGCCTCAGCGAAGAGGAGTCCTGGCGGGTTTTATCATCTGGTGACACTTGGCACATTGTCTGCACCCAAAGAGAGTCTCTCTCTTCAACCCTGCATATCTGTTCAGTGCAGGTGGAACAAGTGGAGTGCCAGCAGCCCGAAGTGCTCTATCTGCTCTATCCCACTCACAGGCTTGGCCACGCTGACATATAGATGTGCTGGCAGCTAAAGCCAGGCCCTCCTTACGTATATAATGTGATTACTGAAAGGCTAAACATGACACAAGGATTGTGCAATACAGGGTTTTACAGCCACAGATTGCTTAAGCAGCATACCCCAAAAGGAATTTGCAAGTGGACTGCAGACATTCAGGGAGCTTAGTGGCTATGCCCACTTCTTCTGGCCTCCTACCATGCCACCAGGCACTCAGTGACACCACAGGGTATCGTGATTGGGGCTCACAGCAGGAGCTGGCATGCTTGAGAGGCCGTGGGGAGAGGAGGCTGCAGATGCCAGACACGCTGGGCACCTGCTGCCCTGGGCACTGGAACGGGCAGCAAAGCCTGTGCTGATACCTGACCCCCAGCCAAAACCTGGCACAGAGAATGGGCGAGCTCACAGGGGCCAGGCACACCTGGGTGTCTGAGAGCTGTCTGCGTCCCCAGGGAATGTGGACACTGACCTGAAAACTTGCCCAAGGGGCTGCAGCAGCAGGGTCTGCCTGCTTACCCCATGGGCTGCAGTCCCAACCTCAGGAAACCCAGTTCTCCTCTTCTCCCCCAACCTTTTGTCATGCATTTTCTCTTCACAAGCATGAATAAATTTACCTTTCTAAGGATATCTGCCTTGTAGTAGAGAAAGCAACAGTGCACACAAACTGAAGCTGCAAATCCAAAAAGACCTTGACAAACCCCAAAGGACCTCCAAACACTCTTTAACTTAACCACCTGACTTGGAAAGCGAAGATGAATTGGTTTGAATGCTGGATCATGCAGGCTTTGCCAAGCCTCAGTCAGAGCTGGGGGTTAATGGGGCACGCTCAAGGTCATTGCCGGGATCACTAAGATCCTCTTTAGGACTTCTAGTCTCCCTCATTTATTTGTACACTTGTTTGAGACCTCGAGTTTTTCAGAAGAAAAACAGGAGGCAGAAAAACACACTAACCCCGGTCAACATTGCGGAATGAGATAAATAAGAGAAGCTAGAAAAGTTCTGTGAGCTGGCAAGGCCAGGGCCAAAACGATATCCTAGTGCCTACCCCTGTGGGTTATGATATAGAACCCATAGCTACAAAATATCTGTGTCTAAATATTTAGGGGATGTAGTGAGAAGTTTGCTGCCTTGTTCCTGGGCATGTGAAGCAAATAAACACCAGTACTGAGTATCCCCGGCTCTGTGGGGCTCCCCTTCGCCCAGAGTCCTCTGCTTAGCCCAGGACTCACACACTGCAAAGCAGGTTTTCCTTTTTTTACTTATACAGTGCTGGACTCACCTAGGTCCCCTCCTGCTGATTACAATGATAATAAAACAACTCTTTTCTTGAAATTGTTCTTCTGCCACCCTAAATCCATCGATGTCACAGGTGCAGTGAAATACGTGCTTGTTCACAGCAAAAGCAAAGCTGGGCCTAAACAAACATTCCCAGCCAGAGCCAACAACTGGCAGCGTGACCTCCCTAGCCCTGCTGTAATCCAGGATAATGCTTACGGCTCCCAGGGCTTTCCATGAAAATTAATGAGATTATAATCCCTGCTAGTCTCTGGCAGCAGCATGAAGACTGCATTCCTTGGAAGCTCACAACTTGGCAGAACAGACACAGCGGTGGCTTCTTGCTGAATGCACTATTTTGGCAGTAGGAAGGTGCCTGTGCCACCTCCCAGCTGCACCAGTGTGGATCGGAGAGGGGAAAGGGGCTCCCTCAGAGTCCCTCCTGGGCAGCAGACCTCACCTGCTCCCCCACATCCTGCCAGATGCTAGAGGGTCCATCTGCACCACAGCAGCCAGAATTTTGCTTTGCAGCAGCCCTCTAAGCCTCAGGGTTCACATGCTCATGCATGAGTGCACCTCTGCCTGTGTGGCTGAGGTGACGCACATGCATCCATCACCTTAGAAAACAATTTTGTTGGAGATATGCCACAAGACAGTTCTCACATTCATAAATTTATAGGGACACTCTTGAGCCAATCCTGACTTTTCTATCCTGCCTGTAGATTCATAAGCAAAAAATTCACCCATACATTTACAAAATGGAGTACAAAATGTTATTGTTTAAATTAATGGGCTTGTCAGTGCAATATGCATCCATACAGGAGGGGGACTGCAATCAGAAATACATGATACTAAGCTCCACTACCTCACAGACACACAAACTCAAATAAAAAAAAGCTGGACAGCACCTGGAGAGGTACCAGTGTATCCTCCCACTTCAAGATAGCATCAGCTCTACATAAAACCTGGCATATATCTATATAATCTGTCTACAAAACCCTCCAGGAGTAGGGACTCCACAACCTCCCCCTGCAAACTACTTTACGGCTTATTTTCCTTTACTGCCAGAAAACTTTTACCCTAATGCCTAATCTGGCTGTCTCTTATGCAATTTAAGCAAATTACTCCTTGTTCTGTTTCCAAATTGTGATCTATTAGAGCAAGAAGCATTTAATGAAACAATTCACATATCCACAAGATCAGCAAACTTGCCTGGACACTGCCCTTGTCCTAGGGATTAGGAAAATAAAGAAGAGCTAAGGCTAAAAGGGGGCGATCCATGCAAATAAATCTGAGTAAAGATGAGTGGGTCTTAGAAAAATATCTGCACTAGGAACATAACTCCAGTTTGAGCAACAGACTATCTGTTCCAGAGATATGAAATCTGAGTTAAAGACTAAGAGATGGAGAATCCACTGTCACCCTAAGTAGGTTGTTTCAGTGTTAATTACTCTATTTCTGGCCCGATTTGCTCAACTTTAGCCCCCAAACACTGCATCTCATTATTTATTCTTACATTAAAGAGCAATGTTTAATCTGGGTGACAGCAATCCCTTCTTCACGTTCATGTGCATGGACTGGAGCTCAGCCACCTCTTCACTTTAATTGTTCACAGCAAAGAACAGCTTCTGGGCCCCAAATAAATTCTACAGCTGTCTTCTGAACCCTCTCTGATTATTCAGTCTTCTCTCCAAAGTGTGGACCAGACACACGATTCCAGCAGCAGTCTCCTAAATGACATGTGGTGATAATACCACCTACATATCTTTTAATTAAATCCTTCTACTAGCAGGCACTCAGGATAATGTAGATTTACATAGTATACTATATTATGTTAATTCAACTTAGTAGCTACTGCTTATTTCTCAAGCATTGATTTAAAAAGCTTTTAAACTTAATTACATTCTGGTGGTAGAAGAAATCTGGGTGGATTTACAAAGCAGCACATGAGGTAGAGCTCTGTTAATAATAACAGTCGTTTTCATTTCAGTGATTTTGTGTGTCCTTCAATATATTCCAAATTATAGTAAAAATCCCTAGTTTAAGATGAAGGTTCAAAACTTCAACAGTATCTGCTGCACACATGTCAGACAGCTCCAGAAACACTGGAGACTATTGAAAAGGTGCTTTGATTTAGTGATGAAAACAGGCCAAAAGCAAGAGAAAGGCAGCACAGGAGCTTGGGCACATGCCAGCAGTCACAGATTAACTGCACTTCACCCAAGCTGCATGACACCGCCTTGAACAATTAAAACACAGCAGCTGGGATAAAATTCATTTGAACTCCCCCTAGAACGAAAAAGCAGTTGAACACTACCAGGTCAGCACAGGTTTGCTCAGGCTGAGGGTTCTGACAGACAAACTCTGGCAAATACTGTTGCATCACCTTCACATGTCACCTCTGAGATCCACCATGCCCTGGCCAGGAGGTTACCACCTCTGTAACATCTACCATGCCCTGGGCAGGAGATCAGCAGCTCTCTAAAGGGGAACATTTGCCCTCTTCTCAGCTCCACCAGTCCCACAGTCCAGGACCCTAGCTCTGATCCTCAGCAGAGGCACATTTCTGTTGGATGACTAGACCAGAAACTGCCAACTGCAAAGCTCTTAGAGATAGAGCCCTAAGGCTGCAAACATATTTACTACAAACCAGCAGGCACAGAGTAGCTTCTTACACCACCTGCCTGGAAATCTGTTTATGCTTCTGCTGCCTTCACCAGTGGGTATTCAGCACATCAATGTTACCTGCCAATACCACAGTGACAGTCCGTGGAGCAGCCAGGAGCTAAACGTATTTCTTCCCATCTCCTGCCTGACACCACGACTGTAGGAGCAGGTGTTGCCACTGAAAACATTCTTTTATTCAGCCACTTTGTAATGAAATGCAAATAGAAAACTTCTGGCTGCCTTTAAGGCAAACAGCATCAAGTGAATTATGTACAGATTAAAGGTATGCTAGCTCCTGCAGCTACCCCGAAGGGACTGCCCCAAATACACTGGGACAGTAAGCAGGCTTTAGTCTAACAAAGGAGCAGTTAAACTTAATGTGATCCTCTTATTGCTGCTGAGTGTATCCACTGGAGGGAATGGAGTTTTTAAAATGTTTCTAAATAGAAAGTCAGAAACAATAAAGCAATGCTTTCAGCATTTACATACAGTACCTTAAATCTCCCAGACTTTAAGTAACCATTACTTAGCCTAACAGGGGATCTGTCATGCTGGATACCCTGACAAAAAACATTCCAATATCACTGACGTCAATTCACCCTTCGTCTTTTCAAGACAATGAACTGCACTTAAGTTACTTGAAGGTATTTCAGAAAAGACCTTCCCTGCTCCTCACAAGACCCTTTGCATCCATGCACCCAGCAGGCTCCTGTGGATTCACCCCCAGGCTGATCCTGGAGAGGGTGCAGGTGGGAAATGAGGCACTGAAGGGGAACAGACCTGCCCAAGGTCATGCCAGCTGTCTATGCCAGAGCCTGAACCTCTACTAAGAGTGCTAGGGTAGAGGTTCACTAATGGCCTGGCCACTCAGATACTAAAGATTACGTTTCTTTTACTCCCCACACAACATCCTCCCTCTTTGTTGGTCCCATTGACAGAGATTTTAGGGCCAAAAAGGCCTGTTTTGGCAGTCTTGCCTGATCTGCCAGAATATATAGACTTTCAGTTAGTTATTAAGTCCTCCTGACTGAAGGTCCTTAAGGAACACAATGAATTGAGACTTAAAGACCTCCATTAACAGAGAATTGACAACATCACTCTTAGTTATACTTAAAACCAAGCATTATTTGCATGTTGAGTTCGTTTAGCTTCAGCTTTCAGCTACTACATGTTGTTCTGTATTTGTCTGTCAGTTTGAAGAGTCTTCTGTTCCTGGGATTTCTCTTCCTATCTGAATATCTATTTTCACTATAAGGCTTATAGGATCATTGCTTAAATACCTCTTGGGAGTTTAGCACAGATGGCACTCGCTGGGTCTCATGGTAAGACAGGTTTTGTTCAACTCTCAAATAAAACCTGTAGCTCTTAGTACCTCTAAATCGTGGACAGTCTGCTTCCAGCCAGATCAGCCTGATCTTTTTTAAGACCACTGTTTAGATGTGAAATTACTGAGCCCTGCACTGCTGTGCACATCTCAAAAGCCTCCTGGCATTCTTTGGGGGAGAAATGGAATATACCAACATCACACATTTGTATCACAGTCCCAAGTCAGTGAGTAGTCAGCTTTTTATTCGATACTTCTGTTAAGACTTACCATTACCTCAGCCATCAGCTAGTTGAGTTTGGTGTTGTTCCTGGTTACATGTTGAAAGCTCTGCTCTGAAAACATTTGTGGTCTCCTTTGCTTGCTAGTTTGCCTCAGTATTGTACAACTACACATTTTCTCTATAAGATGGCCAGTGCAAGGGGAGAAGGAGGATCTGCCTACACCATGGCTAGAAGAGATTTGGGACTTGGAGAGAGAAAGAGCATTAACCACGAGCCACCACTATCCTCAGAGCACAGAATGTTGCCCATGCCTCACCTCCTCTTCCAGTTTGATGACCTTAGCTTGCGCATTGTTTAGGGCCTGGTCGAGGATCTCAATGTGCCTCCGCTGGTCCTCATTGGCAGAGCGCACAGCTGCCAGCTCCATCTCCAACTTCTCCTTCTCCTTCAAGTGCTCTTTGTCTGGAAGAAAGACAAGAACAAGAGCCACTCCAGGAGGACAGCTCACAGGCCCTGTGCCATGCACCAGAGGTAAGCTGCCATCTCCCTAGAAAAGCAAAAATTATGTGAAGCAGCAGTGAGTAGGGCCATTACAACACAGTGCTGAGACACAGTGGGCAATGAGTTTCTACTGCCAAGGCTCAGCCCCTCGATGGCCAGCCTTACACAAGCACCAGCAGCAGAGACAAGTGGCAGCTTGGGCTGCATCTGCACTAGCAGAGCTTGTGGACCTGAGCACTGCCTCATAACTGTCCATTCTGCTGAACTACTAGCATGTTCGCCAGCAAAATTTTGGCTTGCACCAGCTACTTCTTTCCCATACAACGCCCAGGCCCTGCCTGATAACAGCCTATGTCAAGGACTCTACAGCTGCCAGCTTGGATGCTGCTGCCCTTCTTTAATGGGCAAGAAACCTTAGCCCCGTGGATGTGGGCTGTGCTGTGCCTGGTCCGTTTTATTTGCGAGGATGGGGATCACAAGATACAGAACATGTGAAGAAGCCAAATAATAAACACAGATCTGTGCTGGACATCCTGAAAATGGAAAGAGGAGAAAGCAATGAGGAAGAATAAGACAGGAGGCATCTGAATGGGTTTTCTCTGGCCATGCAGAGAAAATGAGGCCATGGGAGGCATTTCAACTCCTGCAGGGGCCCTGGGTGACTTTCCAGTCCTGCATCATCTAAGGGTCCAATGACCAGTGCTCCCCTCCTGTTAAACACCTTAACACATCAGTAGCGAGACTAAAACATGTAGATAACCTCTGTGCTGAAAAATAATCCGTTTTTTGGATAAGATTAAAAAAAACATTAAAAAAACCAGCTAAATTCAGTCAGCTTTACTCACATCTTTTTCTTCGGCAACAAACTGCAGGCCCACCATTGACTTTTCTGGCAAGCTGCCCTCGGAAATGCTTGGCTCCATCTACCTCTGCCCTGACTGTGCTGAGAAGCCATTTCAGGGAACATGAGCATCATGGGCCAAGCACAGGATCACCAGCATTGGACCGCAAACAGTTCATGACTGGAGCAAGCAGGGGATGGAGGTTTTATTCACTGAAATCTGAGATTTCAAAATCTGGTTTTCGTTCTGAATGATGACAAAAATAGAGCTCTTGGAATGCCCTCAGGAAGGAAAATTTCCTCCAAAAATTAATTTGGCATCAATGAAACATTGTTTTGATTTTTGACTTTTTAAATACAGCATTACAGAATTTATTATTTTTTAACTGAGGTGAAAAGTTGCTCCTTTTCCGAAATGTTTCCGAAAAAACATCGAAACATGGAAAATCTGCTCCTAACATCCAGCCCATCCCACCCAAGTGTGACCACTCAAGCTGGAAGCTCTACCACCCACCTCCCCCCAAGGAGGGTCAGGAAACTTCACATGGTCAAAGCCAGCCCATTTCAGACCTGAACTACCCCAGAAGTGCCTTATTCTTCATAAATTACAGGAGGGATGAGAACAATTACAGGAGGGATAATTTACACACTATCAGTAGATGCCTGCAGCGAGGTGAGATGCATACAAGCTGAGCCATGTGGAACAAGGCACAAGTGCACGAGATGAGCCCAAACCCATCCAGCTGTCTTCCTATTTATCCTAAATAGAAGAATTCAGCACTTCACAAAAAGAAATCCTGGCAGCAGCACTGGCACATTGGCCTCTGCAAAGCCCATGAGCAAAGCCCAGTGAGTGCTGTGCACACCGCGCCACAGACTGCCACCATGAACCATCTCAGTATGACGTGGCCTTAATCTTTCCGTGCCGGCAAGGAATTTTGTATTGGACACGCAGACCTCTTCCTTCAACACAAATACATTTACTTCAATCAAATTGACCATAAGGAACATTAATCTATTGTACAAAAGTATAAATCTGGGCAAACTATCAAGCAGCTAATTTTATTAGAGGGTGAGGAAGCTGGAAGATGAATGCTATTTAAGCCCTGTGGCACTCCACCATCTCATGGTGGGACCATGCTTGCTCTGCTTCGGATTTGAAACCCATGTTTCATGTTACACTTGAGGACAGCACATAGGAAAACAGGATTTGGGATCTTCACTTTCAACTTTCATCCCAGGAACTCGAAGCACCCAGCCTGCCCTGCTGCATTATGTTTTCTACCCACCCCTTCCAAAGGAGGACAAGATTATGCTGAACCCACCAGAAAGCTGGCAAGAAAAATTTACTTAACAGCTCTCAACACTTGTCCATGTCAGCTTCTTCCTGCAAAATGCTGGAGGTGCATTTTAGAAGTACTTTCCTATATTGCATTAATTTTTAGTAAAGAAGGACTTTGTTTAATATACCATAAATTCTCTTCAAGTACATACAAGGTATCCTTAAAGTCAAAAAATACTGTTTTATTGTGCTACCCCTGCATACATGTTGTGCCTAGGCACGTGCTTTTTACCTAACAGACCCCAGCTAATAACTGTATCTATTTTCTGGTAGGTCACTGCCACATCCCATTACTGAGCAGTTCCCAAAAGGCTTCTCTGCTGCAATTTACAGTTGTAATCTCACAGCTTTCTATCCACTGCCTCTGACTGTTGTACTTCAACAACACTGAGGACATTACACCCATACTCTGGCTGGGTAGAAGAAAGAGGAGATGAAGCAAAGAGCCTGCTTCAGTGCTTCACAAGCGGGCTTTTTGAGTTGTCAGGCTGGGTAGGTACACCAAGAGTAGAGCAGCCTTGACCCTGCTTTGAAGCAGAAACATTAGACAGAAATACAAGACTTAATCTGTGCCACCTCTTCCCTACACTCAGATGGGACCCCCAGCTTTTCACACATTATATCTAAGTATCAACTTATTTGACCAATTTAACAACCATCTCAATACATTGCAAGCTGCTTTTCTCCCTGCTGTGATATTGCGGAGTAGTAACATGGACATACTTCAAAGACATTCCTTGTTCCTACAGAATGACCACAGCTGATGGAAGAAAATATATCCAGTTATGGCAGTGAGAGCCTAATTTGACTACAGGAGATTTGCTGAAAACAAGACTGGCTCCCCTACCACATTCCTTGTGGCGTTTCCAACAGTTTCTCTTACACAAGTTTGCATTTCCCAATGGTGGCTCTTCACTCACAGCTGCTAATTCCACAGATGCTCTCTGGTGAACATGCCTTTCTTGAAACCTGTGGGACTTCCTTAGCCTCTTGTCAGTCTTGCAGCTCTGAACATGGCAAGTGTATGGAGGAGCTCTGCCATCCGCTGTCCACGGGCATGGCTCTACACCATGGCAGCTGCTACCGGTCACCCTCGGACCAGCTGGTTCACCAGGATGGGGCATCAGAGTCACCTCTTCTGCTCATCCAGCTCAACTGGATTGATTGGCTAATTCTAGTGGCCAGACCTTCCCAAAAGGCTGCTGGAGCAGTGAGGCAGCGGGCTAAAGAGTGGGATGGGCCCATTATGCCCTGCCACTCTGCCCAGAGTGTCCAGCAGAAGGAATCTAAAATGAGGACAGGACCTTGTTGCCTGCTCCAAAGACCTTTCAGTGGCTGGTTCCCACCCTGTAAGAATAAGCAGAATGAATAAACAGAGCTCGTCCACTCCATACAGCCAGCCAGGAGGAGGTTTTCCACAGCTTTACTAAATTCTCTGCACATTAAAAAGGGCCAGGTTGCCAGGTCCAGATACTGACACTTCCCTCCAGAGGAGCAGCAAAGCAACCATCCATCCATCTGTCCATTCATCCCTCTGGCCAAGCCTTGCTGCAGCCCTCTGCAGCTGTGGTTTGACACTGACTAGGCTGGGCCAAGGCAGACCTGGAGCAGCAACGCAGAACTGGGAAATAAAGCATTTCTTTCCATGCTCACTGGCAGGCCTCCGTGAGGAAAATAAAAAAAAAGATACAAACGCCAAAAGAGCTCATTGCAATCTTCTCCTCTTGCAGTTTTGCTCACAAATGGCATGCACCTGACAGCTCTCCAGAGTTTGGGCCACACCAGCACCAAGAAAAGGCTGAGAAGCTGAAGGAGGTCGTGCCTGAGTCTCTGAGTCTGTTTTCTCACATGGTGATTAACAGATTCTGTACTGGAATTAATAATTATGATCAATTATAATGTACTTAACAAATGGTTCAGGGTACAGGGTTACTCATGGTCACTGACCTAAGCAGGGATGCAGAAAGGTTTGGCGCTCTGTTGTCAGAGGAAGTCACCAAATCTCCACTGAAGCTCATGATGGCTTTCCTTACCCTACAAAGTATCACAGGCAGCTTAAACTTGGTCTGATTTATATCTTGGGCATTCTCATTTGCATGTCGTGACATACAAGTCAGGGGAGAATGTGACTTTCATGTCTTGAAAACTGATATCAGATTTCCCACACTACTTCCCTTCAGAGGGTAGGGGGAAGTCAAACAAGACAGACCCATTTTTCTATACGACACTGTTTCTTCAGGATGCTGCTCCCTGCGCAGGTGCCCTTGGCTCTGGGTACGTGGGGACAGCAGCTCCCCGACCTCCCTGTGTGCAGCTCATGGCTGTGAATGAGGTCTCTTTCACTCACTCCTCACTTCTGCCTCTGCCCTGATTATTTCCTGTCTTAACATTGAATGGCTCTTAGTCTGCCCAAACCCCCAGTCTCAGAAACATCTATTATAGGCATTTTCTTTGGCTGGATTAATTTGACTGGAATATTTCTTTGCCTGGGATATTTGGGACAGAGTTAAATACACAAGTGTGTGGCACACCCACTGAATACTCCCACGAAGCACAAGGCTCTACCAACATACTGTCAAAACTATCTGTGCATCCCCACTAATGGGTGCAGAGCCACATGGATGGGCACAGACCCCAATCTGCCTCAGACACTTGAAAAAACAGCCCCTTGGAGGAACCTCTGCTCTGACAGTGTCTCTAAGTCCAGAAATCCCAGGAAAACACACAACATTCTCAGGACTCCACCAAAACAATTTTTTCCCATGATGTGCTGCATCATAAGCTTTCTCTCTGCCCTAAGCCCTTGAAACTGTCTTCAGTCTTCCTGCCTCTCCCTTTCCACAGCATCTCTTATCCTCCTCCTGCCTGGCTTTTTGCTCACCTATATGGGCCCATACGCCTTCATCGGTCACTGCCTCATGTCTTTCCTTAAAAGAACCTTTCTCTCTGATAAAACACCACATAATTATCATAAAACTAACAGGCTGTGAGTTCTCTCCTACCCCTGATACAACAGTAGCATTTTTCTTAGGCATACATGCCTAGCACTTAATACTTTGAGGCATGCGGCCTGGCATTGCCTATTATTATTACAAAAAATAAAAGTTTTTGTCACCTTCGGTCTCCATCTCAGAGCGCATGACCGCTCTGCACTGCTAATGGAGAGCTCTGCGAGGAACAGAGAAATGATCCCTGCATGTCCTGCCTTGCCAGACCTATTTTTCAGGGAGTTTTTCCTGTTACTGGAGTTTTACCACAGTATTAATTCTGCGTTTGCAGTACTACCAAGGACAAGTGTTAAAAAAACCTTAACAGTTGTATCTTTCCTTCTTCATCTCATCATGAGACTGGCTTAAAAAAGATAACTTTTAGGAACCTGCTGATGTTGGAGTCCTTTTATGTAATTTGGGTTGGGGGTGTTAAGGGTCATGTTTTCACACTGTTTTCCACAAACATAGGGACTAGAAATCTGCTTTTGCTTTCCTAATGAAAACTAAGATTTGCATTTACTAATCTGACTTAATAAGCTACTACCCTTATGAAAAAAAACCAACATGAGTTTCATGAAAAATTGCAACAGCTGATGGGAGCACATGTAGGTACTATTTTTTCTCATCTTGTAAAAATGACTATTTCAGTCTCAGTAGACAAGTGTATACATGGCAGCTAAAACAAGCTGCACTCCTCCTCTCAGTTTTCTGCCTAAGCATCCCATTAAAAGATGTGAGGAAGGTACAGACCGTGCTTGCAAAAACCCCAGGTTGGCAGTGAGGTGCAACCCTGGCTGTGGTCTGCCCCTGGATATATAATATCGTCATTATATATCCTCATATATATATATGACTCAGCATGTAAATGCAGTCAGTAACAGAGGATTTCCAAGCAAAACCTTTCATGGGCTCTCGGGGGATGTTTTAGGCTGATACTCTGATACCAAGGTCATTACTGTGTGTGCCCCAGCAGCCCAAAGAACACAACTGAAGAGAACCTGCTTCACATGTGCCCACTTTTCTATTCCTGGAAGCACTCTGCATTACATTAGTAACATTTACTCTCTGGCCTAGCCAGGAGACACTCCAAGCATCCAGACTGTCTTATGTGATAGGATCCGAAAAGCTATATTTGTTCGTAAGCTGTGAATTGATAGCAGCAATATGCTGAGTGCACAGCACGAAGTTTTATTGCTAGATATTTATCAGTAGAAGCACAGAGCATGTTTATGTGCTGGAAAATGACTCAAATTGAGTCCATCCTGGGGATTTAACTCCCCCTTGTAGCTACCAGTATATAGGAACACTGCCAGGCAATGCCAAGGCTGCCAAGACAGCAGACCTCAGTCTGCAATTTGCACTGTGCAACTTACGCTGTCTGAACTTTTCCCAAGGATGACAAGACTTACAGAGCAATGCTATTTTCTTAACAGATCATCCCCTTGGATTCACAGCAGTATCTCCACACCCTTGTGGCATCTGCTAACATGGCAAAGCTAACAGAGTCATGGAAAAGGTCATTAGATTCTCTTCTGGTTTGTGCACACATCCACTAAATTATCAGCAAAGTTGCCATGCTGGCATCATGACTGCTGGTGGGGCACACTGAGTGGTACTGCTAATGGAGGTAGCTGGTTCTCCCCTTAAGGATCTGCAGTTGCAGCTCATCTTCCAAGGAAGCTCTTGGTGCAATAAATAAAACAGAAGGATTAGCTGTACACAGCGGTTAGTTTCAGCAGCATTTAAGCCCACAAGGTACTGCACAGATCCCAGGTGGTCAAGCCCTTCTGGAAGCATGCTGAAGATGCTCAGGATACAAGAGAAGCCACACGCTGTCATGCAGCAACCAGCTGCTTGGGTCTTGATCTGGATGGTCACATGGAGCCATCAGCACGTGGCAGGGAAATGCTGCAGCACTGTGCCCAGTCATTATGGGAGCCTAAAATTTGTTGGGAATGGATGCTTTTCACAGCATCAGCAGTTGTAAAATCTTTGCCTCTTCAGTCCTTTGTGAAAAGTACGGTCCAGCTCTGCTCTCCACCCTGTTAGTCAAACCATGGCACTGACAAGTCAGCAGAGGTTGCTCTGGGCTTTTTTCAGCCAAGAGAAGAATCTGGCTTCTTTAAAAAGCATGCATCTCTAGAGATGATCCCCACAAGCAACACTTCACAATGTCAGATAAATATTTATCAAAAATAAGCTAACTTGTGTTACCATTAACTCCCACTGCCTGGTTCTGGTGCTCAGAGAGAAAAAAAAATGGCCTAAACAATCCAGTCTGCAACTTAAGAGTATGTGACGAACTAGCTGAGTAAAAGCAAGCCATAAGGACAACAACAATTAATAGCAAAGTATTCACCTCCACTCCAGCACTTATATATGTGTGCGTATATATATATATATATGTACCTTCAAAACAGATTAGCACAGTACTCACTCTGAGTGACATAAAGGCCCTCTGTTGACTTATCTTCATGCCCATCAAAGTCTCTGCTGGCTAGCTGCCTATTGGCTGTCTCCAGTCGTTCTGCAAAAAACAGGAAATACTTTAAGTATAAATATATGTATATAAAATTTTAGGCCAACCAAGAAAATAAGATGCATGCCAGCAGAGCAGTATAAATAGACTCTCTGAAGGAGGACATTAAAATGGAGGCTGACATATACATAAAAGATGAGGCCCTTTGACCTCTTCCATGAAGCTGTGTCATTCAGATTTACAGAAGCTGGGGGAAAAGTCTCTGCCATTAGCAGCTGACATGCTCAGGCAGTTAATCTCTCACACTGTCCAAAATGCACAAGGCATTTGCAATCTGAACTACATCGCTTTGCAAGGGGATGGGTGTCTTCCCGCAGTGGAATGCTGCCCCTGGTGCAGTGAGAGACCCTGGGGGAAGGCAGCCCCGAGCCCAGTGACACCAATCCTTGGGGATGCTCTGGGAGGGGAGCAGCTTTCTGGAGCCAGAGACAGCCTTCCCTGGGTAGGTCCTGCCTTCAGGTGCCTCCCTCCTTCAAAAAGACCATGCAACCCTCCTTGCACTATTGCAAAAAGCACAAGCCAGCTTGCAGAAGGCATCTGACTGCACAAGGAGCTACCAAGCTACCCCTATCAGGAACCTGGACAGGTAACAGCTACCCAACATATCGTCCATTTGCTTTCTCAAAAGGATATACCCTCAGTTTTATGCTTTTAATACAAAAAAGAGATACACTTTGATACTTGCTACTGATTTGTGAAGGCACTGGATTTTGAGATTTATGGATTGCACAGCATTGCTCTATATTGTAACTTGCTCTTCAGCTCGTTAGAGCTGGACAAGACCTTGGAACTGGCGGCCTTGCTGTCAAATCAGTATTTGCAAGTGCTAAGCACAAAGGCACCATCTGAAGCCGACTCACATTTTGCCGGAAGGTTTCCTTGCCACCAGGGGGGTGACAGCAATTTTGTCTCATGCCAATGAGCAGGGCCTGATTCTCAAGATGTTTATCTAAAACACAGGTGAAGCTACTCCTCTAAAGCCTGCTGCTCTGGAGCTGCGAGAAGTGAAACACCATGTCAACCACAGGAAAAAAAACCCACACAAGCAAGAGTAACATACCACGGAGATCCCTGTTGAAGTCATGAAGTCTCCTAATTTCTCCTTCAAGTTTGTTTCTCATTGCTTTGTCCAGAGACTCCCTCTTAGTGGTGGTCTTGACCAAGCCCTCATAAGCTTCTGAAATCCTCTGAATCTCTATTTCAAACTGAAAGGAGAGAGAGCTCCTGTTAAAGCCCAGCAGGAACATGCTGCATCCCAGTGTTTGCCCAGTATGTTCTGACTGTGCACAGGGGCTGGGGCAATGCTCATACCAAGTGTCATACCAGCCGCCAGCTCTACAATGACCAACCTCCCTGGCAAAGGACAGCGTGAAGCTCTGGCAGTGTTGGGTGTTCCTACAGTTGGGACCCCTGCAAACACCCCATGGAGTAGCTCACCATGCCACAACGCCCCCATGACACCCCGCTGGCAGCTCCCAAAAAACCTTGGGGTGGGCTGGACTTGATGTAACTGCTTGGTTGCCTTCGCTCTACAACTGAGGTGGCTGCTTAAACACCATCCATGAGGAGAAACAAAGGAAACTGTGTATTTGTGTGAACTGTATTCTTTCCCAGAAAGGGTTTTAAGAGGCAAGATTTATTATTCTGCCAGATCCCTGATCCAAAACTTAGCTCTGAGCTCTGCATGCCACCAGAAGTGTTTTAGGCTCAGCTCTTGACCTCATAGCAGTTTTAAACTATTGCGGTCTACTCCTTTTCATCCTTGACTGAAGACTGCCCTATACAAGATGAAACTCTCTGTAACAGACGAAACCAATTGGTTTGGGTTTTCAATTTTCTTAACTTCATCTCCTTAAAATCTGGCAAACTGCAGGCAGGGCATGCAGAGGAAGCCCTTAGCAGTGAACCTGTATCTTAAGACCTGAGCCCACAAGACTGACAGGAAGATAGTCCTGGGCAAAGTTTTGCTTTTCAGTTCAATCCACCCAACTCTTCTAATAAGCTAGTGTCATGTTGAGCGTTACAGCTTTGCTAAAATCATTGCTGCAGGAATGATCAACACTGATACGGAAATCCGCTCCTGCATGCCTGGCCCTTGTGTTTGTGGAGAAAAGCTTGATAATGAGCGCAGGCTGGAAAACCATGAGATATATATATAGCCTCCCACATACCTTTCTAATTCTGGCACTTTTTTAGCCTATTGAATTGTGGGTGGGACAGTTTCATGATTTGTGAAGCCAGGTTGCGAGTCCACCTCCACTTGCTTTGGAGGTAGGTCCCACTCCAGGGGTCAATAAGCTTCAGGTGTAATTTGCCAGCTGCAGCACTTGCAGAATAAAAGTTTCAGGGATGCTGGAGCTGTCACCCTACCGTCTGTGTAGGAACCTGCAGCCAGGCTCCAGCAGCCTGGATCTGCGCTTCTCACAATGCTAGGGCCACTCAGTCTGGATACGGCCCATGGGCAAGCAGCACCTCCAAACCACGCAGCGAGGAAAGCCTGGCAGAGCCATGATGGGGAAACTCAGATACCTTCCCCAATTTCTGCTTTCAGCTTGCTCAGACACAAAAGCTGAAACAAGCGTTATGTGCAAAGCCCACAGTGTGGACCCCATGACAGCTGCAGCTTTGGATAAGTACTTTGCTGGGTATCACATCACATATCTCACTTGGTGGTGATTTAACAGTTCACAGGCATTTCACACACATACAAGCCACTCCTCTACATGCATAAGATTAAAAGGTACCATATGTAGATTAGTTCTCAGCTGACAACTCTCCACAGCTCCAAGAAGAGGATGACCTGTTGAACTGGCCATATCCCATGCTATGACACTCCTTCTTGGATGCACTACAAACTTAGTCAGATTATTCTGACCTTCCATTTTGTTTTGTTTAAAGCAGGAGCTCCAGGAAGCCCCGTTACATTTTCCCTAACCTTATCTAGAAAAGCTGGTCCTTCTTCCCCACCCTGCTGATGCATGGCCAGACACCAAGCATATTCCCACCACAAGGACCACATGCTCAGAGGAACACTGCATAAATCCAAACCTGTTTGAAGTTCAGACTGAACCTTATAGCGGTTCAAAAAAAGTCAATGAGTTTTATTCTGCCTCATATGCATGGCAACACAAGCTTGTACAAAGCCTCATCAAAAAGTCTGAACTTTTTTGAGAAAATCACCTTGAGCACTGTGCACAGTTCTGGGCCCCACAATGTAAGAAGGGTGTGAAGGTGCTTGAATGCATCCAGAGGAGGGCAACAAAGCTGGTGAAAGGGCTGGAAGGCATGTTCTATGAGGAGCAGCTAAGGACTTTGGGCTTGTCTAGTCTGGAGAAAAGGAGGCTGAGGGGTGGCCTTATTGTTCTCTGCAGCTCCCTGAGGAGGGGAAGCAGAGAGGGAGGTGCTGAGCTCTTCTCCTCGGTATCCAGCGACAGGATGCATGGGAATAGTTCAAAGTTGTGTCAGGGGAGTTTAGACTGGACATTTGGAAGCATTTCTTTACCGAGAGGGTGGTCACACACTGGAACAGGCTTCCTAGAGCAGTGGATGATGCCCCAAGCCTGTCAGTGTTAAAAGGCATTTGGACAATGTCCTTTAACTTGGTCAGCCCTCAACTGGTCAGGCAGTTGGACTAAATGATTGTTGTAGGTCCCTTCCAACTGAAATATTCTATCCTATTCTATGACTATGACCTACAATCAAAAATCTGTTTCATGTGAATCTTCCACAATCAAAATGAATTAGTTACTCCAATAACAGCATAATTTCAGCTACTTGGTTCTGTTACAGCTTTTTCTTCAGATCAGTGTGACCTCCGCTAGCAAAAGTTGTCTCTTCCTATAAGTAGTTAGAGGCTATATTCAAGCTACCTCGGATTGCTCTCCTCAACCATTTAAGCAGATTGAGTCTCCTTGGTTTGGCTTAGCAAAAATAATTTTTAAAGCACTTTCCTCAATCCTTAACTACACAATCCCAACCAGACACTGTGCTCAGCTGGGTGCCCTGACACCTGCAGTTCCTGTGCCTCCCCTCTCCCAGGGTGAGCCACTATCTGCAGGAGAAGATGTCTGCTCCAGAGAGCTCGTACCACAGTGAAGCAGATTTGCCAACATGGCAGGGGGGGGTCCACAGCCCAACAGTCCTACCCAATGGTGCTGGGCTCTGCTCTGCCTGTTACCTGCTGTTACTTCCCAAAACACATCACCACACAAGTCTCCTGCAGCCCCAAAGGCAAAGACTTGCTGCAGGAAAAGAATCTCCATCAGCACTGAAATTTAAGGAGTGCAGAAGGACAGCCATAAATTGTGTTGGCATTTCTCAGCAGCTCTGGGATTTCCTTCCCCTTCTTCTATAGAGGGGAAAATACAGTTTAGCCTCTTCTCTGCCTAGCAGCTCCTAGAGCCGACCCACTCAAACAACCCACACACACAGCACAGGGAATGGCCAGCCCAGCCTGGCAATTAAACTTCAGCAAGGTAACACCGCCCAACAAAAAAAACAGAGAAAAAAAAGATAAAATAATGCATTTCTTTGCCAAAAAAAGCTCACGGTTAAATGCGCACAAGCCCCTCTTCCCCTCAACTTTTTAGCTAAGAAAACCAGACAACTTGTCAAAGAGCACAGGGATTAATCACCACCTTGTACCTCTCTGCAAAAAGTCTGTTCAGACATGACTGAAAATTTGACAACCCTTAGGGCTGATCTGTTCTTATGAATGCCCACGGAGCCTTCCACATCAAGCTGATTTTCTCCGATTTCTTCTCCTATTCTGTAATGAATAAAAGTGATGGGAGGGTCACCCTAGCTAGAGTAAAATTGTTATGCACAAGACAGACAAGAACTACTCCTCATGACCCTTCCACTTCCAACAAGAGGGAAGAGTTTTCATGCCCAAAGTATGTAATTTAACTCACTGTCATGCTTTCAGAGGTGATGTTCAGCTGAAACTGTGGGAACAGAGGAGGACCTGCCCTGCCCTTGTGTTCAAACACAGGAAAAACAGCATGGGGGGGATACTGTGTGTAAAGGCTTTGGTTCATGACATTTTCCCAAAGAAAGAATGCACTTGGGCATGTGTTTCACTTTAATACTCCGCTTACATTCCCTCAAAGTCAAGGGGACTAGAGTCTACACTCCGTTGACTGAAGTGAGACTTCAGCCCATGCTTGAATACCTTTCTGTTGGTGTCTGATGCAATCGACTCGCAGGGCATCCAAGATAAAGAGAGAGCCATTTCCCAGAGTGTAAAAGGAAATAGGAATATTTTTAGGGCATCGCACTCAAATACCTTTTACTGAACAACGCAGCTTTTGTAAAATTAATAGCTGGAATATTTCTTTTTGCCCACAAATGCCGCAGGGAAGTCAGCATTAAAATCTTTGCAGACCTCTTCACAAATAGTTAACATTGCTGTAAAAATTTCTCAACTGTTTACTAAATTCTGTGAATAAACTCATCTCATCTGGTGGCAGAGGAGGAGGCTGAAAAGACAACAGCAGCTACAAAACAACAGGTCTTTTTTCTAACCGGTTTCAACAGATTGTCACAGATTTTTCCCAAAGCTGAGGCTGGGACATGGTCTCTCAGAGCTACCTCTTCTCCTGTGACGGATGTCTCCAAGAACACCCTGATCCCACACAGCACAGAAAAAACTGAGCTCCTATTTAGACTCTTAAATTCAGAGAGAAAAGACCTGCAGCCTAAGCCCATTTGCGTATAAGCAGTGGGAAGACATAAATGAAACAGCAGTGTAGGATCCTAAATAACTCATTTGATCTGGGCCCTTGGGACCCAAAGCCAGCAGATCTGGGGAGCGTTTCTGCTTTTGCTTCAGTGAGCTCTCATTTTTAAGCAACTTCTACTTCGTTTGATTTGACTCTTCATCTTGTCACCCCAGGCAGTGTGCAAGACATCACCCTGCTCCACTGAAAATTCCAGCTTGCATACAGAAAAGAAGGTGCAGGATCTCTTTGAAAAAAGGTTTTTAAGCAACATCTTTACCAAATGGTTCCTTCAGATAAGGAGGCAGTGCTTTTTGAACCAACATGTTCAAAGGTGGGTGTCTCAACATCAGCTTTTAGAAATCCATACAGCAGTCACTGAAAGCCTCTGAGATGACCAAGTTAATGCATTTCTAAATAATGAGCAATCCCACGATGGCTGTTACACTTCCAAAGAGTGCGGAGTGCCACATGAGCATATTGTGGTGGAGAAGACCACTCGAGACAGATGTGGCCATGCTCTTCAAATGCTTCTCACCCACTGCTCTACCACCTGTGTAGATGGTGCAGGACCCAGCTGCAGCAGGAGCAGACTCTGCCTATGGGAGACTTGCAGGGAAAGTTGTGGAGAGGCCAGCACAGAAGGATGGAAGGGGCAAGTCCTCAACTGAGAGGCATGCGATGGGCTGCCCCATTTTGTCCTAAAGGCAGGGGAGCCCACAGGCCATGAAGCACAGGATTACACTTCTGGGAGACCACCATGGAGAGGCATCGGTTAGAGATGGCCACTGGTGCATGCCCATTGCAGTGACAGGACTATGAACAGCTTGGGGGACCCAAATGCAGAACCACCAAGGTGGCTGCCCTGCCCAGGCCCCATCCCCACCTCTCCACATACCTTCTGCAGCTTGTCTGCCTTCTCGTAGTACCCCTCCAGCTCCTGCCGCAGCATGTGGTTCTCCTCAGAGAGCATCTCTACCATCTGCTGTGCCCGCTCCACGATGGCAAAGGCATCGGGCGTCAGCTGCTGGCCTGGTGGCGTCGGTGTCTGGGCAGCAGCAGGGGCCGGCAGCGGGGGCAAGGCGCCTGGGAGCAGAGGGCCGGTGGTGGCAGTGGTGGCCTGCGAGGACATGGGGCTGTGCTGCTGGGCTGGTGGCGGCGGGAAAGGTGGCTGGCATTGTCGGCTGTGGGAGAGCACACACAGGGGAGGCATTAGAGCCGTGCACCCTTGAAATGCACACAGGAGCTTTCGCCTAATGACTGCATGGTTTATTAATAGAGTTATAACTGTACGGTCACAATTCCGGTCCTTAGTCACTCCTAAATACCAACAATCACAGCAGGGACTGGGCAAATTGTCTCCTTGCCTGCTCTTGACAGTGATGTATACATCTGGCATGAACGGATAAAAGAAGCGTTGACTCAAAACCAGCATTTTTGCCTAGGTGTGCAGCTAATATTTCAGCAGCCAGCCAGCTCCTCCCTGCCCCCCCTTGCCACAAACCCCACTGCTGAGAAGCGTAAATTGGCGGGCTTAAAGGGAAACACAAGGGATGCATTACTCACCCTTTGAACACTGCTCCGTGCCTGGAGCGAGACCGGCTGATCGGCCGAATTGGGAGGTGAGAGGAAGTGATGTGAGCAAAGCAGCATCCCCGAGTGGCTTTAGCAAGCAGCAAAGGGAAGGGCTTCTGCAGAGCTGCTGGAGGCACAGCCCCGGTCAATCACGGCGAGCCACGAAAGCTATCTTCCAGTGCGAGACCTCATTGTGTCACTCCCTGTCTAACGGCATCCATCACCCACTGGGCTCACGTCAAGGAAGGTGAAGAAGTGAGTGGGCGGTGGACCTGCTTGTGGGCTAGGCTTTCTGATGGCAGGTGGCTCTTTAATCCACCCGAGTCACACTTTGCAGTGGCTGGAGGATAACCCAGGAGAACGTCTTATCAATGAGGGTAACCCTGCAGGTAGGACCAGAGACCCTCACTTCTGTCCTGCATTTCAGCCCTGCGAGGCTGAGAAGGAAGACTGCCTCTGTTTCAAAAGGAGGAAATTCCAGCAGGGAGCAGCTCAAAGCTTGACTGCACCAGACCCATCTCCATCCCTCCATCCACCACACAGGCAGCCTCGGAGCCTTGGCCAGGGCAAGTGGCCCCACGCAGAGCCCTGCTGTGCACAGGCTGAGCCACTCCTCAGCCCAGATGCCAAAGTTGTGAAATTTCTACACCATGCTTGCCTAAGAGACTCAACTCACACCATGCAGGACATCTGTGTCAGAGCCCAGTCTGGCTGGAAAATAAGCTGGCTGCTGGATCCCACCTGAAGTCTGCAATCAAGCACCTTCTGAAAGCTGTATTTTAGATTAACCACAAGCTAACAGGCTTGCTGTAGATATTGCTGCCTTTATTTCTGTACCCTGCACAAGACAGGAGGCCTAACGAACAGATGTATTTACCTCATTTCGTCTCAAAGATCCATGAATGCTGGTTTTTTAGACAATTTTGCGCTATATATATACATAATAAATATGATTACTGTTGTCTTCAGCACCTACACAGCTTCTCAAAGCGGGGTTTTCAAAAGCTCTCGGCATTGGCTTAATTCTACTGACAATAACCTGCCACTGCCTTCAACTGCAACAGACCAAAATGAAAAGCAAAGGCAATGTTAAAGCCCTGCCCTAAAAGCGAATAGCGCTGACCTAAAAAGCTTGTCCCCACCAACCCACAGGACGGTGAGGAAAGCCAGCAATTAAGTCCTATCTTCTGTCCAAACTAGAAGGAAAGCAAATAGGGCCCTGCAGCCCCCCAGAAGCAACACACACACAGCCCCGCTCTCCCACAGCGGCTCTCGTGCTTTGCCCAGTGCACCCACCATGGCCTGGAAAGGTACTGAAATGGAGCAAAGACCAGTGATGAGACCATTCCCAAACATGAGCACACTGCTAGCCTGCCCAGCAGCACAGACCCTGGTCCAGGCTCAGTGTCCTTGGGAAGAAGATCCCAGCAAAGCTTCATGCAGCCAGCACTGGGAAAGTCTGTGCTGAGCTCACCCTGGCCTGGAGACGACTTACCTGCACAGCACAGACATACCCTAAGGCTGCGTCTCCCTTAGTAAATTAAACATCCATGGAGGCAGCTCAGGAGCATAGGAGAGGAGCTATTCCCCCCAGGCAGCTCCCAGGGTCAGAAGGGTTTGCTTTCAGCCCCAGGCACGTTACTACTCTGACAGAGGTGCAGGCTAATGACTAAGGAGCTAACTATCTACTCGAAGTGGATAAAACTTTCCAAATGCAGGAGGTCAGGAAGGTGCTGTGTGACACTACACAGGGCCAGCAAAATATACAGTAATTCATAGAATCACAGACTGGGTTGGGTTGGAAGAGATCTTTAAAGGTCATCTAGTCCAACCTCCCTGCAATAAGCAGGGACATCTTTCTCTACATCAGGTTGCTCAAAGCCCCACACAAACTGACCTTGAACACTTCCCGTGATGGAGCATACACAACTTCTCTGAGCAACCTGTGCCAGTGTCTCACTACCCTCAGCATAAAAATTTTCTTCTTTACGTCCAATCTAAATCTACCTTTTCTCAGTTTAAAAACATTGCCCTTTCTCCTGTCACTACAAGCCCTGTTTCTCCATCTTTCTCATAGGCTCCCTTTAAGTATTGCAAGGCTGCAGTAAGGTCTCCCTGGAGCTTTCTCTTCCCCAGGCTGAACAACCCCAACTCTCTCAGCCTGTCTTCACAGGAGAGGTGCTCCAGCCCCCCAGTTTGTGGCTCTCCTCTGGACCCACTCCAACAGATCCATGTCTCACCTGTGCTGAGGACCCCAGAGCTGGACGCAGCACTCCAGGTGGGGTCTCACAAGAGCAGAGTAGAAGGGCTGAACCAACTCCCTGAACCTGCTGGCCACGCTTCTTTTGATGCAGCCCAGGATACAATTGGTTTTCTGAGCTG
>JAVJGI010000014.1:11947822-11971870 GCA_035590275.1 Ibycter americanus | reverse complement strand
ATCTACCTTTTCTCAGTTTAAAAACATTGCCCTTTCTCCTGCCACTACAAGCCCTGTTTCTCCATCTTTCTCATAGGCTCCCTTTAAGTATTGCAAAGCTGCAGTAAGGTCTCCCTGGAGCTTTCTCTTCCCCAGGCTGAACAACCCCAACTCTCTCAGCCTGTCTTCATAGGAGAGGTGCTCCAGCCCCCCAATTTGTGGCTCTCCTCTGGACCCACTCCAACAGATCCATGTCTCACCTGTGCTGAGGACCCCAAAGCTGGACGCAGCACTCCAGGTGGGGTCTCACAAGAGCAGAGTAGAGGGGCTGAACCAACTCCCTGAACCTGCTGGCCACGCTTCTTTTGATGCAGCCCAGGATACAATTGGTTTTCTGAGCTGCAAGTACACACTGCCAGCTCAATCTTTCATGCGCAAGCCCCTTCCACTGAGCTGCTCTCAATCCCTTCATCCCCCAGTCTGAACTGGTACTGGGGCTGCCCCAAACCATGTGCAGGACCTTGCACTTAGCCTTGTTGAACTTTATGAGGTTCACACAGGCCCACTCCTCAAGCCTGTCAAGACACCTCTGGTGGCATCCCTTCCCTCTAGCAAATCAACCGCACCACTCAGCTTGGTGTCATGTGCAGACTTGCTGAGGGTGTGCTCCACCCCACCATCTGTCATTGATGAAGATAATAAATAGTATTGGTCCCAGTATAGACCCTTAAGGGACACTGCTCATCACTGGTTTCCACACGGACATTGAGCCATTGGCAGTAACTCCTTGGACGTGGCCATCCAGCCAATTCCTTATCCATCTAAAAGTCCATCCATCAAACTTATCTCTCTCAATTTAAGGTAAGAATGTGGTGGAGGCCAACACCAAAGGTTTTACAGAAATCTAGGCAGACAACACCAGTAGCTCTTCCCTTGTCTACTGATGCAGTTGCTCCATCGTAGAAGGCCACTAGATTAGTCAGGCATGATTTGCCCCTGCTGAAGCCATGCTGGCTGTCTCTAATCACCTCCCTGTCTTCCATATCTTTTAACGTATCTTCCAGGTGGATCTGTTGCATGATCTTATAACTTCTTAATAAACATTGCAAAGTTTTACCTGCCACTGCTGGTGAAAGTTCTGCTCACGCTGACCCTGCACACTTGTCTCATGCTGCAGTGCACACCACAGCAGCAACACAACAGCACAGAGAAGCAGGAGAAAGGAAACTGCAGCAGTTTTGCTATGCAAAAACACCCCTCATCAAACACCATGCTAGCTGGAGCTGAAAACCATCCCACCCCGCCACAGCAGAGGATGCTGCCACAGCTCTTTCTTCTGTACTGACTACAGTGATTTGCAGTGGTGATCGACATTGCCTTAGCAGGAACGGGGCATCGCAACAGGGGGCATAACATTTTAATTCAGGGTGTTAAGCTACCTTGCTCTCTTGCATCTGTCATGAGCTATGTGGCCAGAAAGGAGAAAAGCATGTATTCCCACCCCCAAGCTGACTTTCTGGCTGGTGTATATCTGCGCTGTGGCCTTTGGACAGGGTTCAGCCAACCCCAGGGCTGCAAAACAACTTGTCATTCAATGTGGTGGTCCCATGGCAGCCCCAGAGCTTCCAGACGCTGGCACTGCATTAAGGTGCTGCTCCCTGCTCACCTGTCTTTGGAGTTTACTGCCTCTCTAGCCTCACCACTTCTGCTTCCTGCTGGGACCTTGCAGCAGGATGCTGGGGGGGGGTGTCACACTGACCTGGGGGGCTCATTGTACCTTCCTTAGACCAAAACCACATCTCCTAGCTGTGCCCAGTGATCCAAGGCCATGTGAACCAGTAAGCCCAGCGAGCCCTGTGCTGAGCTGCTCTGTAAATTGCAAGAATAGCCTGCCATGGGCACAGCTCTCACTGTCCCCACACTGTCTCCTTCCTTCTGGTGCTCCAGCATGTAAAATCTGCCAAGGGATGCCACATCCACTGTGGGACTGGAAATTTTTTTTGGCTCAGAAATGTGAATAAAGAACATCATGAGTGAGGGATGTCACTGACGATGTAAAAGATGCTCCGCAGGCACATGCAGACACAGCCAAGCATCTGGTACCTCATAACTGCTGCTGACAGCAAGTTTGCCCTTGCACATTTTACCACAGCAATTAATTCAGCTAAGTGTGAGTTTGTTTGCCTTTACCAAAATAAGGACAGAGCTGATGTTATGCAAATAAAAGCCCAGCTGTCTGGACATAGTTATACCTCTACAAAGACATAGATTTGCTACAGGTGCAGATTTTCTCACTTCTTTATTGGAATAGCTTAGAGCAATGTAATTATTGAGTCTAAACTGAGTCTAAACCAGTGGAGATACAGCAATTTTTCTTTTTCATTATGAAGTAGAGCAATCTTTGATCATAGACACACCCTTTAAATGCTTGCAGGTATTCTTGACACGGTACTCTTTGGAAATCTCAACCTCTCATCAATTTGCTCTTCATGCTCTTCAGGCTGTTTGGCTTTATGCTACAGAGCGAGGAAAGATCCTTGGGATCTCCACTTTTTTCAACTGCAAACCACTTATTGAGCTACTAAAGATTTACATGCTGTAGCAGTAGCCAGGCATCAGAGTCTCAATAGCCGGGGCCACGGGAGAGATTCTTTGAAGTGTTTTCCAGCTTGGAAACTGAATGGGCACAATGGACATCATGCTTTTTGAACCACAACTGTTCAACAAAATGAACACGTTTCTGACTTTCTTTTTACTTGTGTAATCTGTCCCAATTTAATTCTGATTTAGCCAACTGCAAAACCTGAGTGTCTATGCAATAAAATCAACACAGCGATTCACATTAACCAATCAACATTTGTAGAAATCAGAAAGTTATAACATCAGCTTAGTTCACATCCAACCTCTCACATAAAAGCTCCAAAGAAACGAAGCAATCAGGATTATCCTGAGCTCCTTTGGGCTTAGTAAAGAATGACATTGTCAAAGCGCTTCCACTGTATTTTAAATGTTGATCTTACTCTGCATTAGGGCAGGTTAAAATCTTCCAGCTAAACACATTTCATCAAAAATCATCCTTCTTAAAAGCATGAAATAGTGGAACATAATGAGTTTTGTATATCTCTGCAACATTTCAGCTACATTTCTATTGAAAATATCTATTTTTGTTGACATTATCGTAGAAGTAGGATTCTACGTATTTCTGCATTGCAATGTAAAGAAGAAAAAACAAAAAAACCTGAGGAAACCAGCTTTTTGAGTAGGGAGCACCAGGCAGGCAATGAGCCTTTCCAGGACTACCATGCCACGGTCACCAGACTGGACTCTACCTTTAAAGTGACGTATAGCCTGTGATATATATAATAGGTTGTTCTATGTAGCCTGCAATACAGTGTCTGCAGCAAAATACTTGACCATGGACCTTACTTTCATGAGAAATCCCTCAGAATTCAGCAAGGTCACCCAAGCCCCCAAATTTAGGCATGGTCTTAATACACCTCTTATACTCGAACTCCTGGAAGCAAGAATGACCAACACAGCTGAATTCTGGGGGAATTTGTAGCTGTATGTAGGAATAAGAAACCATGAAAGGACAATTAGTGATAAAATCCACTTGCTGTTGACCACCAGGAAATCATAAATACAGAAGAGCTATTGCTTGATAAAGCAGGGCAGTATTAGGAGTTAGTAAAATGAAAATACCTGTAAAAGTTCTGGAAAAGAAATTCCACTTCTGCCCTGCTACAGGCAAAATCCAGCTGTCCTCTGTATGAGGAGGAAGCGCAGCCAGTGGAGGAAGGACTTTGCTTCCAACATACCATGGCATTTACATTCATAATTATAATGCCCTCCTCTAACCTATTTAGCTCATCTTTCCTTGAATGCTCTGCCTTCCTTGCCTCTAGGGCAGACTAGCCTACTTCATCTCTCAAAGACTCTCCCAAGGGACTTCATCTCACAACTTCACATATCTACTGTGGATGCTCTAGCTGAGTGAGCAAAGAGAAGGAGATGTTTCTCAGGTGCAGTTCTTTGAAGCTGCCTTAGGCTTTTATCTTACAATAAGAGTAAAAAGTGTGTAAAGGGTGCTTATTCCTGCCCATTGACTGGGAGCCTTGAGGCTGGGTACCAATCTCAGACCCAGGTGTCTACCTGACTTCAGCTATGATCTCTGTAGTCATGAAGCTAACTTCAAATGCTATTCTTTATAGCTATGAATAACATAGGGGTTAAGCAGTTAAACACAGGGGAATCTGTTGTCACCATGCAGGAAAGAGACAGGATCCTGGGAAAGTCAGTAAGCCCAGTCTGATGGTCATGGTGCAAGGAAACACAGTTATAGACCCATCATTAAATGCTGATTACAGCCAGAAACGGGAGAACACTTTCCACAGCCAAGATGTAGCTCTCATGGCATCCTTTGGCTTGTGGAATCAGCAATAGTTGCAGAATGTTGTAAACACAGAGGTTTAATTTCAAAAACCATTTTGCAGACTTGGACTCGCATCTCCAGAATTCATCATTTTGTTAGTAATGTTTGTTAGTGCTGGAAAGACTTGGCCCAGCTTTTTCGGGGATGATTGCATCAAGATTTGCAGGGCAAAAATATCATCTGGAAAGACACACAGTGCATTAAACATATCCTCCGTAGTTAAGAGAGGGACAGGATATCCTATTTCTTCACAGGGATCCACACTCAGAACAGATATTCCTTCTAAAGCCCAGATGATTTTCAGCAAGGAAGAGGTGCCTTCCTCAACCCCTGTACTCCTAGAGGAACCAAATGGGACAATAACACAGAAGGGTACGAAGAAATTACATGGGCATCACCCAAGCTGTGGGAACAGCTTCATTTCTCTTTCATTTATTCTAATGAATAGCAGATTAGACCAGGAGATGATACAAAGCTCTTCTGCAGGGCTGCCAGCCTCCACGCCAGCTGGAAGCACAGCCTCAGACCCATGCTCATGCTTGGGCTATCCTTGCAGGGAAATGCCAGCAGAAGTCAGCTTGGGCGCGACATCCCTCAGCTCAGCCATGCTGCCAGCATGCCTGCCTGCCTGCCTGCCTGCCTGGGGTGTCTCAGGGAGGAAAAGGAGCTCCTTGTAGTCCCCTCTGCAGCCACAGACATGTGGTTGAATGGGTAAATATCAACAGGTTATCTGAAAACAGCAGTAATAGGGTGTGGGGCGGGGAGTGATTAATACACAAATAACCAGAGAAGCCACGGACTATTCTGGCAGTTAAATATAGGCTTCTACATCTAGGCAGGGTGGAATTTTATGAGGCACATAAAAAACTGGGATATCTTTAAAAACAACTGAGATTTATTCTTCAGTTGCATGCCATCTTTTAAAATGCAAGGATTATATCGGAATTAAAAGGTGCCTGCATGATTGACTTCCGCATGTAGCCACGAATGAAGTCCCCTCAACAAGCAGTGCTGTTTCCAGTTCAAGGCTTCATTTGCATTATACAGGCTTTTTATTAACAGTGCAGAGAAAGAAATCATTCTGGATGAAAGACATCAGGATCTGACAAGGGCCACTGGGAGCAATTAAGAGGATTCATTGCACTGAGTGATCTGGATCAGTGCTTAAACAGGGCATGGAGAAACAATATGGACTTGAGCAGGTCCAAATTCATCCTCCCGGGAATAAATACAGCAAGCTACAGTAAAAGGGTGGGAAATCCTACCCTGGGCTGTGACCACCCTCACATGCCTGACCGGATAACAAGCTGGATAGGGAGCTCCCAGTGTGCCAACGTCTGAAACAGCAAGTGTTAATGAGCTACATAAGTGAGGAACACCGAGTTGCATTGCAGAGGTGATATTGTATCTGATTAGCCTCTGGTTCAGCTGGTACCGCAATGGTGTCCAGGTCGTCTTTCCATAGTGAAAAAAACGTTTTTTGACAACAGCGAAATAATTATGGGACTCCAGGCTCCATCTGTTAAATGTATTAAAGGACCGAAAGCACAGGGCTCCTCACTGTATCTAACAAAGATACTGCAAAATCCCAACTGGTAACTACAAAACACAGGCTAAAACTAAGATGCAGATCTGTGCCAGAGATGGCAAGTAGCTAGTGGAACAAGTCTGTAAAGGCTGTGATGGATTCTCCAGACAGCGAGCGTTACAATCATCAGGACTGAATGTTTCACAAACTGGAATTAATTCACAGTGTTGTATAATAGATTACATTAGATTATTTCCAAGCCCTTTTACCTGACAAGCTGCAACTCTCTGAACATGCACCTAAGGAACGTTAGCAAAGACACCATTCAGGAATAGCTGCACATCTAGGAAAAGAAAGGTTTTCTAAAGATTGTTACACTTGGCCAGCTTATAGCATTCAGAAGTTGTGAGTCAGGGCCCCAGGCACCATGCAACTGGCTTAAAAATACTGGTATTTTAAAACAGGAACAAATACCAGTTCCTTTTTATTTGCCTTCTGGGTTTTTGGCCTTTTAAACATCAGGGTTCAAGCTCTGCTCTGCAATCATGATGTCCAAAAGGCAGAGGTCCCTAAGTCTAATTTCTATAAATGCTGAGATTACTGCAGCATCGCATGATTCTAGGAGGTCTTCAGGACAATACTAAGTATCTTGAGATTTACAGTAAAGTTGTGAGATTTCACCACAGTGATTCTAAAGGCAAGGTTTCCTTTAAAATGAGCCATATGCAAAAAGTAAGCCAAACCAAAAAAGCAAGTTCAGCAGCAGCTGCAGTTATCCCATCTACTTCAACAGCTCCCTGCCAGCATTTGTGGGTTTCTAGCCACACTTCTCTTGTCACAGAAGGACGGGGGGATCAGTGACCCTACAGGTCTTTTCCGGCCCTCATGTCTGTGGGCACTTCCTCTGGACCAATGCAGCTCTGTGCTTCTCTCCTTTCTTTTCTAGAAGACAGAAGCCTTTTGCATAGTCCCTGTCCAGAGGATGCCAGGATGGATGAGCTGGAGAACAGATATACAGCCAGGACAGAGGGAAGGGGGTGCTGGGATATATGAGATTCCCATCTGACCACAGGCAAAGCTGTGTTTCCATTAGCTTCTTTCCCAGGCCCTCCCAACAAGATGAAAGTTGGAATTTCTCACCTCACTTGCTCCTCTAACAGAAAAAGTAGCCTCTCTAAATCCTACTCTTTCATTAACCTTATGAAACTGGGCAGTCCCCTACCTTGACCTCTCTTATCGAGGTCCTCTATCCCAGCCAGATGGCTGGCTGTGAGCCTCCCCAGAGCCCAGGTAAGGGGGGAAGCAGTGAGCAAGAGCAGAGGCACAGGAAGGTTTGAGCTTGGGAGCAACCCAGCAGTGTAACAAGTCCTCGGCTCTCCTCCAGCAGTGCTCAGGGGCTGCCACCCAGACAAATTCTCTAGCAGAGATGGGGCTAATGTCCCCAGACAGGTAACATGCCTTTACCCTCTCCATAGAGAGGAATATTTGGGGCAGAGGCCGTTTTGTGAAATTGCATTTTAACCATTCCAGACCTTGGCAAGCCCATCCTGCAACACAGCCTGAGATGTGCACAGGGATGCACCAGAGCACAGCTGCTGCAGACAGAGAAATGGCAAGTGATGGAGCACACAGGGATTACAGCCACTTCCTAAAAGCTTTTGTCACCCAAATCTTCCCAGGTAATGAAGACTATAAGGGGATCCTGCAGCCCATGGGGCCAGTTATAAACTGGGATATGGCACTGGAGAAGAGACCAAACCAGTTCACACCAATTAAGAACAAGCCCAAGTAACGCCAGTGGTGAGTATTTCAGTGCACCCAAACAAAGTGAAAAGTCGACATCCCTGTATCAAAAAATATCATAGAAAGAAGCCTGAGATGAGGATGAAAACCACCGCTTTGCTGAGACCCAGAGGCTCGCTGTCTGACTTCTCCTGCAGTCAAATGACCCGCCAGCCGCTGGCACTGTGCAATGCAATGGCACAAGATACAGTCTGCAAGCAAGCAGCCATGCTGCTAGTGTTAATTACTACCACCTCACATGTAGGCGGCAAGAACACGTGTGCAGGAAATCTCCCCCAAAATCCAGGCACGGTGTGAAAGGAGCCAAGAAGGACCTGAAAATCCCCATCTGTACACCAGGGCCCAGAACCATGTTAGAGAAACCACAAAAGAGACCATACGCCTTAGACCAAACGTAGCTTTGGTGAAACACCCCCCAGCCATGCCAACCTCCTGAACTACCCCTGGAAACGCATGCTACAGCAGCCAACAGGGATATACGCAGACCAACAGCTATTAAGGTCCTTGCTCAGCTGCAAGAAAGACATCACCTAAAATGTTTTTTATGTCTGAAAACTGCAGCAGCTCTGCTCTGCCACACTGTCAGTCCTCTGCTACACAACACATCCCTCCAGTGTCCCTACACCTGCCAGGAGGGACATTTCTCCACAGTCATGCAAAGAAAACAGCACACAGGGAGACCAGGCATCCCCTCTGCAGTGCGATTTGGGGATTAAACCATGCTGCCTTACCAGGAATGAGGAGTAACCACTACCACAAGCTAGTGGGTTTCTCTCCACAGTTGCTGGGGTGATCCAGCAGCACCTTAGAGTAAAGTTGGGGGCTGGCCCGTGCTGCCAGCATGGAAAACTGCACTGAAATTGAAGGGTTTCTCAGCATTAACCTTGCTGATCAGGCACGGGGGAAAGGTTCTGGAAGTGGCACCAAAAGGTTTCCCACTCGACACCAGTGCTGTTCCTGAAGCTGTTAGCTGAAGCAGTGCATGCAGTGCCCATGTCCACTTGCTTACAGGGACTCTGCAGAACAGACTCTGGGTATTGAATCAGCATTTTCTAAGAGTGATAAAAAACCCCAAACCAGCTCCTTCTCTGGGGGATGAATCTGCTTGGGGCTGGAGATGTTTGTTAGCATTGCAAATGGCTGTGGGAGAGCATGGCCCCAGTTGGACCCTGTTGCCCTCAAGTTCATATAGCTGTTTCTTAGCATAAACAGAGATTTTCGCTGATCTCTTGAAAGTATCATCTTGCTCTAAAAAAATTGCATACACTCCACACAGTGGTAGGCTGGTAATCAAAACACACGTGTAGCTGGAGGAAGGCCAGTGGCGCTCAGCGCAGGCCCTCCGCTTGTCACAACTGTCTTGCAATATTCACCAAAGCTGTGCTCTGAGTTGCCCCCCACCTGGACACGAAACCCATCACTTCTGCAAACGTGGAAAGGCAGAGCATTCTCTCTGTTGTTCTGTGCCTTACGAATTTTGGAAAGGAAGAGCTGGGTCAGCTGTGCCACCTTTTCTCCATGCCTGCACTGTGGCAAGGTAAGTGCATGCAACTGAAGTTGACGCCAACAAAACCTTTGGGGATTTTGGGGTGAGTGAAGACCTAATGAGGCAGCTTGCAACACAAAACCCACTCACATTCACACCAGACAACTCCAGCCCTTTAAATCCAGCAAAATACTGTCCAGGAGGTCAAAGAGACAGGGATGAGACAGAGAAACACTTGCATTCAGGTACAGCAAGGAAAAGGGAGCCCTCAAGGCACAGGCTCGCCTCTGAAGGAAGCAGTCCTGCCTGGGTGCTGGGCAGGACCCGTGCCGCTCGCAGGGATCAGCACACAGCGAGTAAACACTCTGGATTACTTTTAATGCGCTTGGAATAAACCCATGCTCACGGGGAGGCCTGGCACGAGGGGCCCCATACCATGAAAGCCCCACGTGAGCTCCATTGGGAGGATTTAAGTAGGGCATAAGCAGCCTGTATGCTTTATATAGCCCTCTTGGGGACGCAGGTGCCTCCGCCAGCTGTCCCGTGCGGGCCTGGCTGCAGGGGTGCAATATCCCCACCATGTGCCTGAGGCTGAAGCTCACGGGGCCACGTCTACATGAGGCCCAAGCCCCGCAGAAGCTGGTTCCTCCAGCCAGGGCAGGATCAGGCCCCTCTGGCAGACCCACCCGCCCTTGACAGCCATTACCTGCTGACCCCATACTCCGGGGGTGGCTGGTAGCGGACGATGGCCACCTCTGCCCGGGCGGGCTGGGCGGCGGCGTAGGAGGCCTTGAGGACATCCTGTGCCGGCTGCTCGCCGTAGAAGAGCCCGTGCTCCTGCGCCTTGCTGCCGGGGGCCGCCGCCTTGCCCTTGTAGGGGTACTCGGGTGGTGGGCCCCGTGGGTCCGTGGCCTTGCCAGATGGCGGGGCTGCCTTGAAGCCCTTCCCGCCACCCGGGGCTGGGGGGTGCTGCTTGGCCCCGTTCCTCTCCAGCGAGAGCTGCATGATCCTCTCGCTCAGCGAGCGGACGTGGCCCTGCTTCAGCTCCTTCAGCGCTTCATCCTTATGCGCCTGCCCGCTGTTGGCCCGGTTCACCGTCGGCCTCCCCTCCGTCCTGGACTTCTGGCTGGATGCGCCATAAAAACCCGGCGCGGCGGCAGCGGCTGGCGGTGGCGGCTGGCCGCGGAAAAACTGAGACTGGGCCTTGGCCTCCTCGTAGGTGGGGAGCTCCTCGGTGCCGTGCGGGGTCTGTGGGGCCCGGGGCTGCTTCTCCATCACAGCACTGTCCCCCTGGTGCTCCTGCCCCTGCGGTTCCTGCCGCCCCGACGGCTGGACCATTGGGGGGTCTTCGGGCGCGAGGTTTTCTGCGGAAGAGAGAGTGCTGGCAGTGCTGTTGGAGGGGCCGGCGCTGCCCGTCGCCTGGTGCTGTATGGCCAGCAGGTTCATGTTCTCGCTGGGGTTGCCATACCTCAGCCGCTCCTGAATCAGGCGCTGCAGGACGGTGCCGGCTGCCACCTCCTCCGCCCCTCGCATCTCCGCCTCTGGGACCCGGCGGAAGCTGGGTGGGCGCAGGGTGCAGAGGGCCTCCTCGGCTGGGCAGGGAGAGAGAGAGGCCACCATTAGCTCTGCTGCCCGGCAGGTCCGGTGTCCCCTCCTTTTTTCCCTCCTACAGCCCACAGCTGTGACCCCCTGCCCAGGATGCACCCCAGGGGCAGTGCCCTGCCAGGGTCCCCCTGGGAGCAGAGGGGACATGGCTGGGAGCCACCAGAGGAGCCAGGGCACTGCTCCCTGCTTGTTCCCCCACCCCAGATCATCCCTAATTCTGTTTGCAGTGACCCCTAAAAACATGTTCCCGTCCCCTCCCTGACCCTCCATTCCATAATACTCCAGCTCTGAACTCCCTCCCAAGTCAATGGAGGGACAGGTGATGTCACAGGGAGATTTGGTCTTTTCTAAAATACAAATAGAATAGAATAGAAAAAAACAGAATAGAATAGACTATTTCAGTTGGAAAGGACCTATAATGATCATCTAGTCCAACTGCCTGACCACTTCAGGGCTGACCAAAAGTTAAAGCACGTTACTAAGGGCATAGTCCAAATGTCTCTTAAACACTGACAGGCTTGGGGCATCGACCACCTCTCTAAGAAGCCTGTTGCAGGGTTTGACCTCCCACCTGGAGAAGCCTCGCATGGCTTAGAGAGGCTGCCTGTATGGCAATACTAAACGAGATGCTGCATTTTTGATGACCAAAGTCAGATGAGTCAAATCCCTTCCTAAGTGCGCTGCCTGCCACAACAAAATAAAACGTAGAATGTGTTGCAGAAAAACTGTGAAATGACACTGAAAATAAAAGGGTCCTAAAAGTGTTACTAATCTGTGCTCTGGCATCTTCCCCTAAAACTACAAATTCCCTTCTGGCCAATAACACTATTTCTAAGGTAGTCAATACTAACTGTTGTAATTTTGCTCGGTGAGTACAAGGAAGGCGTTACGGTCATGGATGTATGACCTTCCAAAAAAGCACAGACAAATCAGCTACAAAACCCTGACACAGGCTACTGAAGTCATTCAGAGGCAATGGCACCATTTTTGCACTACATATGCAGTGGAGCTTGCCTGGAGCTAAGTATCTATCGGCTTATAACCACAGCTGGGGGGTTGGAATCCCTCCCTCCTGGAGCCCTCCTCCCACACCCATGCCAAAAAGTGGTGTAAGATGTCTGTCTGAACAGCGTCTGAGCCCATATGGGTGCTCCTGAAAGACCCCAGTGCTGACAAAAGTGAGAATAAGCCTGCAACTCTGGACAGTCCTCCCATGTCCCTAGGCAAGAAGGAGGTGCTGTTTTCAGTTCAGTTTTTTGAGGTCATTTTTGGCAGCTTTCTGTTTCTCTCCTGCTGTTCCCAATTCTCTGAGGAGTTTGTCACAAGGACTTACATTTGTTTTTTGGCATTTGCAAGTAGTTAAAAAGCAAACTTTCTCTTGAGGTCTGGTATTTCCCTAAGGTTTCATCAGTTACTGCACATGCTGCGGGATAACTTATATACAACCCAGATGCCAGAGGGAAAGAAAAGCCTTCAACTCTTAACTATGAGTATAGGTCATTTCCACTAACATTTCTGTGACAAAACCTTAAAGATGATTGTGGGGCTTGACAGAGAGACAAGATTCCCAGGATGTTTCACTTCATGCCTGCCCTATGAGATACGCCTCTCCTGTTTTCCCTGAGACAATGTTATCTGCCTGCCAGCCTGACTTGCTGGGGCTGCAGCCTGGCCACCAGCTTTCAGAGGGTCTGTCAGCTCCCTGGGCCAGTGTTTGACCCAGAAAGATGCACAGACACACACACCTCCATCTACCTGTCTGCACAACAGCCAAGTACCCACCTACTTTATATGTCCCTGCAGTTATAGCAAACTGTTACTGCTCTATTCATGTTATGAGCGCACAGAAGCCTCACCATACTGGCAATTTTTACAGACACGCAATAAAAGGCTCCCTAACATACTAGAAAGCTCACAGTCCAGTTGTATCACGCCTGAGATAAGCCTGAGGAAAGTGGATAAAGCCAACGTCACACGGTCGAGACAGCTCTTCATCATATATCAGAAGGATTTCCACCCCTGCGCTAGTCACCTGTTAGCATCCTTGTACTTGGGAGATGTGCTTTAGTTGCCTATTACTGAGATTCAAAAGTATCAGCCACAGTGAGCCTTCCACAGGGTGCCTGTGGTCCTGCTCCATCAGCAGAAACCCATGGACCTCAGTCCAGCTGTGCAGGGAAGAGCAGCCATGCCCTGAAGGACAAGCACAAGCGCTGCACCCTCCACAAGCACAGCTGACAGATGATGGTTGGTCACTACACTCAAGTGGAAGGTAACTCCCCTTTGACTCTACCAAGGATGAGAAGCCGGCCTTCAACTCCGTAAATATTATTTGTAAGTGGTCTAAACTGCTCAATTCATGCTTCGGGAAAATCCTGAAAGTGAAATGTGGTGGGTTCGTATGGAAGTGTGGCCATGCACTTACCAGCTTTTTCTTTGGCACTGATAGCTTCAGCTGTCAGTGGAGAAACTTCATGTCTGCCAGCAAACAACTGGTGATCCTGGAAAAGAAAGCCAGTGTCTTCTAGTACCTGGACTGGGCTGGTAGGCTTGTAACAAACAGATGTGGAGCCTGTTAGAAAGAAGAACGGGGTATCAGTAAAGAAACCGCTTGAATGACAAAATATAAAGCCACGACTTATGACAAAAGTCCAAAAAAATTTTCTTGAGTATGGCTAGGGGCCTGAGAAGCCCTGCTGAGGCCACTGCACAAACCACCTCTTCTGTCCTCCCCACCCAAATAACACATTAGCTCTGAGGAACAACAGGCAGCCACCAAGTCATCAGCGCTGTTTCATGGACCAACCCGGCCTGGCCTTCAAGGTCCCCAGTTCAGGTACAAAGCAAGACTTATAAGGGCTAACAGTGACAAGCGACAAGCTTACAAATCAAGGCATGGCCCCAGGACATGAAGCTAACACAGCCAGCATAAAACTAAAAGAGACAGTGGGTAAAAAGAAGGAAAGAAGGATAGGTGAGGACCCAGACACACAATCAATAGGGCTAAAGTCTGGGAAAGGCTTTACCACAAAATCTGCTGATGAATAATAGTTCAGCAATACAGAAAACTGCTGAGACACAAAATACAGTCAACGCTATCAAGGGAGAGAGTTTATAAATCACTTTGTACAGATGTTCTTAATATGGTAAGGAGAGGATGTAGCTGGAGGGCCATGGGAATGCGTCTGGCAGACCGACTGCACAGGAGCCGCACGCCCAAGCTCCGGCATCCCACAGACATCAACGGCTGGACTAGTCCCCCAGCCCCTTTCACAATCAGTGAGCGAGAACAAGCTCTCCTGGCAAGCAACAAGGCTCATCCTAAATCTGCTCTCAGGGGGGGCTTTCTCCAGTGGTGCTTGTTTTAACAAACTCACACAAAATGCATCACAGTGGTGTTAAGCCAGGAGTGACATTGGCTTGATCTCACAACTCAAGACAGGAGTGACATTGGCATGACTCCACAATTCAAGAAAGACACAGACAGACTGGACAGGGTGCAAATGAGGGTCACGAAGATGATCAAAGGGCTGTAGAACCTGCCCTATGAGGAAAGGCTGATGGAGTTAGCTCTCTTCTCCCTGGAGAAGGCTGGGGCGGGGGGGGAGCAACCTCATCACAGTGTTCCAGTCCTTAAAGGGTGGCTACAAAGAGGACAGAGGCTCTCTCTTCACAAAGAGCTACATGAAGAAGACAAGAGGCAATGGGTACAAGTTGCACTAAGAGAGGTTTTATCTTGACATAAGAAAGAAATTTTTTACAGTGAAAACAATCATTTACTGGAACCACCTCCCCAGGAGCCTGGTAGAGTCCTCATCACTGGAGGTCTTCCAGATGTGACTGGACAGGGTGCTAGATAATCTCATGTAGGCTCCCCTTCCCACAAAAGGTGAGACCAGGTGATCTTTTGAGGTCACTTCCAACCTGGGCTGTTCTATGATTCTATGATTTTCTAATTCCTACTTATTTTTCTGAGCACTACCTCATTTTTGCAAAGAGAAGGCTCTCTGATGTCCAAACCTTGGAGCTGAGCATCTCCTGGCTCTGAATACCCTGGTGCAGCAAGGACACAGCAGAATCACTCTCCACTTCCATCACCCGCTGCCATAGGTTTTAGACTAAAGGAATGGCCATTGACCTCCAGCACCGGCCACTGCCAAGGGACTTGCTTGAACAGGAGGTGGAGGGTTTGAAGTGGCACCAGTGGTGTGTCCATCCATCCCAGCAGGGCATCTGTACACCCCAGTGGGGCAGGAACGCCACAAGCACACAGACCTGCAGCCCCCTGCTCTGCAGGAAAAAAACATCAGCCATGGATGACCTGGATTTATTAATCCTGACTGCTTGGTTCGCACTCGGCTAACTGTGGGCTCAATGGCATATGTTATACAGGGAAATTGCTTTGCGCTCCTCCTTACAGGTCATCACTAACGTCAAGCCCCTGCATGGAGCAGGGCAGCAGGGCCGTAGCAGGGGGCAGGATCCAGCCCGTCTTCTCTACAGGCATGAAGATACTATTTTCTTCTGCACCCAGAGGAGAGGAAATAGGCATTTCTGCAAAATGTTAATGAATTCATCACTTTACCATTCATATTACGCATGAATGTGTATGGCAGTTATCTATATTTAGAGAGCAAGAAGGAAAGATTGCTCAGTTGAGTAGATCTAAGCTGAATATGTTCGTGAAAATGAGCATGGTAGACTGGTCTGAAACTTGTGCTGATGCCGATACAGACCCAAGAAAAATCTCAAGAACCCTAATTTCCAACATTATTACCCTATTCTGGTACAGAATAGCATTAAACACACCCTTTACTGCTCTTCCACACACACAGTCCTGCCTTGGAATCAGGAATTCTGTATGAAACAACGAAGTTTTCAGCCCAGGCTTGTTTTATCAATAAAAAGTGAATTAGGGCGACACAAAGAAAATCCACATGCCCAAGGAAGACAAGCAGCTTCAAGCACTATAGGCAACTTGAACAGCCAACAACTACCGGCTTGGCCTCACCGCTCACCAAACAGAATTTAAAAGAAAGAAGTAAAACTGTACACTTGCCTTCTGCATTTTGAATCTGTAAGTATCCTTGGGTCATGTTTTCAAATTTTCAGAGATGCAAAATGGAGCATAAAGACTTTGTTTTTCTGTAATAAGAGCTGAAATTCTCACCTAACCACTTGTCTTTGTGGCTGTGGCAAAGCAATATTCTACTAAAATCAGGACTGGTAAATGCTGGCATCTGCCAACCTGCTCAGTTTCTGATCTCTGTTATATTAAGAGTCAAAACCAAGTAGCTCCAACCCAGACAGAAACCACTGCACTTTGCTGTATGCATGTAGATGTTTTATCATCATAAAATGATGTAATGATGTTTTATGATGTTAAAAAATGATGTAACAATATTTTATGTTCATTCACAGTAGGTTTTAATAAAATGTCAGCTGCAACTGGCACAGAAAGCCAGTTTATGTGTAAAACAGATAATGACTGCTGAAAGATCAGTGCTTGGCACACGGCCACAATCCAGATCATGGGCAGTAACAGACCACTTGAAAGCTTAGCGAAGACTCATGAGCCATTTGGAGCAAGGCACGAGCCTTTTTTCTTCCCTCCCTTGCTGTCACAGGAGCCTTCCAAATCCCAGCTCCCCTCTCCGCAGGGAAAGGGCCTGCTACACCCAGCTCTGCTGGGGTGCAAGGTGCCCATCCAATGCTCAGGTGTTTGCTCCTTTCCCAGACTTCCCCATTCTTCCACAATGCTCACCAAAAAGACAATTTTCATCGCTACAACTGAATCCTGGTACCAGAGCAGCCATGTCCAGGGGCCACAGGTAAGCAGCCAGTTGAGGGCAACCTAGGACAAAGACCATTACCCCACCAAGGATGTGTCCCTGGGGAAAGGCCTTCTACCCACACCTAGCCCAAACATCCTAAGCTACAAACCATGGCTGCTGCCCCGTGTTTTCTCACTGCCACTTGCAAGAAGTGCCAACCCCATCACCTCGGGAGGTGCCTGCAGGCAGCTGCCAGCTGTGCTGTGCCCTCTCCTCTTCCCCTCCCAAAGCCAGTCCAGCCCACTTGAGCCCAGCATGCCAGGATACAGTCCAGTCCATAGACATCACATCTTCAATTGTCATATATCCAGTGTCTCTTATAGCCAACCCCATAGGATATGACCACATTTCTGGCCCAGTTCAGCCCTCTACATCTCTACCGACTCTCCCACATCTAAGTGATTGCCTGACACCAATTAGTTTTGTTTGGTTTGTGTTTTTTTTTAAGATAAACAAGCATTATGCAGTACGGAAGCAGATGTATTATCCTGGAGGTTTATTACATAGCAGTGCAATTCATTTGAAGATTCAGAACTATTTCAATGAATCATTTGCTAAGATTAACACCAGACAGTCAGCAAGGACCAGAGACAGAGGAGCAACTCTTAAATATTTCCTGTTTCTGATGTGGTTTCAGTCTGGTTTTGAAAAGGATCTAAAGCAAAACCTCATAGGAAGCTCACTGCTGCAATAGTACAGGAAAACCATGTTTTTAGAGCAATAACAGCATCCCCAAGAAGCAAATTTCCTCCTCACAAAAATAGTTGAAGAAGGTTTTCTTACAGCCAAACTGTACCACTACTCTTGTCTTCAGTAAAACACCAAAAAAATGCCCATTACGCAAAGACAGTTTGCCACTATTTAGAGGCAACATCTCGGGCCAGCACCCAGGTGATGAGTTTCTACATTGCACCCCGCTGCCTACCCAGGTACCACTCTGAGGCTGCCTGCGGCACAGCCCGGGCTGCTGTCATCTATGGCTCCTCTGCCACCCAAAAGCCACTCAGCCAAACAAAACCACAGACTTGTCCTCCAAAAATTCCTCTTCCAATTTGTACCCTACTGACTGAGAGGTTTGAAAGAGACTGAGGCGTTTCAAATACCATCCAAAGCAATCATCTGAAATTAAAAAATAGGTAAGGCAGCTTTACACTTTCCTATAAACTCTGTGGCGGTTTGTAAGGGAGGTCCAAAAACGACAGAACAAAAATGACATCGTTTCCAAGCCCACATCTGTCCTTCTGTCTCATAGCCAAGCTGGAAAGGAGTATAAATACCTTATTCCACATTTAAAATATTTTCTCTGCCCTGTCACTGCATAAAAATCTCAGGTCAACAAGAAAGGAAAATAATTATTCAAGGGAAGTAACAAAAGGATGGTCAAAGCACTCCAGGGTCCCAAAGGCTGCCCAAAGGCTGCACCATGAATTCCGCAGGGCGGACCCATTAGTCCCTCCAATGGGTCAGAGAGACCCTCCACTGAGGCTGGATCAGTGCACCCTGCACGTGCATCCCAGCCCACTAACCTTATGTTCTCTCCTAAGCATCAGCCTAGTTTTGAGGAGGTGTTGCCATACCCCAGCCACGCAGCCGTGCCGCTCTCCCAAGGCTGCGAGAAAGATCTGAGTTTCTTTTGGCTCAGAAAAAAATAACTCACACGTCCCACTTCTTGGTTTAGGGACAAAAAGTGGAGACAGCACTTCCAACAGCATCACAAAGGATGCTCTTGGTACCTAAAGCAGCTCTCCTGCAGTGGTGCTGGGACTCCTTTGCAGCCCCGGCTCTGATGAAGTGCAGGAGCTCAGGCAGACATCAGTGATGGTTTCCCACCATCAGCTCCCCGGTCGATGCACAAGTTCTCTAGGTCACTTCTGTGGTGGTCGACTCACCCTCACACCCTGCAATTCTGCTTGGGAACCTTGCATCTGCTGTCAAGGCTCCTGAGCCCCATGAGGACTGAACAAGCATCGCTAATATTTTCACGGGAGCAGAGCAACATCTTGCAGGACAGAAATCCAACCCACATAATGCAGACCAGATGTGAGCGAGCAGCACCTCTCGTTTCCCACATGAAAGCTGGAGATCTACGACATCTGAGCCAGGGGAAGCTTCACTCCTGTGCCTGGCAGGATTCACCAGACCGAGCTGTCCCTTCACAGCTCGCTGCTCTGGGGGAAGAAATCTTCGTCCCAGTTTTAGCTTCAGAATCCATGTTGCGCTACTCCCTTGCTCGAGAAGTGCTCCTGGAGTCTCCCATCCTCGGTACTGTGATTTCATTCTCCAAGTGGTGCATCGTCGAAGAAAGCACTAGCAAGACTAATGAGAAAAGGCGATGGAGGCAACCAAACCCCACCTCTCCCAAGTAATCATGCTACCACATCCAAATCTAATTGCCTACAAGGATGAACACTTCCTGTGAAACTGCAGCCTCACACACTTATTTTCATATGCACTTCCCTTCAGCAAAAAACAAAGCAGACAAGCAAAAAAGCTACAAGCAAAGCACAGCAAAAGCAGCTCCCGAGCCTGGCACGAGATCAGATGGATACAGGGAAGAGCGGAGCCAAGTCTGTCTGCCTGGGAGATCCCCCACAGATACCCATGCCTCCCCACCTTCCCGATGCAAATCAGGTGTGCGGGCGTGTGGGGGCAAATGGTGCCTGTCACAGCTCTTTCATCTCAGACGGTTACACATTTCATAACATTCGAATAATCCACTGTTTTTTTCCCCCCCATCCCAGGCTCACCCCCGGAGAAGAGGCAGGTTAAAAGCAGAGTATTTTCATCACACCTCCAGGCGCCGAGCAGTTACCTGGGCATTAACCCGACGGAGGAAGGGATGCACGCTCCTTAGGTGGCTGTGCTAGACCTTCCACAAATATGTGCATTTTCAAGGCCTCTCTATATTATAAGCTATAAATTTGCCTCTGCAGCTATAATATTGAGTCTACAATATGCAGCCAGCCTAAATTTGTTCAAAGAATTGAATCAACAATTGAAATTTCTACTGTGATCAAAGTGCCGGTGGCACAATGACGACTCACGTCAGCGTTGCTGCTCTGCGATAAAAGAGTGAGCATTATTCAGAGCTGAAAGTAAGGGAAGACACTCTCTGTAAAAGTGAAATACAAAGGCTGACATGGAGCTTGTGAGACAACTGTAGCTTCTGCTACAGCCGTGCCACTTGTCAGCATAGCAAACAGTCTGCAGACATTTTCACTATGCCATAAACTCTGATTTCCAAGCCATAAAAAAAATCCAAGACAAAAGTTCATCATGCAAGTTTTTAGGGAGGAATTTTTTTTTCCATTGGGGGAAAAAAAAGATTATCATAAATCAATCATCTACAACATACAGACACAACATACAGCAGGAGTTTAAGCTATGATTAACTTTGCTGTACTTACTGCCTTTAAAAACGATCACATTACAGAAAAGCACTGGCATGATCCATGTCACTTGGATATTTAAGCCCTTCCATTAATTAACCAGAAGTGAAATAGGACCTAGGACTGTGGATCATTCAGCTAGTTCCTCATTACTTCAAGCAACCATATTGTAAAACTCTCTTCTTGAGCTGAATAAACAGCATCTGAAGAAGAGAATATTTTTTTTTTTGTCCCATTTGGAGGAGGTTTCAGGATCCTCTTCCTCAGATACACATAAATATTCTTCTCGGTTCCCAGTCGCAGTCACTGACATTGCTCTTTATGCATCTATTTTTTTCTGCCAGTGGTGTCCTTTAGGTTAAATAGCTTTCTCCCTGAGTCATTCCCACAAACTTGCAGCGTACAAAGGAGCCTGGGATAAGGACAGAACAAAAATAGTACAAAGACTGTACAGTACTCTCTAACTGAAAATGCAGGCATTGAACTCTATCATATGGATCTTCAGATTTCTAGAGCTTTTCCATTCTTTTTTAATACAGGCAACAAACCACAGGCTAAGGATCCACAGTTCTTCACTTGATCCGTGTGAAGAACTGCTCGTGATAACGCTACACCGAGCGGAGCCTTTGCATTATTCTTAAGCGTCATGTCTGAAGCAAAAAGAAATTAAACCTCCTTCCCACCAGAATATATATTAAAATTATGAGCCTTCCATTATTAAATCATTACACACTATTTATATTCAGCACTTTTAAAATACAGAAATTTAATAAAGGCATTATACACAGAAGTGCTAACAAGATAATTGCCTTTAGTTCCTGCTCCCAGATGGCTGAGCTCAGATTTAGAACAGGGAAAATCACAGTAACGGCCGATGGCATGGAGCTGTCACCTCGAAAACAGCCCAAAAACAATGCACATCTCAGGCAGGGGGACATGTCCATGTCACTGGCAGAGACCCCCTGCCCACCCCAGGTGGCCATCCCAGGGGGGAATCCTGTCAAGAAGTGCCTCCCCACCTCTGTGGGATGCCGGAGCCCAGACCACCTCCCTGCGGGGGGACCCGTGTGCCTCCTGCCCTGCAGGCACCTCAGGGGACCCACGTGGCATCCCTCGGCCCAGAAGGGACTTCATTGAAATATGTGCACATAACATACACATTGGGGAGGGAGGGCAGAGGAATAACAGTTTTTTAATGACTTCAGTTGGCTTAAGTCTTAAATGGAGACTTGATTTCACTAAAAGCATTTTAATTCATGAAATCATTCATTAAATTAAATTAAATTAATAAAATAATGTCATTATTTTCCAGCCTGAGCCTTGATCACTGGAGTTACTATTGTCTAAAGCACATTTATATTTGTGTTAAACAATATGGTCAGAGCAGATAATCCCAAGTACTGCTCAATTATTTAATCCCATGACATGTTTTCCTGAGATGTGGCACCCCACTACAGATCACTCCGCTCCTCGAAAGGCATTGCCTCGATGCATGCTGGCTGTCATTGCCTGGCTCGCACAAGAATGACCTGCTACGACTTCAAGACACGGTACATACACTTGTGGGGAAAGGGACAGCCATGCACAGCCATGGGCAAGGTCACCGAGAGCCAGAAAATGCTGCAGGATCTGCTGTCACATATGAGATACACCTTACTGCGAGGCAGAACCGCTCTCACATGCACTGGTCTAGATCTAGAGTGATTTCACCAGCTTCTACAGATTTACTCCAGATTTACACCCACAGCAACATCCCACCTACTGGAAAAGTCACTGAAAGGACAAAAAAAGAACAGATAGGCTTACTAAATGCAATCAATAGAAAAGTTGCCGTAATAGGTTGTTGTTTTTTTCTAGAGGTGATGTTGTTCTTGTTGTTATTACTATTATTTTCTACTTACTTCCATCTACTTCTACTTCTGCCCTGAGCCGAAGGCAGGCTGTTCCATTTAAAAATTCAGGACACAAATGGGAACCAGATTACATCTATCCCAAAGCTGCCAAAAAGCAATTGCTGTATGAAACCAAAAATCCTCCTGGGATTTTTCCCAAATCCGCAAAATATTCCCGAGCACTACAGTTTCCACTGGGACTATTACATTAGCAGATAGTCTCTGTGTGAAAACCTGAGTACGCAGCCATCCTCCTAATGGTTTCCAGGACAAGGAGGCTGTGCAAGGCACGTACTCTCACCTTAGTACTGAATAACATTTATACCAGAACCAGCCTTTGAAGCGAGTTATATGCCTATTGGTGTTAGAAAACATGGCATTGGGGACCACCAGCCTTTCATTTCCCAAAAGAAAGCTGCAAAGATCAGCAGGAACATCTATCTCCACATTGTGCCGAAAAATCTACATGCATCCCAACAGTCCAGCTGAGCCTGACCCCCCAAAGCAGCTCCACATACATCCCTCCTGGGGCTGCTGCTGGGATCCCTACAAACCCCCTTCGGTCTCTCTTCGCTGGAGAAATGCAATGCCTTTAGCTCTGTGCCAGCATTTCCTTGCAGAGGAACACTGGTGCTGTATCCGTGCATCAATTCCTCCATCTAGGATGCTGATGTGCAGAGGGTTTGGTTCAGATTGCTGTGTGGGGCCAGAACCCCGGGAACTGTCTCTGCGCTTGTCCACAATGTCACACATGCATGGAAATGAAAAGGAAGTGAGAGCAACCACCGACCCGGTGGGCATCAGGGCTTCGGAGAGGCAGCACGTGCTTGTTCAGGTCAAAGCTGCCCTCCTCCAGCAGCCAAGTGCTTTCCGAAATAAAAGGAAAAGCAAAGCTCTCTGTGCCAAATGCTGGCAGACAGCAAAGGGAAGTGACAGACATCAGGATGGAGGAGGAGAAGGAGGATGGACGTGCAGGTGATGGGGGGGCTCCCGCCAGCCCCACACAGCCTGGGGAAACTGAGGGGCCCAGCCAAAGCAGTGCTGGAGGGGCACATCCTTCCTTATTGAACAACCTAAAATCGGCACCCCCGAATTCATCTCCTCACACCACTGCTCCAGTCGGGGCTGGGGATGAGGAAGGCTGGGCAGGATGTGGCCCCTCCACGCAGGGCTGTGGCACGCATCCAGCGCAGCCCTGGAGGGGGTTTTATTACGAGCTCTTGCCCACCCGATATTCCCTGCCCTCACCACTCTCTTCATGAGGTATTTACAGGACCCTTTTAAGAGGTTTCCTGGCCATTAGCAATGACTATATACATATAAAAAAATACATGTTTTATATATGCACAGAGATAAAAATATAAAAATGTATGTAGTATATTTTATATGTTTATATATAGAATACATACGCAGTCATAACCACAGAATCATAGAATCATTCAGGATGGAAAAGACCCTTAAAGATCATCGAGTCCAACTGTTAAGCTAACACTGCCAAGTCCACCGCTAAACCATATCCCTAAGCGCCACGCATATACATATACAGAAATATTAAAAAAAACCCCCATATATCTACACTTATTTTTTTTAAATATATATATATACACATGTAAATATATACATATATCTGAAACACATATGTATCTCCATGCTCACCTGTGAGCCGGAACGGCACTGCCGGTTAGCTACACACAGCAAAAATCAGGGGACTCATCTTCACGGCCACCCCTCTCTCTGAAAGCTTTTTAGGCTTATTTTTATAGGGGAAAAAAAATAAATACATAAGACAAACGCTGAGCTCAGCGGGTGCCGGCCAAGGGCCCGCAGCCGCCCCGACAGGCAGAGCTGGGGCTGCAGCTGCTCCCCGCTCCCGGGGCGCCCGCACAGCACCAGGAAAGGGAAAAAATAAAAGAAAAAGAAAACACAAAAACCAACAAAAAAACCCTCTTTCACCGAAAGAGGAAAAAGACCACACGGCGATCTTCCTGTATTTAAAACTATGAATCACAAAACCTGGCAGGAGGATTTGGGTTAAATTCACGTGGGTTTCCCCCACCCCCCCTCCTCTTACAGTGCTGGGGTTTGTGTTCGTTGGGGTTT
>JAVJGI010000014.1:11920819-11946377 GCA_035590275.1 Ibycter americanus | reverse complement strand
CACCGGGCACCCCCCACCCCCCCACCCCCCCCGCCTCCCAGGGCTGCAGCTGCCTTACTGCGCCGGGGGCAGTGGGGGGCTTGGGGGGCTGTGTGGGGAGTGACTGGGCCGGATCGAGCCAGTGTGGAGCTGGGGCAGCTCCCCGTGCTTCAGCGCAGCTTCCCAGTCCCACACGCAGTTCCCCACTCCCAAACACAGCTCCCCAGTCCCACATGCAACTCCCCAGTCTCAAACGCAGCTCCCCAGTCCCACACGCAGACCCTTTCCCCCGCTGCCCACCCGCTCCATCACACGTTCTCACGTCAGCAGCAGGTGCGCATACCCCTCGATGTCAAGGGATTTACAGCCGATGCCGAACGCGAGTGTTGTGGTGACAGCAACATGGGACATTTCTCAGCTCCGGATTTCTTTGCAGTTCGGCCCAGCAGCCCCACGGGGTGCGTTTTCATTAGGGCTGGAGTGAGCAACAGCTTCGTCTCCCCAGCCCTGCCGCCGAGGGCCCGGCACAGGGGACACGGTGGGAGAGTTCCTTGGGTGTTTGCACCGCACTTCGTTCCCACCCTTGCGGCCCTGTGGGCACGGACTGTGTTGGACAGTCCCTCTGCACCCTTTTCCCAGCACTATCCCACAGCACAGACCTCTTTTTGGATGATTGCCGCTGCCAGCACACTGCTTGGGTTTTCCCATCTCATTGCTCCAACCTCCCTCAGTCCAGCAAGCTGCCCAGTGACACCAGCATTATCCATTCAATCCGTATTCATTTATCCCAGCTCTTAACACATGGACAAGATTTTTAGCCCCCAAAGGGACTGATGGTGCCTTCTGCCTCTTAAATACTCTGCCAAAGGGATAAAAAAGCAGGTAAAATGCAGCAACAGGCTGAGAAGGAACACTCCCTGTGCCACCAAAGCCCTGTAAAGGGGCACGGCAAGACGGGAGCTGGCCCGGTGCCATCACCGCAGGCCTGGATGGATGCAGCAGGGACTCCCGACAGCTCCAGGTGCTGCTGAATCACAGCAGTCTAAGGCATCACTTTTTCAAATTGCAAAACCCAGCTTTGCTCAGAGTTTGGATTCTGCTTAGGTGCAAGACACAGGGAAACTATATGCTATGGGAAATGGGCAAAGGAGGAAAAAACTACCGGTGGTGAAATCAGGTTCCTCGGTTCCCACATCTGCACATCTCCCATGGCAGCAGTTACCCCAGAACTATGTTTCCCATGTAAGCCAAGCACCCTCCGTGTCGGTGTGCAAGGTGAGGTGCCAGCCAGCTGCTGTCCCTGTGGGTGTCTCCCTGAAGCTTTGAAGGTGAAGCATCTATTTGCTGTCTCCCTGAGGTCACCTAATAAAGGCTGGGGTTACATTTGAGCAGAAGAGCAGAGAATTGCAAATATGCGGCTGTTTGAGGGGAGGGTGAGGGGACCCATCGCTTCCTTGACCTCAGAGGAAAAACCACAGGCTAGTGCTTCAGGTACCAGGTTTGGACAAGAGAGGGATATTCAGTTCCCTTGTCTCCTGCAGATGTCCTGAGTGTCTCAGAGCAAGTTAAGCCCAAATTCAGGTTTTTGAAGGCCTAAATGCTCTGCAAAGTCATGGGAAAACTTGACTATAAACAGAGTTAGACACCTCAGTCCCCTGGAGGAACTGGCCTTTTGTTTTTTTCAGATTGTATAGCTGCCCTCTTCTAACTCCCCCAGAGATAAATGTTGGCTTTGCTTATAGACACAGGTGAACCATGAACTTGCTCAGTTGTAAATGAAGGTGAAATTTTGCCCTCGGCTTGTTAGGTGCCTGTTCAACAGCGGTGGATGAAGTTGGATGAAAGCACTACTGGCTGAGCCCAGATCAAAATGGCAATTCAAGCACTACTGTTTGTCATGCTCCAACTTTATCATTTGGTTGGGCAAAACAGGACACGTTATTTTGGTTATTCTGCTTCGCAGTGTGTGTCAGGGGGGACAGGGTGTGATCTAGCTGTATTGCCCTTGGCCAAGCAGGTCCAGCCTGTTCAAGGGCTTATTTTATTTCTCATTCTGGCCCCACAGTCTATGCTCCCCTTGTAAATGTAAAACCCCCTACTGCTGCACGATGATCAGTGATGATTTCAGTGCTAGAGGAACAAATATATCAAGAAAAAGGACCATTTGCTGTCCTGTCTTTCAGTAGCATTGCAAGGACCTTGTGAACCACACTGTTACATTTCCAAGGAAAAGAGCCTTTTTTCCCTGCCAAGGTAAAAGTGTCATTTCTCTTTCCCCTACATTTTCTGGTGTGTCTTTCTACATGATTTTTAAAATCTTTTTCCTGTTCAACTTTGTTTTAATATGATAAACTAAGTGGCCACAAAGGATGGCAGGTTGGAGAGGGAGTTCTCCAATGCCTCTGTGGTTTGATACATCTGATAAGCACTGGGGAGCTGTGTCTGCCCAGAAGGGCAAGGCAACTGTCGCTCAAGCTTCTTCCCTTTGCAGCTCCATTACATTTATATGTGTTTATATATAAATATATATGTGTTTATATATATATAAATATATATATAAACACATATATGTGTTTATTTAGTCATATATTTATTTATTTATACTTCAAAACACATTTTCACCCCAATTTGGGAATAGCTCCACTTTTTTTTTTTAATTAATTTATTTAATGTTGTTCCTCCAGTGAATTTGGGGAAAGAAAGATGTTCATCCTTCCACCTCTTTTGGTCCTAACCTGCTCAGCCACGGCCAAGTGTCACCACAACTCTAGCTGTCAGGTCAGCAGAGTGGAGCTGACAATGCCATCTCGCTTCACTGCCTCCCTCCCTCTTCTCCCTGGTAACTACGGATGCACTACACATCATTGACAGGCTGGAAGCACATGTCTATTATACCCTGCCATGAAAAATAAACATCTCTGTATGGATTTCCCAAGCATTTCCGTGAGCTGCATAGGATGGAAGAAGCATTTCCAGGTGTCTGCCTGGCTCGGCTGTTGGCAGCCCCCAGGATTGCTCAGCACCCCTGCACCATCCCAAATCCCTGGCGGCTGGGGAGCTCTGAGCAGCTGCTACCACCAGACCCGGGGCTGGACCACCGAGGCCTTGCAGAAGGGATGTGGCCATCCCAAACCACAGGCGCACCCGGGTATTGACACTTGTTACATTTGCACCCACCCATGCGTGTAATCCCACAGATTCCTAATGCTGCAAGCAAACAAATAATTGTCCCGCTCTGCCTGACACTGCTGCAACCCCAAATGCCTGCACGCAGTTTCACTTCTTGCTGTCGCTGCTGCTTTTAGCGACAGCCGATGGGCAGCCAGAGAGTTACAGCCTTGTTAACACCACCACTGTGCAATGTTAGGACCATAGCAAGATCTGAATCAAGAAATCAGAATACACTGTGTAGAAAGCTTCATCCAGGTAAATTTAGTAAATAAAAGCCACAAAGCATTTGACATGAGAAACGCCCTTACCATTATCTCAGGCAGAGATAATCCTATTTCTTCTTGATAGTCACAGGTTTCACCTGCCCCACAGACACCCTTCTACCCATCCTCAGCATCCCTGAAGCATTTCTAACTACCGAGCAGAGGCGAATCCTCTTGCAAGCGCTGGAGCAGCACTTTCTGAACCACATCTGCAGAAGGTCTTTAATCTTGCTACCAGGCAGCCAGTGAGCTCAGCGGTTCAGGGATCTCTGAAGAAACCCATCCTGCTAAATTAATAGCCACTGTTATAACCACTGTTAAGATTTTCACAACGACAACTGTGCATATTTGTCAGGTCCTTCTGATATGCAGTTAACAGGCAGCATTGTATTTGGAGGCAGCAGAAATATCTCCACACATCTGTTTTTCCAGTTCTGCCAAAGAGCTTTAATTTTTCTCTAATAACTTGACCTGTTCGGTTTCTGGCAGAAGACAGCTAAGCAGAACACTGGCTCTCTGGATTCATTCCAGTACGGGATGAGGTCAGGGCAACAAAGAAAAAGAAACAGCTGGATGGCTACGAAGCGGTGGGAACAAACAGGGCAGGGACCAGGGCTTTTTCTTTCCTTCCCTTTTTGTTTATCCAATGGGATTTCATTCCTAGGCGTATTTATTCCCCAGGCAGATGGTATCACAAAAGCAGTGTTTCCTGCAAGTGGCCGTGGTGGAAAGCCTCCTCCAGCATGCTGACCATAGCCAGGGTGCGTGTATAAATAGCACAGCCAGCTAATCCCACCTCTGGTCGGCTGTCAGGAAATGCGAGGCACAGGTCCTAGGGGGTTCCACCGAGATACTGCATCTCCTACACAAGCATTTTCATCTTGATTTTGGCAGGGTGGGGCTCATACCCCCCACTCCCACTTTATTTTTCCATTTCATCACATTCTCATTAGTCTACCAAAGGCTTTCTGGGCTGGGGGCTTTCACCTTGCATCTTTCAATCCGTCTGCTGTTTTCTGATAGTCAGCTAAATCGTCTTAAAGCAGCAAGCAGGTAGTAGACTGCCAGTGGGGTGAGAAGGAGGTGGAAAAGAGGGGAGGGATGAGGGAATGGAAGGCAGGGAGCACTGGAGACAGGCAGCAAAGCAGTCTGCACATGTTCCCCTGCTGGGAGAGTTTCTCTCTCCCTGACCTCACTTTCTCCATGGCCAGAAATTCCACCTCGGGACTTGCCAAGGAGACAATGCAGCCGTCCTCTGCTGGGCCACAAAGCAAGTGTGAAATGTTCTGTTTTAATCATTTACAGAACAAAAGGAACACAACAGTCACCACCTGATTCAAATCTGCTGAAATCCAGCAGCCAGAGCTGTGAGAGAGGAGAGACAGATGGAGAAAGGAAAGGAAGAGGAAGTGTGGGTTTGGTTTGGGATTTTTCTTCTGGTTAGTCGCTGTGGACTTAAGGAAAGACAAGAAGGACCACGTTGGATTATACCAGAGTTTAAGAGCTCCTGGTGTCCTCTTTCTGATGTGGCCTCTGGTAGATGACTGCAGAGAAAATACAAGGAACAGTACAAGTACAAATGCTGTTGCCTCTAGTACGTGATCCCATTTGCCTTCCTGAGCCAGAGGTTGTAGCTGCATCATTAGGCTTGAGAGCTCTTCATAGACCTTTCTTCCATGATGTTTTCTAATCACTTTTTCAGCTGATTCAAACTTTTGGCACCCTGGACAGTCTGTGGCAGTGAGTTGCACAATGTAATTGTGCACTGTGTGAAGTTTGGGTTCCTTCCTTCCTTTGGGTTGTTTTAAGCCTTATTTCACAGAATCTCAGACTGGTTGAGGTTGGAGGGGGCCTCTGGAGGTCATCTGCTTCAACCCCCCTGTTCAAGCAGGGCCAGCTAAAGCCAGCGGCCCAGGACCATGTTCAGATGGCTTTTGAATATCTCCAAGGATGGAGAGTTCACAACCTTCCTGGGCAACCTGTGCCAGCACCCAGTGACCCTCAAAATAAAAAAGTGCTTCCTGATGTTCAGAGGGAATCTCCTGTGTCTCAGTTTGTGCCCATGGCCTCTGGTTCTGGCACTGGGCACTGAAAAGAGCCTGATTCTGACCTCTTTACAACCTCCCTACAGGTACTTATAGACATTGATGAGATCCCTCAGAGCCTTCTCTTCTCCACACTAATGGGATCCAGCTCCCTCAGCCTTTCCTCACAGGAGGGGTGCTCCAGTACCTTCATCATTCTTGTGGCCCTTCGCTGGACTATCTCCATGTCTCTCTTGCACTTACTTACTTCTATGCCATTCGTAATTCTTGTACTGCTACCATATCCTCCTTCAAGCATTTCTTTTCTACGTTACTGAGTTGTAGTTTACTCAGTGTCTGTTTTCACAGAAGCTTCTCTGTCCCTTGGTCACCTGTGCCTCCCTTGGCTGGTACTTCTCCAGGGAATCTCAGAAATGTGCTCACTGCTCAAGGTACAGGTGACCCACGCACTGACTTACACAGCAGCAAACCACAGAAAGGTTTCCAAAGGCTGGGCATGGCAAGCAGAGTACTGTTCTTTTTAAGGCAAGAAGAGAAAGAAGAGTTAGGAAGTGAGTTCCCAGTCATTGTTAATTCCATCCTTGGAAGCACTGGAATGACCAAATGCTTTGCAAACATGTAGAAAAGGAGGATATGAGTAATAGCCAGCGCAGACTCAGCAAGAACAGAGCTCGTCAGACTCATCTAATCTTCTGCAATGAGGTAATAAACCTTGTAGATGAGGGGGGAGGTACAGATGCTGTATATGTTGGCGTATAAGTAAGGCTTGTGGTACCATGTCATATGCTATCGCTGTAAGCAAGAGAAGGACACCTGGACTAGAAGAAAGAATGAAAAGACGGGTGCATGACTGGTCAAAACCCTCCGCGGAGGTTAATTACTCATGGCATGAGGCGACACAAAAAACCTCTCATAAATCTAGTACTGATCAGTATTTCCGCAAATGACTCAAAATCCAAGCATGGTTTTTTATGTTTGCAGTCAACAGCAGGCTGGGACAAACTGCCAGAAAGCTGGATGCAGGACTAGAGGTCAAGGCAGACTTGATGAGCAGGATAAAAATGATGCGATCCAGTGATCCTCCGTTGAGATCCTCCTCCAGCCTCCACACTGAGGACAAGAAACTCTCAGGCTGACCCGTGGAAAGCATTTTCCCTGCTTAGGCCTGCTTTCAGCAACACAATGCATAATTGGCTTAAATTACAGAAATTTAATTAGACACCAAGAAAACCCTTCCAGTGCAGTGAAGCACTGACGTGGAATGCCTGGGAAGGCTGCTTGGACAGGCTGGTCCTCCACGTGGGGTGATGGGTGAACAGGAGACACTAGCCCTGCCTTCAGGCAGGAGGGAGGTGCAGCTGACCTCTGAAGTCCTGCTCAGACCCACCTATCTGTGATTTTTATGGTGATGATGCTTTGTTACCTTATTGATGTTTTGTCTCAGGATGCTGTTATTATAATGTGGCTTTATTCTCTGCTCCTCTACTAGTAACTCCTGCTGTTCAGGTGGCTGGTTTGACCAGGGCCAAGTATTTCTGACCTGGTATTCTCAGGCCCTGCTTACACAATCACTCCAACATAGCTTAAATCTAAGCTGCTGCTGGGATGGTCTTGTCCTCTCCCCCTCCAGCATTTGCTTGCTTTTACCCCCTCGCTTCCCTGGCACCACAGACCACACAGCTGTGCATGACTCAGGTCAGGAGACTGATCCAGCTGAAAACTCACCAGCCAGGAGGGAGGCAAGAGGAGAGATCAGTTTTCCATTACTTGTTCTGCTATCTCACATCCTTTGTCTGTCTTGTCTACCTTGGATGGAGCAATCACGTCTTGTGCTATGTTTGGAAAGCAGAGTGGAAATGTAAGGTGATACAAGCACTGGTTTGAATAATCTTTTCCAGACTGAGGGATGTCTAATACTGCTGTGCAGAGGAAAGCGGTGCCTGAGGAGCTCCTGCTGTCCCTCGGCTGGGGGTGAGGCTGTGCAGAAGCCCTGGGAGATGCCAACTACCACCTCAGGAGGCAATGGATCACACTGGATGGCACAGACTATTTCCTCATTAACGTGAGGAGGATGCCAGCAAGCCAGCTGTCCTGTGTTTCAGCCCTGATCCCTGCCCCTCCAGGGTCCTGCCCCTTGACCAGGGGTCACCATGAGCCTCATTTTGCACATATAAAACATCTGTCTAGCTGTTAATGCATTTCTTTGCTACTCAACTAAAACCAACTGAATCTTTTTATCTGGGAGACAGAGTTTGTTCTTTGTCACTGAATACATTTGCTAAGACTTGGAGGGTTTGCCGAGGTTAGGGAAATGGGCACGTGCCACTGAGGGAGGGCACCGTTCAAGGGATGAGATGACGGAGATCAAGAAGAAAAGGAGCTAGTGGAAGCTGTGTCACAGAAAATGCATTTCAAAGTTATTTGACTTGTTTTAACCACAGTCGGGTAATGAACGAGGCAGCCAAGGGAAGGCTCTTGGCTTTATTCCCATTCGGTTAGACACTCCTCTGGGTGAACGCATGTCAAAGCAGTCTCTATCCTGACACCAAGTGGAGAAAGCTCACAAGGACTCCTTCAAAATATGATCAAGTGTATGAGACTGACAGTGAGGACAGCTGCCAGCCCCACCACCCCTTCTAGTGCCAGTGAGGCATCATACAGTTTATAAGCATTTTTGTATTTATAGGATTTTTTCTAGAACGTGGCTCTTAGCAGCAGAGCTTTACAGCAGAGATAGTTACAAATGATAAAATTGCCTTTCTGGGCTCCTGCAGTTTCACCCTCCTACCTCAAGTTTCACCAGTGCCACATGTGATGAGCAGCCCGGTGGGTGCACGTGGACCATCCTTACTGGGGACAAGGTGGGTTTCAAGAGCAGTGGGGAAGTCACAGAATCACAGACTGGTTGAGGTTGGCAGGGACCTCTGGAGGTCATCTGGTCCAACCCTCCTACTCAAGCAGGGCCACCTACAGCTGGTCACCCAGAGCCATGACCAGACAGCTTTTGAGTATCTCCTAGGATGGAGAATTCATTGCCCTGAAAGTGAAGAGGAGGGTGCCTTTTCCTTGGGAGGAGGGGCCAGTGCCCGGTCGTGTAAGGTGACAGGCATTGCAGTGTGCCAGGGCAGTCCTACCATGCTGCCAAAGAGCAAGGCAGGGTGCACAGACCTGAGCCTGGCATCTCTCCCAACACATCTAATTTGCACTTCCCAGCACACTCCACCTCCAGCTTTCACCCATTTTCTCAGGAAGGGTTGGGGGCTTGATTTCTCCCTTCCCTGCACATCAGACGTCCAGGGCTGGGAGGTCAGAAGCCCTCCTGCAGAAGCTTCCCATCATGCAGCTCAAGTCCTCACTGCAACCTTACCTTGAGCACCTCGAACTCATCCTGAGAAACACACCTTTTTTTTACCTTGGCCCTGGGATTAAGGGGAGATTGCTGCTAGATAGGGTTCCCCCATGGGTTCAGCCTCTGAGGCCTTCATCCTCCCATGCCCATTTGAAGTTGTTTTCTCCCTGGGTGTCTTACTCTTCACTCTCACTTTACACATCTCCACTTCTGCCTCCCCAGGGGAAAAAATTGCTCATCATGTTGCAAGGCACCAGAAAGTCACAGAAGCTCCAGTGCCAGCCGCGGGCTAAGCCTCAAACCCCCAGCCAAGACACAGCAGCCTCTGAGAGCGCTCTGCACCAGAGAAGTGACAGCTTCTCTCCCAGGGGGAAAAAATCTGCATTTAACACAGAAAGGTACTAAACACGTCTACCATCGAGTTGTCCCATCCTCTGATGGATGGCATTCAAAAGCAACACGGAAGGGAGGCACTGGTGAAGATAAATTTATGCAGTGCAAAGCATTCAGCAGCTACCCTGTGTTTTAAGTCATCTCCTACATCTACATAGGAAAAAAGGAAAACATATCACTCATGGACTTACCCAGCTGATCCAGAGCAAAGAGGGCTGGGGCACCTTCGGAGAGCTCATTGTCTAGGGAAGAAGAACAAATGCTCGGAAAGGTCAGCTGGAGAGACAGATGTGGAGAGCTGGGGTGACAACGTTGTTTGAATTACACTGCAGATAAGTCCCTGCTCAGCCTGCTTCCAGTTCACCCCTGCCAGCCTTCATATGTGTGTTGTGGGGTCTTTTTTTAATCCAGATGTTATTGAAAACCCTTGGAATCAACTCAAGACAGAGACTTTGCAGGATGAACCCTAATGTCCTCTCGAGCATTGCTGAAGAGCAAGAGCTCTGCTGCCTCGTCTCTGCCTGAGCTGGGATCCCTGGCCATACTCCCCTTTTCGGCTGTGCCGCAGCTCTCCTCTCTCTTTCCCTGGCTTGCCCAGCGCTCAGGCCAGGAGCATCCTGCCTGCAGCAAAGCTTTTCCGTGTGCTACAGTCTCCTCTGACAACTGCAGCTGGAGTAGGTTTAACCAGAGGGAGCAGGAAGATGCTCCGTCCGGGATTTTTCAGAGGCTGAGCAAACCCTTGAGTTATCTCATAATAATATTGCTGTAACTCAGTGCCTGTGGCAGGTTAGACCACGGGCTCTGGAAACCACTGAGCTGGTAGCATCTCTCACCAAAAGCTTGTGGGAGATTATGTTGGATCCCAAGACCAAGCCCACCACAAGCCCACCCATTCTTGTCTTCTCCCAGCTGCAAAGCACAGCACACCTGGATCCCTCACTGCCAGAAAGACTTGCAGCCCCATAGAAGCACATGGCCAAGTGTTAAATACCATTTGTGCCTTTGAGTTGGTAGGGATTTCATTATTTTCAAACATTTCTTGCAATGTCAAAATGCTGCTGCATTGCAGAAACTCAATGCAATTTACAAAAACAAAACTCAGAGTGGGCTTTTTTCTGTTGTTTTTTGGTTTCTTGGTGGTTTTTCTTTTTCTTTCAGGTTCATGGCATTTGTTCAATGCGTGGGTTGGACTAAAAAACCTTTTGGTCTGGAATGTGTGGACTGTTCCTAGGAGGTTCAAGGAGGATGTTTAAGAAGGGTAGGTGCATGACACCTTACAGTAACCCATACCTGTGACATTTCTAAGAAATCTTGCCCCCCACTATGAAATGCTGTTAGGCTTACATCAGTTAGAAAAAAAGCTGTGAGCCACCAGTTTAGGATAGCAATGGGCTGCATACAAAACCAAAAGCCAATGTATACCCACATTTAACTGTTTTGGATTTTTATAAACTGATAGCAGAGACTCTGCCCTCCTCTACTTTACAGACCCAAGCACAGTGGGATCCTGAACTTGACAGGCATTTAACCACTACAACTACAAATACTAACACAGACCATGCACATGGCAAAGATTTTTGAAAAATAACAGAAGCAGAAATTGTCCTAATGGGAAAGAAGGCTGGACTGCAGCAAGTACCCCTGTGCTGGTCCCTTGGAGGGACCCTGGGCCGGGCACCTGCACCAGCAACAGCTGTGCTATCTTAAGGATGCCACCCAATGGTGCTTGCCTGGGGAGATTGAACCCAGGGCTGCCTCGTTCAAAAGCATAAACCTACTTATCTAATTCAGCTCTCACGGAAAAGGAGGTAATATTGCATCTCAGACTGTCCCTTTCCCCTTCCCCAGGCATGTGGTCTATCAGCGGGAAGCCAAGGGAAACAGATGGAGATAAGCAAAGCATTTTACCAAAGCAAAATGTTTCCGTTCCCAAGGTGCTGTTGTCTGGAAGGTTGTGGGTTTATTTTGGTTTTAGTCCGGGGCACAGCACGTCCCAGCCAAAGAAGGAGCTTTGCCCAAGGAGGGGCAGCTTGTGCTGGCCCAGGGGACGGGCACCTCCGGTAACAAAGATGAGCTGGGACTGAGCAGGGAGCACATGTGGCTGCTTCTGCCATATGTTCAAATGGGGATTAAAAAGCAAATTACAGCAGCTGGCTGGAAATTAGGTAGAGATGAATTGATAGAGGAAATAGGTCTGATGGCTATTTCCCACTCTATCTGCCCTGAATGCTTTCCTGAGACTGGCAATTTCTGGACAGCGACAGACCCCAGCCTTGGGGTGGGACACCTTGTGTCATGCTAAGGTGGGCTGAAACCTTGAATGATCCCGCACAGGGAGCCCCAGCTGGGGCAGCCCTCAGCCCTCCTGTCACTGCTGGGACAGCGTGTCTCCCTGGAGCCAGCCTAAATTGTCCCATGCAAATATGATGGAAGAGAGAAAGGAATATTTTAGCAGCTCTCCTCCTCATTCCTCCCCAACCACTGTGATCTGCAGAGTCCTGCTTGTGGAGAATGAGGGTGGTCACATCTAGCACAAGTGGCATATTAAATTGCCAAAAGGTGGGTGTTGGAGTTTTTTTTTTGAAAAAGGCCACTCCAGAGAAGGAAAAGCCACAGAACATGTGCCTGTGTCAGTGCCAGCTCCTGGCAAGACACTGCAGTTTGGGTCAGACCTTTCCCACCTTCTTAGGTTGTGCTGCCTTGCCCTGGATGTAGCCCAGCAAAACCCCTGGGACCACTGCAAGCACAGTGAATGGCAGCAGCACATCGGGAAGGCTTCCAGCACATTCACGGGGTGGATTAAAAACCAGCAGTCATGTCCTACCTCCTTTCACACTGGCAAAGGGATGGATCCCACCATGAGACAACCAGTTGGTTTCATCCAGCTTCCAGTTTTCACCAGGGTCCATCTCTGCTCGACAGCATCAAAGATCTGCTTGCAATGCCTCCCGCCGTTCTTTCTGGGGAATAACCAGAAGATACTCTGAGTGCCTGTTGTGGTCTGCATCATGGCCAGCTGCTGAGGAGCTTACCTCAGCAGAAGAAAATCTCAATATTTCAGGAAAAAAGTAAAAGAAAAAAAAAATCAAGAAAAAACCCACATGGCTCACAGGGGACTATTGGACCAAGGAGTAGCTGACTCTGCCAAGCTTCAACTTATCATATCAACAAGTCTTCCAGCTGTGTCAAAAGGCCACCGATGCTTGGACCTTCTCCATTTTCTGTTGTCAGTCTGACCAACACTTAGAAATTCCTAATCCCTCATGATGTTTGCAGGGATGGGGTTTCATTTCTGAGCAGGGTGATGTACCATGAGGACGTCCATCAGGGATGTGTGTCTTGGCTCTCCATGCCCAGCCTGACTGTTATGGGGTCCTGGCCAGTGAGGGGAGTGGGCAGGGGTTCTGGCCCTTGCTCCCGTGTCCCGTCCCCACCATGGACAGGAGTTACAGGCTGCCAGTTATCAGTTACACATTACAAGCTGATGCTACCACTGTCCGCTTGGCTCTCACAGCTGCCCTAGCCCTGGAGCGGTGGCTGTGAGCCACCAGGGAAGGATGGAGATTGTTGAGCAGTTAAAGATAGAACTCCTAAACCCAAAAAGTCCCTTTCTGATGCAGACACTGAATTATTTTTCTGATTATCAGCCACTCAGTGCTACCTACATGTTTGCTGCAGCTGGCAGTACATGGAGGTATGTGGAGACATTTTCCTTCCCCGATCACCTGGACCTGTGCATCTCTGGTGGGGCAGGCACACAGGGGCATTTCATGCATCCCTGCATTTTCAGGATTACATGGATTTGGGAGGGAATAAAGTCCTTCCAGCATCAGCAACCTCTAATTTGTCAAGGAAGCACAAAACCGTGTTGGGATGTAACACAAAGTTACTGCAGAGCTTTTTTGCCTCTGTGGGAGGATGCTGAAGAGAAGGTGACAACAGGACTTTCTCTAATGCTGTCTGAGGCAAACCTGGACCCCAAGTGGCACTAATGGAGCTGGTTTCATGGAGAGATGAGTCCCCTGAGACCCACCACAGTGGCAGCTGTGCATCTCTACTCAGCCTCTGATTTTCATCATCATCATTTGTAGGAATCTGTTGTCATTTAATGCTGCCAGGACCCTAATTCACAGTGCTGCTGGGAGTGACAGACAGGTAGCGATGAAGGGACACCATCACACCAGCACTATTTCCTTAGGAAACCAGGCAAAGAAAGAGATGGATGGGCCCTGTCTCCATGGGGAAGCAAAGCATGGCCAAGCCACACCACTGCACTTCCAGTGCGTGTGGTACACACCAGTACCTCTCAGCCACCATCCCATCAGGGGGAGATGCTGAAGCCAGGGGGGCTGCGGGAAGGGGCAGCAGCCCCACATGGGCATATCACCCTGGTGGCTCCCAGCACAGAACAGCCCAAGCCCCTCTCACCAGGGTGAATCATGGCTGTGCCGGTGCTTCCCTGGCTGGCCAGACCCATGAGAGGTCACTTCACACGGTCTCTTGCTCAACACCTTAATTAAGTAGAATTAAATACTTGTGCATATGCGTTTACTGAGCAGCAAACAGGACAGGTTTGCTGCTCTGCGTGCAGGCAGAGCTTGACTGGAGTTTTTTTGATGTAGCAAATTTACCTGAAGTGCAATTAAGAGACACTGAGACTCTGGGTGAATTTGGGTTGAATATGTAATTAGTTTTAGCAGAAAGAGAAGAAAAAAAGTTCTGAGAAAAGCTGCAAGGCTCCATTTTGACATTTAAAACATGAAACTTTTTTTTGTTGTTCTTTCAAATGATGTTTTTTGTTTGCAAGTGACCTAGTTTGCTTTTTCTTTTCTTTTTTCTTCATTTTTTTTAAGTTATGAAAAGCACTAAATAATCTCAAACCAGAATGTCTCATGTAATGCTTATGAAAAGAAATCAAAGAAGAAAAAAAACATTCTCCTTTAGGGGGTGACCCACAACAAAAAGTATTTTCAATTTTTCCTTTCAGCCACTGAAATGAAAAACCTATTATTTGTACAGCTCCACTACTGAAAGGCATCTCATCAATGTGTACTGCTGGCAATTTCTTCTTTCCACCTGCCAAGAAAGAGGTTTGTCTGCAAGTTCAGTAAAAGTGTAAGAGAGAAAGAAAGAAAGGGCAATTTATCAATGTAACATAGTAGATAAATGGCTTTTCCATATTCACTCATTTCTCTGAAAGAAATAGAAAGCAAACCTCTGGAACTCAGCTCTTTGCCCTCTGTCCCTCTCTGCATAGTATCATATAGACAAGAAATCATATAGACACGAGTCCTGAGCTCCCATCACACAGAAGATTAATTGAAAATGTAAAACTTCTGACTTTACCAACACATAAGGTCCAGCCAATATCAGAGAAAGCGAAAGCCAACATTTATTTGGGACAATAATACCAACAATGAGAAACACCTAAAAGATCATAAATCTCAGTCATTGCTGTAGCTTTGGGGCATCCATCCCTTCCCTTCACAGCAGAGCCTGGGTGACAGCAGAGGCTGGTGGTATCAGGTCCTCATGGCCAGCATCACAGGATCAGGGATGGGTCTGTGGTCCCTGTCTTACCACAGATCATTGCTTGTACCCACCCTCTACTGCAGCTGCCCAGCAGAATGATGTGGGAGGGAAAGGGATGGATTCCAACACAGACCACGGCCCACCAGCTGCATTAACATTTGTGCAATAGACATCTCGCTAAAATGCACAGCTGAAGAAAGCAGCCTTGCCACTCAGCCTGGTGTCTCACGAGGGCTGGGATTTATGCTTTAGCTGCTTGAAGTGCTCAGCCTTGTTACAGTCAATAGCCGACCCCTATTACCTCCATATTTTAAGAAGAAGACAAATCAAATGTCAGATTTTCCAAAGTGCCTGCACTCAGATCCTGCATTCAGTCTTCACTTAGGGCAGGAGAGCTCATTTTACAGACCTACGGCTTCCACCAATCCTCTAAGAAAAAATAAGATGAGAAAAGACTTGACTCACGTTCCTGCTATATGTTGTATCCTGATAAAATATACAAAAATAATAGGGGTGGAATGAATTAAAACCCTTTCATTTCACAGCTTTCACTATACCTCAATAACACCCACACAGATCACAAACCATTGTCCATTTTTTTGCCTAACCTGCAAATGTCTTCCAAACTGCAGAATAAAATAGTGTAATATTGAAATGACCATTTTAGCAATATCTTACAACCCCTCTAATCTGTAAGAAGTGGCTGTTGGAGGACAAGACCCAGTCAAGCTCCCCTTCTGGAGCACTTCCAGTTTAAGACAATCTGTCACACAGACTCTCTGGGCACTCAGCAGCTGCATGGGATTTTTTTTTTTAGTACCATAAACTGCAGAATTCACACGGCCAGAACAGCAGGAAAATAAAAGTTAATGACCTGAGACTAACCCAGGCAGACAAGAGATTAAAGCGTCAAACCCTAAATGCTCCAGCATGCAAGGGCTTGATCTAGAGGACAACAAGAAGCTGGCAGCATTTGCCCAAGCATTGCCCTCAAAATTGGCTCCATCCACATGGCTCACCAAAACCAGGCACTGCTGAGCAGAGATGCAGATGCTGTATGAAGGATCTCCCATTTCTCTGAGCTGTCATATCTCCTTTTATACAGTTCAGCTTCAGGGCTCTAGCTACGTCGACTGACTTGACTGGGGGTAAAAATGAGTGGCATCTTCCAGAAGATGCAGTCAGCTACTTCTCCTCTCCTCCACGAGGAATGAAGGCAGGCACAGTTTCATGAGATGCCCAGTCCAAACTAACCCAGGCATTGCTAGGGCTGGTGAGCACCTAGGGCTGGTGATAACCACACACCACCTTGCTGGTCCAAGCCCCCAGAGCAGCATGCAGGAGTCTTTTGTGCTTAATGATCTGTTTGTTTAGATGAACAACCTTTCCAACCCCTTGTAGCACCTAAGAAGAGCTCACATGTGAACTCTTCTGAGCAGGTTCTGGCCCGGGGGACTCAGGCAGCATGGGATGTACACAGCTGGTTCCTGGGCAGCAGAGCACGGTTCCTACGTGGTAACCTGGATTCCTCCCACTCCCAATGAGTCCAGAGAAGTTAAAACATCCCCTGACCCTCAGTTTTGCTCAGAGCAAAACTTTTTTTGTGTCAAAAAGGCTGTATATGCCAAATGTGGGAGCAGTGCAGAGATGAAGTCACATCTCCTGGGCAAGCAGCAGCTGCTCTTGGGCAGGTATCACTGCCCTGCGAAGGTGTCACCTACCTGCACCCACCTCTCTGCAGCTATTCATCTGCCCAAGGATGAGCATCCCAATGCAAGCAGGAATGAGGAGGTCTGACTGAGCCTTACAGAGCTGGGCAGGGCAGGATCAGGCCTTGGAGGGGGACATCACAAACCTGTGTAACTGGGAGCATAATGGCCACAGCGAAGGACACAAGGTGATAAACTGCTTCCCCAGTACCACAGAACTCAGCCTGACGGCCGCCTTTAATCACCCACTGCTGTTCTTTACTGCCTTGGATGTGCTCTCCCTTAATTAGCCCAAAAGGTGACTAATGAGCTATTTGTTAATGCAATCAATCGAAAAGCTCTATTTGTAGCTTGTCTGAAAGAGGTTTTTTTAAAAGCAGCAAGTTTCAGCCAACTGGCACAGAGCATGATCACAAGTTAATTGCATGATCTCATGGCAGTTATCTCGAACTAATACATCATTAATCTGATCTTACGACAGCTAAAGGAGAAGCCCAGAGCCAAGAAGCACTTGAAGGCTCTGCAGTCCCCAGAACAGAAGCCCTTTTTATAAAAGCTGTGGGTTTACACACAGCATGCACATGTCAGGACAAGCTGCAAGTTGTATCGCTCCCCTCACCCTGATGAACAAACACATTCAGGAGCCAGGAAACACACCATCTCCTCTGAAGGGAGCCTTCCCCAAAGCGCAGCCACCATCCCCCTGCCTCGGTTCAGGGCTGTGAGGATGGCCAGAGCAGGAAGGGGCTTAGGGGCAGACTGCCAGCGTTGCTCAGGTCCCCCAAGGCATTTCTGATAAGCCCTCTGTATGATGAAGCCCTTTTGGAGGACGTGTCCCAGTCTGGTCTCAGGAGAGATATTGGTAGGTGGCTAGTTTCAGGTCACCTGTGCTGATGGGGACAAGCGCTAGAAGCTCCTCTATATCCTCTATATCCTCTATCTCCCTTTGGATTTAAAGGCAGGAGGCAAATCAATAAATACATCCTTATTCACATGTCATGATTTTATTTAAACAGCTCATCCCTAGCTAGGGACACACGTCTACACAGATATCCAGGAACCAGAACAAAAGCTTGAAAAGCTTTGAAAATACTAGCTTCAATTTCAGCCAAGCCCTTGCTCTCACTCCTGTGCAAGAGTACCCCCCAAAACACCCCTGAAGGAGCTCACCAGCTTGTCCCTGCCATCCCACAGGCACGGCCAGACACCAAGAGCCACCTTGCAATGCTCCAGGACCACCACTTTGATGACAAGGTACAGGAGTTGCTGGGTGTGCATGTGGACCCAGATTTGGGCTGGTTTTAAGATCTGTAAGGTCCTCCAAGCTACCACATGGAATAAAATTTCTCTTTCTAATTTCTCAGGTTTTCTTCCAAAATCAGCAAATTGAATTGCAACCTAACAATTCAAATGTTAAAGCACTTGAAGCAAAGCCTGTGTGTCCCTTTGTGTCTTTTTCAGAGCCGCCTGTGCTAAACCAGCAATACCAAACACCACCGCACCTCATTTCTGCCAGTTATCTTCACAGGCAATTAGCTGCCAGGTTGTTTTAGCCATAACAACCACTTATCTATTTGAGAGAGGACAATTTCTCTCTGCTGTTCCCGTGACCTCTCAGAAAGCACACAACTCCCTTTTTATTTGCATTCATAGCAGAAAATGTTCCATTCCAGCCTCAGCTTGGAAAAGATCTTTCAAAAACCGATAAAACAGAAACGGCAAATCCTACCTGACAAAACACCTGTGATTTCTCTGGTGACAAAAAGCATCCGTGCCTCAGTGCTGCAAGACCAAAGCTTTCTTGGGGAGATGTTTGTCCTCCGTTGGGTAAGGGCTCCACGAAAACTATGCAGCCATTGCCTGGACTTGCTTTGGTTTGGGTAGGTAAGTCACGGGAATTCAGCGGCTCTTGTGTGTTCAAAGGGCTTCAAAATGCTCTACACCACCTATCGGCATTTTGGTTTCCTCAAGTATGCGAGGTATGCGTTTGTCTTCCTGAGTCATATAATTATCTTTGGGAAAGTAACCCACAGAAGCACAGCAGAGGGAGAAAAAGAAAAAAAACACAACTGGCCTTGTAAATCCCCCGATCGTCAGCAGTAGCCCTGCAAGGACATCACCTCAAACAGAAGCTTTGATAATTCATATGTCCCAAACGTCAAAGCTAGCAGAGGTGCTGGGCTGTCCACTTTCATTCTTGCCTTCCTCGGCAGTTTGAGCAGCCCACGCAGGGAGTGCTGGGGAGAAGGAACAGCACGGTCCCGAAGGCAGCCACAGTGCTGGAAGAGCTGATCTGAAGCTCAGTGTGTTGCACAGGTTATGGGGTGGCCTCTGGCCAGGAGGAAAGGTAGGGTGAAATAGTCCCTGATGACTGCTGTTAATGGAGGCTGAGTCATCGGTGATATGGGCTGGAAAAATGATGTGATGCAGCAGTGTCTGGGCTAGTTACATCTTGATAAGGATGGTGGGTGTCTTTCTGAGTTTTCCATTGAGTCAGAAGCACCTGGAGAAAGGTGACAGCAGGAAAGGGATTTCTGCCATGATCAAATGCCACCTCAGGCAGTCTCAGAAGAGTGATAGATACCACAAGAGAATGGGATACCAGAGAAGCCTCTTGTGCCAAGCATAAGGGAGGAGACAAAGCTGAGCATGGAGAGCAAACAGTGAAGGGGGCCTTGATTACACCATCTTCTCGCAAGGAAAAATATGGGCTTACTATGGAGTGAATGGCTCCAGCAGATGTTCACACCCTGCAATGTTTATTCAGAGTTGCCATTTTCCCAGATGACCTGTAACAAGGACATCTCAGAAGTGAAGCTCCAATTCACGCATGACAGCAGCAAGCTCACTTGAACACAGGCAGTCCATGCTCCTGAGGCAGGTGTGAATAGATCTTGGTTTTTGCTCTGACACCCAAAAGACCAGTTCCATCCATCATCTCTCTTGACAGCTTACGGTACTCAGGAGGTGATTTCAAAATTATGAGCTCAGCTGTGAAGGACTTCCAGCCACCAGATCAGACAGAAAACCTCATACCTGGGAGGCAAACAGCTCCCATTCCCAGAACCAGGAGGACTTCATGCACCCATGTGCACTAAATGACAAAGAGAAACATGCTGTGCAGTCTTTGAGCCAAGTCTGATCAGTGGTGGCATTTACTCTTTCCAGCTGGGGTTGGTTTTATCACCACATCCTGGCTTTGGCCAGCATTGCCTAGTGCCTCTGACAGTATCTGTCTGGGCTTGGCATCTTCGTGTGGCATGAGCAGGTTGGGATGCTGCTAGGCATGAGATGGGTTGCAGGCTGACTGTGCATTTAGAAAGCCACTGGGTCCCAGAGCAACAGCCATCAGCCAGGGAACAAAGACCTTCAAAGACCCTCAAAGACCCTGAGTTCCCACACCTCCTCCAGAGGCATGTCTCAGCTCTGACCACAAAGGAAAAAACATCCAAGATCTTACCAAGAGGCATTCCAGGGGCTACCAGCACAGTGCCAACTGGTTCCAGCTGCGGCGGCAGCTGGTGTGTGGGGTGGTGAAAGATTCAGGCTGTGCCACCACCTCTGTGCTGGTGAGGAGCTGAGAGGAGCCCTGGCTGTGCTGGGATGTCCCAGAGCCATCCTCACATCCAAGCCTACCCACCACAGCTGCAAAGCAGCAGGAGCAGCCCTGGCAGTGTTGAAGCCCTCCCACCAAGCCCCTGGGATGCTGGTGCCCCAGGGCACACCCTGAGGGTGGGGATGTCCCAGAGCTTCGACTCTGTAATGGAAGACACTTGGAGAAACCACTGTGCTTGGACAGAAGTCAACCGATGCAGGCTTTGGATTAAGCTTTTTTCAAAAAATCATCCTACATAGCAGGCTTGTAGTTACAGCGACACTGAGTCCTGATGGCTCTTCCAGGCCTGCTGACATGGAGCTTACCCTCCTCCCGGCGTGTCTGTGTGGGGCTGCGGTCGCCCTGCTGCAGCACAGGCTCATTCAGTCCTGCACAAACATCCTGGGGAGCCAAAACCGCCTTCAGAAAGGTGAGCAGCCGGCGCTGCGTAATTCACGGCGCTCCACGGCTCTTGCACTGTGATGACTCAGTGATGAGCTCCCCCGGCAGATTTACAGCCAGCGGCACCGATCTGCCTCGGAGACAAATGGAGAGGACAGTTGCAGCCCAAGCCAAGCTCCCAGGTGAGGCAGGGCGAGGCGACGATGAGCAGTCATTGCATGGCATTGCATCTGCTGCAGAAGGGCTTGCCCACCAAAGGGGTGTCTCTCGTCTCTTCTGCCCTATGCTGGGGACAGGGGGTGGTGCTGGATGTCACCAGCCTCCTGTCCCTTCTACAGCCATATTGCCTGAGCCTTGCACCTGGGTGCCCAGGTCAAAACTCCCGTCCCTCACAGCTCATCCTGCTCACCAGTTCTTCTGAACTGGTGGGGGAAGGTCTTCACACTGGGGCCTGCCTTCTGCTAAACATCTGCCCAGCTGCAAGCACCATGCTCCCCCAGAAGAGCAGGGTGAATGGAGACAGAGGGCTGCACTAGGCAATGGGATGAGAAAGGCCATCCCACTGTGGTTGGCAAATTCTGTCTGAAAGCAGACACTTTTTCCTAGGAAAGCCTTTCTGGGCACCACCTCGCAGGGCAGCTCAGGGAGGAGCTGGGTGCAAGCTTGTCCATGTCCCCAGCACTGGTGGGGTGCTGCACTGCTGCCTCTCCAGCAACACCAGAGCCTTGCGGCTGAAGGCTGGCTTGTCCCCTGTCCCCATGCCCACACACATCGTGCTCTCCTATTCAGTAACACTGCTGGGTTACCTGTGCTGAACGAGGGAGAGGAGGGAAGGGCGGCTGGTGGGAGGAAGGAGGTAAGTCCTGGGCCAGCCACAGGCAGCAGGAGTCTCAGGTTACTCGTGGGGCAGGCAGAGACAGGCAGCAGCTCTTGGGTTACTCAGCGGTGGGAGAGTCAAAGCAGAGCTCTGTCTCACCGAGACCCTGATGGACACCACAGCCATCATCATCATTTTCTCCCTGGTGAAGGACGAGAGCAGGCTGAGGAAGGTTCTTTGCTCAAGAACCCAAGTACATCACTCAATTCAATTGAGGCTCAAAGAGAATCTCGCTGGCAGATGGGAAATACTTTAGCTTTTTGTTTAAGCTGCAGTACTTTTCAGAGGATGAAGTTAGACATCAGATATTTCCAGCTGTCTCTTCAGAGGAAGCTGCTTTTGGGGATATCATTCTGTGCTAAAAAAAATCAGCTCTGCAGGGAAAATAAAGAGGAGTTCCAACCTCTCGTCAAATGGCTTCCCCAGGATCAGACAAGAGCAGACAAGGGGCTGGTAAGGTGGTGGTAGTGGTGACTGTGGGAGGAGTTACATGGCAAAACCAGACTTCAGTGGCCAGCGTAAAGAATGCCTTGTCCTTCCCTTCTTATCTGGCTACATATAGGGGATATGGCATCCCACACCTGGTCTGGCTCCTAAACCATCCTCCTTCCATTCAGGGTTAACCCAGCACCTTTGCCCCCTGCAGCTCACCCACACATGGCACTGACCTTCCCCAGTCCCGTATTTTGCCCTCCAAGGGCAAGCCCATGCTCGTTCCCGGCACAGCCGGCACCCAGCGTGCCTCTCCCCGGGCTATGGGAGCCGGGCCACCGGGCACCCCAGCCCCAGCTCCGTCAGGGAAAGACACTGGTCCTCGGAAGGTGCTGGTGCAGGGCCCCTGGCCCTGGCTGACCACCTAGCCAGCCTTGTGGCATGCCTGTTGGACAGGCACACAGATGGATGCTCATTGATGGTTTCACCTGGTGGAAGAGGGAAGGCTCAAGTCTTTCTTGGGTAGGCTGGGATATTTAAAAAGCAGACCAAGTGGGACCTCGAGATAACAGTAAGCTGCAAGCTAGTTCATGTCTACCACATAAAATGGAGCGTGAAAGCCCTGCTGTGGTGGTGGGGAGAAAAGAAACAAGTTTCCCTCTTCCTTTCCCCAAGAGAAATAAGTCTCCTTACTCCCAAGAGTCCACTGCCAATTCATGAGGGTGTGATCTCTGTCTCCAGGGTCAGTCATGGCACAGACACCTCATGTCTTGCCACTGGGATCAAAGAAATGCAACCATCAGCCACTTTCTCCTGATTTTCTCCTGGCTTCCCACCCTTCCTGAAAACTGTATAGTGGGATGCTGCAGCCAGCTCTCACCCCACGCTCTCTGCAGCTCCCTCCTCTAACTGCAGGAGGACCTGGATGCATCCAAGGCTCAGCCCCACTTGACACAAGGTCCCCTCTTCCTGCTGGCATGGGAGAAGTCGGGGCTGCTCACTGGCCATGAAGATGGCACAACTATAAGCCCCCACCACTAATCACACTGAGCAAGGCTTTGGCCACCAATCTCAGACATGGCATGGTGGAGGGTGAGTCCCTGTCTCCAAGACCCTGCCTCACTCCCTTCAGTTCTTGTGAAAAAATAAAGACAACCTTGGTTTTGCTACACATCAGAACAAACCCAAAAGCTGAAACCTATAAATATCTCCTAAAAGAAAAATGCTGTTTTCCAGCCAGGTCTACTTGCTGCTTAAGAAAACAAAACTGTCTCCACCATAAAAATATCAGAATTGCAGTGGCATTTGTTCCAGCTGAAATGTGAAGCACGCCAGCTCCTCTTCTCCTTTCACGTTACTGCTTGAGTATTCTTTAGACTTGTGTTTTGTAGCCATAAGGGGCTTTTGATTTGTGCGTGTGATTTAATCTCTCAGCAAGGAACCAAAGTAACAATTATCCACCCCATGGTCTGGTGATTCATGAGAGACTCTGACGAACACAGTGATGCCATGTAACCAGTATGAGCTATCGGTGAGGAACAACCGTAAAGAACGTCTGCTCAGGTCAATTATGGAAGAACAGCGTCTAACAGGATGCGTCCAGCTGCATCCTGGAGACTGAGACACCGGGTGATTTAATAATCTCTTGAGGTAATACACAGCCAACCATTACTTTCACAGGCACATTACTGAAAAATTCATCAGCAATCCAACGTTGGTGGGTAAGACTTCTGAAATGGAAACAGCTCCAAGTGTGGGGCAAAGAGAGACCTCCTCAGATCTGCAGTGCTGTCCCTGTTGACTTCAAGAGATGACAGAGCAGACCCCCCAGTTGCAACAGACTGAGTGGATGGGGATAGCTCTCTCTTGTTACTGTATGATACACAATAACTGTCCTACACTTCTTAATAGCCAAGACGACACCTCCTTTAACAGTGATATGTTTGTGATGCTGACAATAAGCTAAAAAACCTTTCTGTGGCTTTACCAGGCAGTTCACCATAATAGTCAGTCCTGCACACATTGGTCACTATGATTCTCTAATCAGACATACCATAGATATGAACTCTTTTCAGAGGGTTGTTTAGGGGTTTTTTTGCTACCACTCATAAAAGAAGAATAAACTTTAAATTCTGTTAAAAACATTAATTTTTGCCTGAGTCCCTCTCCCTCAAAGAAAGCAACTGCTCTCAAGCCTTTTTCTGTTCTTGCTGCGACCCACATGCTGGAAGCATGCCTGGTAGGTCTGAGCAAATTGGAGGCACCTTCTGTTAAGGCATGGAGCAAACCCATGGCTCTTCCCCAAAAGATGGTCTGACAAAGGCTGCCCTTTCCCTTTTCTCTACTTCCAGTAGCCGCTTACCTCAAACTCCCCGTGCCAAAATGATGGCACTCCTTGATTCCCTCCATATCTCAGACTCTTCTCTCCCCACTGAGCAGGCAGGATCCACTGCAAACCCACCTTCTGCTCCCCTATGGGGACAGTGAACCATGTCAGATATACAGCTCGGGTTATCTGAAAAGCCAAGAATTAGGCTTTTCCTCCAAGATTTTTTCATGAAGGATGAAACATTGCATATGTGCCCTGGATGGGAACTGAAGGAGACAAAATCAACCTCTTTTCTCCCATGAGCAAGCTATAACAGCTCATTCTTGGCTCTCTGTGGCTTGGGCTGTGCCAGTAGGGTTTCCACTGCTGGTTTTTTTCCCCAGGCACTGGGGCATGCACAGCGGCCTCCACAGTTTTCCAAAGCTGTCATTTGTGTCAACAGTGGCCAGGACACATGGAAGCCTCAGGGCTGCTCCTTGCCCATGGAAGAGCCTCATCCACCTGATGCTGCACACAAGGGGGGCCGCAGCGGCTCCCACAGCCCCTGTGCTCACCCTGCTGCCCCTCAATTGCCAGAGAAATCAATATTTCCCTGGAAAATATCAATTAATCTTTTGTTTTTCTCATTTCAGGAGTATACCACTTTCAACAAAACTTCTGCCAGGAAAAGTTTCTTAGGCTGGAATTCTCAGTCCACGTGTAGAAAAGCCACGTGGGAGGCATCAGCAGCCAGCAGTTAGGGCAGGGCAATGGTGGGACCTCAGGTGGCCTGTTTCAAATGCTCAGACCTGAGCTCCCCGCATCCTTAACCCTTTGGTTATGATCTTGGACTCTAACTATTTTCCCAACAAAATCAATAAATCAAAAAATATAAAGATGAGGTTTGGTCCTCCTGTAAAGTTGGAAAAAAAAGGGTAAAACTAAAAAAGTGTTTCTTCCCAGCCGTAGCTCAGGCTGTTTTACACCCAGGGAATGTTCTTCACGTTTCCCATGATGTCTGCATGTCCTGAGCTAAGATTGTACCGTCCATGCTGCGGCTGCTCTCTGCCACTCAGCTCTGGGAGACAAGAAGGGCTACATCCTTCAGCAGGTGTTTAACAGCCTGCAGCCAGACTGAAATGCAGAGGTGATGTGATGGCTCTCCAGTGCTAACTTGGCTCAAGCCCTCTGCCCACCTATGTCCTGCCCAGGCAGCAAAACACCATGCATGGCTATGACTGCTTTTCCCTAATAGCAACAAAGAAGTCCATCCTCACAAACAACAATGTCCCACCGAAACGCCTTCGTGTCAAAACTCCCGTCCCTCACAGCTCATCCTGCTCACCAGTTCTTCTGAACTGGTAGGGGAAGGTCTTCACACTGGGGCCTGCCTTCTGCTAAACATCTGCCCAGCTGCAAGCACCACGCTCCCCCAGAAGAGCAGGGTGAATGGAGACAGAGGGCTGCACTAGGCAATGGGATGAGAAAGGCCATCCCACTGTG
>JAVJGI010000014.1:11891248-11913436 GCA_035590275.1 Ibycter americanus | reverse complement strand
CCGTGGGGGGAGCTGCCCGCAGCTGCCAGCACCGGCCGCCCCCGGCCCCCGGCCCCCGGTACCGGCACGCAAACGCGATACAAATACAAAATGAAATACGACCTTTTAAGGAGCTTCTGAAGAGTAAATGTTAAATCTATATATAATTCAAAGTACATTGGCTAAATTAAGACACTGGATTCAAACCTGTCCTGAATAAAATCATCCCTACGTCCAGTTTTTGGCTTTATTTATTCACTGCGGTTTAAAAACAGGCTTCTGAAATTTTACTGTTACCCAATTCACTGCGCATGGGAAGCCGGTGCGGGGGCAGGGTGGCTGCCGTGCCGGCGCACTCCCGGCGCCAGCGGCCGCAGGGCTGCAGGGCTCCGTGCGGCAGGAGCGGGTCCCCGCAAGGCAGATGCTGCTGGACCCAGCTCTGGTCCTGGGGCTGCCAGGGCAGAGTCCAGGCCACTCGTGGCCGTGGGTGAAATGCAAGGTGAGAGACTGCAAGGTGACACTCATCTCCTGGGCCTCACCACCTCTGCAAGCTGACCGTTTGCTGTAGAAGTAGGTTCTTTCAATAAAAATGTAAAGAGTTGCATACTGATGTTTAAAGATCCCATAGCTTTCTTTGATCCACAAATTATTATGCTGCAGTGTTATCAGGCAACAAAAACATTGAGTCAAACACGGTTTCATCCTGTTAAAACTCCCACTCACTCTTATTTTGAAAAGAATTTACTCATTTTGAAAGGAATTCTTTCGAAAATAATTGGAAAAGATAGCACACAAGCAAAAGTATAGCCTTTGCACAAAGTACACGTGTTTAATAGCCTCATTGCATTGATTTAAAGAACTTCTGATCCAGCTGGATACGGCACGATAGTAAGAACTGAAATAAATTTGGATATTGAGAGATATCTTATTGATCTATTAATAAAGTCAGGTGTTCCTTGTCCTTGACAGTTCTCTCAGCCCTCAAATAAACTCATGCGATCCTTTTCCCTTCACTCCTTCTTGAAAATAATTTCCAGAAAGTTTTCTTACTGTTTAAGAGCATGTCGGCTGTTCATGTGTCAGTAAACACACAGTCACATACGGCTCATTTCTCCTATAACCACCTTGCGGATAAGAGCTGGGGAAAGAGCTTGGCCCACCCTGTGGCTAAAACACAGGGAGATTGTCCAGTACAGGAGATGGCTGAGGTGGGCAAATACTGGGTGCCAGCATCAGCCAGACCAGCTACAAATGAAATGTTGTTAGGCAACTCGTTAGCCTCCTAATATTTGCAATATAAACAGGAAATCCTCAAAATACTGCCATTTGAAATGCGTGACATGATCTTTTTAGCTCCTTGGACTCATCACCTGAATCGCAATGCTTATGGTACATAAAATTCAAACCACAGTAGAAGCGTTATTTAATGCCGTATTTGCACGGCCAAATGCTGTGCTTTCAATGTGGAAACAGTTTGGACAGAAACTGACTGGTGTACAGCAAGGCTGGACTGGAAATTTATGAACTCCCTGCAAAAAAAGGCTTTGTCCTAGTTCATCATTAGAAATTATGTCTTTGGGGAGCCAAATCTGCACTGCAGGCACTGCCTGAGCACAGTCCTCCTTCAAGTAACCATGGCGGGGAGACAGCAAGAACATAATGACTCTCTTGAGTTGTACAAACTGAGCCCAGAGCAAGGCCTGGAGCATTTCCTCCATTTCCAGCCCATGTGTCAGTGTGTTTTAATATATTCATCTGTTCCTACACTGCGCTGCATCGACATTAGGGTTCATTTTCCAAACCATCTGTGCCAGTGCCTGTTTCCTTACCAAGATTACCTCAGTATCAAGATTAACAACAGAATGAGCTCAGAAAAAGTATCAACATAATATATTTTTAGTAATCTAATGTTCATATTATGTATCAAAAATACTCCTGTGATGCAATGAAACTTTATTTCTTAAAGAACCTTTGAAATCTCTTGTAAATAGACAGTAAAAAAATTCTGTAAATGAAGAAGTGACCTTGAAAAGGAAGCCAGAAGTGAAATGTGTGTGCCTGCAGAGTAAGACACCATCTATTTACGCTCCATGTCTTAGGGCACCAGCAAGGGTTTTATCCCTGGACACCAGAATGTGAATTCAAATATCATAATTCCTGATGCTGTGCTACACTGGGCACACAAAGTCCTCAGCTGTCCTAATTCAGAGAACAGATTATTCCTCATTTTAAATATAAAACCAAATATTTTCCCCTCTCTAATGCAAGAAAGAGTTGGAGCAAGACTGTGTTGGCAGCCTTGAGATTCCAGCGAGAGTTCTGAAAATCATTTTTACAGTACGAGGTTATTCCCTTTTCTAGAGAGAGAAGCCGGCTGGGCAGCCCCATGGCTGCTCTGTCCCCCCAGTTCTGTGGGCATGGGGTGCTCAAAAGCCAAACAGACCCTGTGAAAGAAGCATTTGAGAAAAGTGGTCATTTCTTGTCTGCACCACTGCTTCTTTTTTCTCTTTTTTTCGGAGAGAGAAAAGCCCCAGGGAAACACCATTTCTGTACACAGTGCTGTCGCAGGATTGCTCTCCTCATCGCTGGTGGGCATGGGCCACCCAAGGTCACATTCTGCATGTTCAGCCAGAGGCTCGATTTCACTATGAAAACTGTGGGTTTGGGGGACATGATCTATGTAGTTGGTGGAAGGAAATCCAGTTTTTAGTATTTTTTGAATAAACATGCATAAAGCTCCTTACAAGTCAGCTGAGGAGCAGACATGACGCCTTCAGGACTCTTCTTTCCACCAACACAACAACTGGATGCTCTCGGAGGCTGCTGCTTCTCCCTTCCTGAGCCTTCCTCATCCCACTCAAGTTAACCTGATGGGTGATAAGTCACCTGCCTGCCTGCTTCTGCCCACGCAAGGGCCCTGCCTTTCTCATCCATCTGTCCCCACTAGGCTCAATAGCAGGGCTGGCAGCAAAGCACCACCCTGTTGTGGTTCCTGCTGTGATGTCCTTGGTGAGGTGCAGTGATGTCTGGTGAGATGCCTGCTCTCACGCCTGCTGATATGCACTGGTGGGATGCCCGCAGTGATGCCTGCGGTGCTACCTACTGGGGCCACACCTGGTGGGATGTCTGCTGTGATGCACATTGAGACACCGTGGTGGGATGTCTGCTGTGATGCTTTCTACGTTTAGCCATCTTTCAAAACAAGTGAGACCAAGCATTTAAATCTTTGTAATTTTTTTCTTTCACCAGAGTGCATGTGTGTGCGCACTGTGTACAGATGTGCAGATATATTTAAATATTTGTTTTTACAGGCTGTCTTGTTTCTGAAGAAGTGGTCCCAGACAGCCCAGGCTCCAAAGCCATGCTTCCAGCCAGCCCTTACAAAGGCCTTCAGTCTCCCCTGAACCCTAAGCAGGGAAAGAGCAACTATTAACTGTTAGACCCTCTTCTGCTACTCCCAGTGATGCTTTTCACAGCCAGCAGCCCTGACACAGGCACACTAACAACAGGTTTGGACCACAAGCATGTTTAGCAGTTTTTCAGCAGCTGGAGGCTTTCTGGGAAGACTTTGTAGTGCCTGGCCATGCCCCCCATGCCCCTGAGGACCTTCAAGCAGCTCTGGCAAGGGAAAGGCTTCCCTGTGCCCAGTTCCAGCATGGGCAGAGAATCCCATGCCATATCCCAAATGAACTGTGCTATTCACCACGGAGAAAGTTGCATCTTGCTCAGCTCCCCCAAGGCTCCCGTGGACCCCTGGGGCATCAGAAAGGAGCTCCTGTGCAGGCAGCACTGCTTGTGCCCGCTAAACCTGTGCTGCAGGACGTGGAAGAGTTTTTTGTGCACGTAAGCATGAAATTACTTAGATGCAGAGGCTGCACAGGGGAAATGAATGGTCACAGTGTCGCACACATCGAGTGCCTCTGTTGTTAGCGCCACATTCACCTTCCCTGTCTCCTGACTCATAGCTCAGATACCTATATGAGATGTGTGGCAACCCTCTTGTTTATATTCTAAGAAAGTCTTTCCTCTCCAGGACGCCTGCAATTCTGATTTTGAATGTTATGAAATATCCAAATGCAGACTTCTTCCATGTATGGTTTCAGAATATATTACCTGTTGCAATACCTATTTAATATAGTTTCTTGGTCATTAAGGTTATTACAACACTTCACTCTGAAACTGTATTGGCAGCAATGCAGAATTGCTGTGAGAAACTGTGGAATCAGATTTATGTGAATTACTTTAAGAGGAACTCTGCAGTTGTATTTTTCTCTTCCAGGAGGGACATGTATTATGCATTACCTTTAAAATCTAAGACTACAGTGGTGAAATTGGTCTATATGCAATGTCTTCTATTTTTAATGAACTGTGATCATCCTAAAGCAATAAAAAAGTTAACATGGATTGCTATGCACCCTTTGCAATGTAACTAACAACTCTGTCAGCAAGTTCCATATTGGAATTTTGATACATATCTGTAATTTTAAAAATATGAGAATTTCTGTAAATTTGTTAAAACGAGGCAAGTTTTATTAGATGAAGAAATGCTAAAAATAGTCATGCACTTCTGCATTCGGTCCGGGTATATGGCCTGGTTTTGAACTGAATATTTTCTCAAAAGACTGAGTGATGGCAGATACCCTCTGAACAACCTTACTCCCCCTTAGCTTGGCTCTCTTCACTGGGCTGTATGCGGATGCTAAACATTTGCTCGGTGTGATGTAAATCTTTCCTTGCCATTCAGGGTGCATGCAAGGAACCAAGGGGTGCGTTTCTTCCACACCACAACTGTGACACTTTGGTTCTTGAAACAACAGAGAAGACAAAAGCACACAACTCCAGGTACTTACATAAGTTATATTTCCTAAATATAAGTGAATTTAAGCTCAGATTTATCTCACCTAAGGATGCACTCGTAGCAGCTAAGTCTAAGAATCCTGTCCTGGCACCAGGATCCCTATGCAGTCACTGCATGAGCTGAGCATCACTGAAGGGGGGCTCAGTCCTTATCAGATCTGGTTTCCTTCCTGGAGCTGCATGGTCTTCTTCACTGTCCAACGGTGGAGCCTACAGTGACCATACATCTCATATAAGTATCTATCTGAGCTGTGTGTCAGGAGACGGGGAGGTGAACATGTGGCTAACAGCAGAGAGAGGCATTCCGTGTGTGTGACACCGTGACTCTTCACTGTGAATGCAGCCTCTGCATCTAAGCAATTTGTTAGGCATGAGAGGAGAAAGACATCCACTGATATAAAACTAGGCAGTGTCTCTGTACATCCAATTTCCTTATAGAATTAAGAAACGTTAAAACTTTAAAGTTTTTGTATATATTTTTTCTGGGGGAAAACCCCCAAAACTCTCAGAGCAGGTAAGAGCTGAACCTGCTCGGGCTCCTAGAGTGTGAAAAGGAAAAGAAGAAATCTTCTATAGCTGTCCCTGTGCTGAATCCTGCGGTGACATTTAGCAGATAGGGAACCTCAGCAACCATGGCCATCCCTGGCTGATTTTACTATCGGGATAAAGAATGGAATGGGTGTATGAGGTATGTGAGATTATCCACTGTTACATGTGACATTTAAGACATCCTCATCGTTTAAGATGATGCCATGCTCTCAGTTTATTAGAAATCACTTCTCCATGCTCAGCAGCAATGATGGGAGTTGTTTGTGGACTAAAAGAAGAAAATGTCTTCACATTTCTCAACCAGCATGGATAGCAGCAACGTATAGAGCGGGTGGCCTGGGAGGTCTGATTCCCGGTTAGGGCTCTATTCCCAGCTCCCACAACTTCCACATGAGTCATTTCTCATGACTCTGCTTATTCATCTGTGCTTTCTAATACTCATTCACACCTCAGCTGGCAGCACCCTGGCGACCGTTAGCTGACAATTATTGTGACAATAGCCAACACTAGATGGATGAAAATGTAAATGCACTTTCCCAAATAAGAAAACTCTTGAAAAGATGGTGCCCAGCATTGCAGAGACCAGTATTAGCATGAGGAATTATGCTCAGTGTACCGCTGGTCCTCAGCACATGCTCTTAAAATCAAACCATTACCATACTATTGCTCATCCTTCTCATAAAAATGCTGGACAGTCAATTAGTTAACATTTAAATGCATTTAAACCTCTTGATGAAAACTGCTCTATAAAGTGGAGTACATCATGAGTGCTGGTTAAATATGCAGAGGACAAAGTGTGTACATTTTCTACTGTGAGCTCACGTTAAGTTTGCATTATTTGAAATATAGGTTAAGCCTGTGACTGTCGATTAGTTGCCACACAGTAATGTTCATATGTGGCTTTCATCAAAAGTGTTTCACATTTTGTGAATTACAGAGAGATGAATAACGAAATGCTGCATTTTAGCAAGTCATTATCTGTATCTGACAGTGATAGAAAGTGAAGCACAGAAAGCTAGACCATCCATGCGACCAAGTCATGGGAACTAAGTGTTATTTAAGGTGTTTCTTGATGATGTAAGTATTTACAATGTTAGAGCAAGACTAAGTATTTTGCTGAATCTCTATCCAAGTGTCTAAATAGAGCATCAGAGACAAAGCTGAGGTTTTGTGCCAGGCTCCCGAGCGCAGCTTTGTGTGCCTTCCCTTAGTTGCACCGGTCCAGAGGATGAAGCCAGCTCTAGCTGCTCAGGTTCAGGCATTTGACCACCTCAGCTTGCATCTAGTGGGACAAGGGACAGTTTTCCTGTGACTTTATCTGATACACTGGAAAGTGCATAATCAAATTTGTTCCTCAAATAAACAGCTACAGGGATCAAAGCTGACTTTCAATCTTCACTTCGTTAAGCTAAGTAGATGAGCTTATTAAGAGTCTCACAACAAGGCAGTTTTCCCAATACTTCATTAAATCTGTGACTCAACCCCTAAACTCTCCCAGTGTTAAATGTTTACTGAAAGCATCACTGCTCAAGAATTATCCCAACGCTACCAAGTAAGGAGGTACAGCAACTCATCTACTCCTGTTTGATATTTGCCTGCCCACCTGCATTTCCCCTGGTAGCATCAGGTTTTTCCATAGTATGAGAGGAAAATTCAGGCTGGATGGGACCTCAGGAGGCTGGCTCCAAGACCAGCCCCAGCTTCTCAGAGCTTCACTCAGTTGGGTCTTGAAAGCCTCCAAGGAGGGAGGCTGACAGAGCCTCGCTGGGTGGCTGGGTGGGTGTCCTCATGGGGAAGAAGCTTCTCCTTATGCCCATCCAAACCTCTTTCTTATATTTTATCTGGTACCCATTGCCTCTCATCCTCCTGCCCTGCACACCTGTGCAGAGCCTGGCTCCAACTCCCCTATGCACTCCCCACAGGTACTGGGGCTGCCCGTGTGTCCCCCCAAAGCCACATGCTTTTGGACAGGAGCAAAGCCTCATGCTGTATAACCAGGTTCACCAGATGAATCACTACCTCTTGCTCCTCAGCGAGAATTTGGCCATGGCTGGAGGCATTTTGGGCCACTCAGCATCTGTAGGCTGTCCTTCCTCCTCTTTTACCCATTTCCTGAAGCTTGGGTCAGCTGTGAGTGTTACCAGTAAGGATTTTGCCATTTTCCAGTTCAGTGATGATCTGATTTGTCTGAGGCAGTTCAAGTAGAAATTAAACCTCAGACTCCTCTAATAAGGAAGGCAGACACGGTGATAATAGTGGCAGTGTTAGCAAAGCCTTACCTCATGATGCTGGAATTAGGGTGGGCCACCAACCCCATTACCCAGTCTTCTGCATTAACAGGGTCTTTACCAGCATCAGTCATCAGCAGTGATGTGAACTGTGAAATAACATATTTAAATCTGGAGTGATTTAGTGATAAACTGGTTTTGAGCAGCTGCTAATGCATTATTACATTTTATACACTATGATTTTTATAATGCCTGATGCTACTTCCTGCACCTTGCACAATCCCTGCCTGCTGTTAGAGGCGTTGAAGAAAACAATTGGATTTATGGCTATAACTGAGGTGGGAATCTGGCCTGTACTGGAGTTGGTCCCTGACATCCCCATGCACAGAAATCAAACAAATGGGCAGATTTCAATAATGAGGCCAATAATGAGTGATGGGTCACTTTAAATCAAATGGTGCAACCCAATTATACTGGTGTTTGGATTTCTACAGTGCTGACAAACCTATTTTTAATCACTAAGATGGGGAGAAAAACAGTAAAGAAAGCCAGATTTACTGTTGGTGTGTCAATAGCAGAGAGACAAACTTCTCCTATTGCTAATACACTGATAAAATGTGCAGTATTGTCTAAATAACTAATTGTCTAACTCAGCATCTGCTTATTTTTGAAGAGCAAGAAACATTTTAATGTATGGCCAATCCATCCTCAAATGACCAAGTAATAAAGGAGATATAATTAATTTCTGATCTATTGATGAATGGAAAAAGCTAATCAGTTTTATAGTATTCTCTCGTGTCAGCTACTTCACGTGACCTGGCTGAAACATCCTGCACACAGCCCCTTCTGGCTTCAAGCTCTGCAGCACCAAAGCACCAGCAGGACACACGGTGACCCCAGGGGACAGGCACCTTGCACTGGTTCTGGTGCTGCACCCAGGGTCAAGTCTACCTGTGAAAACCTCCTGCATCACTTGGTAGGTCACCATGCCTCTGGGACCTATGTGAAGAAACAGCTAAAATATTCCCAGCACCCAGTTTGCAGAGGAAGAGGTTGTCTCTGACTTGGGCTTCCTACTTGCGCAGGAGGACAGTGTCCGTGGCCAGGTAGTCCTGGGGGTAACACTCCCTGCTGTCTGCTCTGGGCCCTGCCACATGCCCTTTCCTACCCTTTGTGCTGATAGTCTTGGATGCCTTCAGGTTTTTTATTCAAGCAAAATTAGAATTATATCCGCATATAAATTTCACAGCACCCACATTCCTTCCCAGGAGACATGGAGGCGGTGGTGCAGTGCTCCACTTCCACACATCTCCTCATGCTGGAAGTTTTTTCATTTTTTTAAACATGTACAGAGTTTTTTCCAATGAGACAGGAAGAATTTATGAAGTCTGACTGACCTGGTTGTCCTGCAAACTTCTTTTTCATGCAAGATGACAGCTGGAAAATGAGATCCATATAATGGGGCTGAAGATATCAGCCTAAATGGACCATGCTGGACCATGCTGAACCATGCTGAATAAACTGGTGACTCCAGTTTATTCCACTCTATTTTAGCTCCAGGCCAAATCCTGCCAGGAACGAATAAGCTACAGCACTGGAGGGTGAGACCCCTGTGATGGCCGCACTTCCAGGCAGGTAAGCAAATGCTGCATGCTTACTTTAGCCCTGTTCTGGGGGGAAAATAAAGCAAATATACTTTGTTAGAAGTGTAGCAGGACATGGATTTTTGAAATTTGCTACCGATAATCCAAGAATACCTCTCTCTATTCTGCCTCAGTAATGAGATGAGATGCAAAGAGCTGTCTTCAGTTAATGGCTGGACTCAATGATCTTTAAGGTCTTTTCCAGCCTAAATGACTCAATGATTCAATGATTGCATGGTGTTCCTGTAGCTGCTGCCCCTGCACCTACTGCATTTCCACCTCACTCCCTGCACAACCTCCTCAAGTCTATCCTAAAAAATAATGACTGCATCTTGCACAAATATGCCTTATATAGCTTTCAATCAGCTACTCCAAATACCAGTCGCAGCCTAGCCATGGGAGCAAAGCCTCCAGTACAGGTTGCAGGGCAGAATGCAGGCCCCCCTCCCTTGCACTACCAGTCTCCAAACTAACTGCTTTAAGGTTTCGGATCTCTGAGCTGTCAACACTCACTTCCTTCTCCATCTCCTCTCCCTAAGGGCCAGAAGTCAGGCTGCATCTTCCTCAAATGTAGTACAAACGGGTGCCCGAGTAAATAAAAGGCAGTAACCCTAGCTGTGCACCAGAATTCACGTGCTGCTGCCTTCCTTGCCTGTGGGAATGCCACCCGGCGCTCAGGCACTTGTAATCTGAATAAAAACACGTGCAGTGAACACATCCAGCCATGTACTGATTGTGCAAATATCAGTTTGCTGCTCATCTTCCAAGACGAGACAAGGACCAGTCACCAGTGTGATATCACATCTATCAGACTTAATGCTCAGAAACCTTCCAGGTTTGCGGTTGGTTTTTGGGGTTTTTGTTGTTGTTGTTGTTGTTTTTAACCTGATTTTTAGGGGTAACTAGTCTTTAAAAGGAATAAATGCCTTCCCGAACGAGTCTATAAAGGATGCTGCAGTAATACCTGCATGCTGCAGTGTGTCCAACAGCAGTTTCTTGAGGTGGCAGCATTAACTTTGACCACTCTGACCCTGGAAACTGAGGCTCTCCAGACATACACACCTTGTTCAAACATGGACCTGCTGGAGTGGATCCAGGGGAGGGCCACGAAGATGATCAGAGGCTGGAGCACCTCTCCTGTAAAGCCAGGCTGAGAGAGTTCGGGTTGTTCAGCCTGGAGAAGAGAAGGCTCCTGGGACACCTTATAGCAGCCTGCCAGTGCCTAAGGGGGCCTACAGGAAAGGTGGGGAGGGGCTTTTTACAAGGGCATGTAGCGATAGAACAGGGAGTAACGTTTTAAGCAAGGTAGATTTAGATTAGATATTAGGAAGAAATTCTGTACTGTGAGGGTGGTGAGACACTGGAACAGGTTGTCCAGAGAAGTTGTGGATGCCCTGGAAGTGTTCAAGGCCAGGCTGGATGGGGTTCTGAACAACCTTACCTACTTGAAGGTGTTCCTGCCCACAGCAGGGGGGTTGGACTACATGATCTCTAAGGTCCCTTCCAACCCCAAAATTCTCTGATTTTGTGGTCAAAAGCAGCTAACAACCCCAAGTAAGCCCAGCTCTAGCACAAGCTGAACCTAGGAAACATGCTCAGTAATGAGCACTAGCGAAGCAGAGAGATACCAGCACAGCAGCTGTGGATGCAGGACCTGCACAAGCTCCTGTCCAGTGCTCGCTCTGTGCATGGGTCCCTGCAGCTAGGACAGCACCAAGCTCTGCACCCAGCCCTGCTCTCTCGGCTCTCCTCTGATCATGGCTGTTACTTTTGAAGGAAACCTAGGTGTCATACAGCTGGGTAAAATCCATAGGGCAGTTCACAGAGCTGCTCGCAGTCACCTTGCAAAAGGAAGAAGGTGGCCACACAGCCACTACTGAGCCGCCCACCAGGATCATTGCCAAGGAGCACCCAGTCTCCACACCCATCTCCCACCCAGCGAGAGTTAACGGTGTGTTCAGAGAAGAGTGGGCAAGTGAATCATGGAAGACTCACATTACAGTTCCAGCTCAAAAGGCCAAGCTGTCAAACACGGTAATTCGATGAAAAAGTGTTTCAAGATAACACCAGTTATCTTCTCACTGGGGGATGCCTGCAGATGGCCAGTGCAGTGTTCCCGGAGGACAGGGAGCTCATAGCTGGAACAAAATCAGCTCTCCAGCCTGAGTGCTCCCATCCTGATGAAGGCATGGGAGCAGTGCCAGTGGCTGGCAGAGGCTGGCTTGGAGATGCAGCCAGGTCCACTACACTCCAGCAGCTCTCTACAGCTGAGCATTTCATTGGAGACCATCCCCAGTGCACATAAAACCATGAACCCTGGGTTGGGAAGCTCAGAAGCAGTGTCAGATTTTGTCTTCCTTTCTGGTTTAATTTCTTTTCCCCTTTTATTTGTTTTCCTATTTCTAAACATGTGGCAGGATCTCAGGCTGCCAAAAAGAGATAAGATGAACAGGACCAGTTGGGTCTTACTCCTGTGCAAGGCAGGTCTGGCCGAGCTCTGAACGCCAGGGAGTCAGTGCATGAAGACACTGTCACCTGCAGATGCTGTCACCCTTGCTATGTTTTTCAAAATGTCCACACAGGCCAGAGACCTCCCTAGCAGGCAACAGGGCTCAGATCACCCAATTTTGAGCAGGGAAAGCATTTAGCCATGCAGATGGGAGCTGTGCTGCGCAGCTTGCTCTCAGAGGCAAGGGGAACCCTGACCCTTTTTATCTGTTAGCCTTAGTGCAGCCCAGCTGGCAGCCTGGGAGAAGAGGATGAGACCCAAAATAATCACAAAAATTAGCATTACCTATTTCATTATCAGAAGACAAGACAGACTGAGGATGTTGTCACTGCCTTGCCGCCTACTGATGCCACTCATTCACCTCCACACATTTCCAAAATTAGTGCAGTCTCTTCAAACCTCAGGGGAACTGCACAGCCAAGTCACCACGTTGCAGAGTGTGTGATGCACCATACCCCAGGGGTGACCAACTCATTCTCTACTCACAGGTGAGATGGTCTGCACCTTAAAATCTGTATTTAACTTTATCTTAAAATTTGTAATTCACTCCTATTATTGCACAGGGAGTTTGAGCACAGCACACAACACAGGACCAAAATTGCAAGTCAGATCACCATAACCGAACCTGCTGTTGCCTATCCATTTAACAATGCTGCACATGTACATCATCCAGCCAGACACCCGGAGCGGCAGGGAATGCTGATCTGAGTGACAGTGTTTCACAGTTTACGGCTCAGACCAGTGAAGGGCATGCATAGACAGTTGCTCTGGCTTGGCAGGCAGGCAGGCAGTTATTAAGCTGCAGCACCTACCTCCGATTCGATGACATCTCTAGCCCAGCAGTAACTGCCCTAAGCAGCTTAAAACCTATCACAGCTCTGGGCTTGTAAAGTCAAATATCTTAGCCATCCTGGGGAAGACCGTGAAGAGGAAGGAGTGCCCCACACCAGCTACCTAAGGCTGCTACTCATCTGTTACGAAAATGCAGTTTAATAGCTGTGGTAGGGAGGAAGCGTCTTTGGAGAGAAGATCTAAAGGAAGACAAGACTGGTCCCTTTTTTTACCAATGTTGGCTGGGACTGCTGCTCATTCAGTGGGGAGCACGCTGAAAGAAAACACTGCACTGGAGGGAGAAGCAGGTTGAGGGAAGAAGCTACCTTCATTTGTCATTCATAAATGTTGTGGTCTTTGTTTTTATTTTAAAAGTATGTGGAGGGTCTTTACATGCTACTGCATGAAATAGGCACACGAATGCAAGTTCTTTGTTACTCTTGGCTGTGATAAAGCAGTGAGACCGGCAAACCCTGCTAAGCAAACTGAGGCACCTCTGAGAAACCTCACATGTTGGGATACTTCATATGAAACCCCACTGATCTCTTGGCTCCTTTCAGACTGTTTTAGACAGGTCTGCAAGCTCTGTTCTTTTGCAGAAATGCAACAGCAGCTACATGCCCAGAAGATGCCCCATCCCTGGAAGTGTTCAAGGCTAGGTTGGACGGGGCTATGGGCAACCTGGTCTAGTGAAAGGTGCCCCTGCCCATGGCATGGGGGTTAGACTAGGTGATCTTTAAAGGTTCCTTCCAACTCAAACCATTCTATGATCCTATAATAACCCCAACTCCGTGTCTGGAATGAGAAGCAAGGAGCTGATGATACCCAGATTTGACAGAGGTCATAGAATTACAGAATGGGTTGGGTTGGAAGTGTGCTTTAAAGATCATCTAGTTCTACCCCCCCTGCCACGGGCATGGACACCAGATGTTGTGTTTATTAAGAGCTCAGGAACAATTTTGCTAAAGCCATTTAAGGAATGAATATTAAATGACAGAAAGGAAGCCCCTTCTTCCAAAGGAAAGCTCAAATACATGAGCAATATCTGGAAAAAAGAACCATTTTGCATAGCAAGGTGGGAGTGCGCCCTAGAGCAGGGTTGGGAAGCGCGAACAGGGAGGGCTTTGGCAGTGCAGGGGGTGCTCTGATGGCACCAGCACAGTGGCTTCCCACCTCATTTGGCTCCACCACCTGCAGCTTGGAACCACAAGATTTCCTCAGATCCAAACTTGACAGCCCGTGATAGCTCACTGTGGCATTTGGGTGAGTATAGCTCTGGTATCTGTTACAAGGAATTTAGGTTCAAGCCTTTCTTCCTTTCACATTATTAAGGCACACAGCTGACTTTTCCACATCAACAGCTTACAATGAAATTTCCTGATATGGATCAATCATTTCACATTAAAAAGTGCTGCACTCTTTAGGCACAATGCTGATAATGGAACACCTGCATGGAAAGGTCACCTGCTGCAGCCAAGGAAGTTCTTTCTATTCAGAAGAAGGTACACTGCAGATGCAAACTGCATAACATTAAATAGCAATCCCCTATGGCTGTTCAAAGACCATGTTTTTTCTTTATAACTGAGACAAGGACATAGCTGGCCTTCCTCCAGTAGCAGGCTTTTCTCCCTGAGTTTTGAAAGCCCAGATGAAAGCCACAAAGAACACTTGACAGACAGTCCCAGACTGTGGAGATGCACAGAAATATGCAATTTATGGTGAAAGTTAGGTTTGTGAACTTACTCTTGCTCTTCTATTACGATTTCTCCGTTGGGAGACCTTGTTCACTCAAAGAAATTTGGCACACAAGCTACATGTCCGGATCTCCAATATAAACAAGCCTCTGATTCTGCAGAAGCATTTTATTTGATATAAAAGACAAGACACACTAACAAAATTGAAAAATGGCTATCAAATAAGCAAACTTTAGTTTTCAAAGAATCTGGTTGTATGTACTCGAGAAAAACAACCCAATACTAGCTGATTAGATTGGGTGACATTTGCCAACACGATGTGACCCCTCCAAAGAAAAGATTTTCTTAGGATATTGTCTATTTTATCACTTAGTCCCTTGAGAGTGCAGAACAAGCAAGAGATAACCAAGAACTGTAGTGCTATAACACCATCTAGGGGACTTAGCCACATCCCAGCTCATGAGAGACGCATGTGCAGCGGGCAGCCCAGCACTAGGTGAGAAGGGCACTGCTTTTAAATAAAATAGCACTCTTCCAGACCCAAACACCCACTTTCCCTGCCTTTTCCATATGACTGATTTCCCACACAGCTCTTAAACCCTCCTATTTTTACCTGCGCTACATCTTGCTCACCCTTTTTTTCAGTATTCATCTAATTTTACCATCTATTGTGCTACTCTAGTCTTCATTTTCCCTGCCTGTTGCCACTAATAAGTACCAATTATAGATAAACCTAAGTATGTGCTATACAAAATCAAATACTTTAAGAGGGATTAGGCTGGTTAAACACAATTGAAACAAAAATTATTTTTAAAAACCGGTAAACCCATGAAGGCATAACAATTTGCTATAACAAGAAAAAGTAAAATCAAACCTTACTTTCAAAAATGAACATGCAGCTTCTGTTCACATCAAGATTAGCACTGAGGAGCACAGTGCACCTCCTTCTTCTTTCTGTTCATCTCAGACTTTACCGAGTGCATTTGCAGCCAAAGTCCTCAGTTCATGTATGCATAGGCACTCTGGGTCTCACGATTTCTGAGAAAAGGTAGAATCATAGAATGGTTTGGGTTGGAAGGGACTTTTAAAGATCATTTAGTCCAAGCCCCCTGCCATGAGCAGGGACATCTTCCACTAGACCAGGTTGCTCAAAGCCCCATCCAACCCGGCCTTGAACACTTCCAGGCATGGGGCATCCACAACTTCTCCAGGCACCCTGTGCCAATGCCTCACCACCTTCATCATAAAAAATTCTTCCTTACATCCAGTCTACATCAACCCTCTCCCATTTTAATACTGCTGCCTCTTCTCCTGTGACTACAGGCCTTGGTAAAAAGTCTCTCTCCATCTTTCTCGTAAGTGCTGTTTAAACATTGAAAAGCTCCCTGGAACCTTCTCTTCTCCAGGCTGAACAATCCCAACTCTCTCAGCCTTTCTTCACAGGAGAGGTGCTCCAGCCCTCTGACCATTTTCATGGACTCCTGTGGACCACTCCAACAGGTCCACGTCTTTCCTGTGCTGAGGACCCTGGATCTGGACACAGTACTGCAGGTGGGGTCTCACCAGAGCAGAGGGGCAGAATCACCTCCCTCTACCTTCTGGCCACATTGCTTTTGATGGAGACCAGGATATGGTTGGTTTTCTGGCTGCGAGCGCACATTGTTGGTTTATGTCCAGCTTTTCATCCACCAGTACCCCCAGGTCCTTCTCAGCAGGGCTGCTCTCCATCCCTTCATCCCCCAGCCTGGATTGATACCAGGGGTTTCCCCGATCCAGGTGCCAGGCTTCGCCCTTGGCCTTGTTGAACCTCATGAGTTTCATTTTTAAAAGTGTAATAGTTTGTATATAGACTGCAGGTAACAGCTCATTTTCCTGCAAGGAGAGTTTAACAGTATCTTCTACTTTCTGAATCCCTAAGATATGAGCCTATACCTCACTAGCATAAATGATGACGGCACCATGCTCATTGATACTGAAGTAGCTCTGTGGAAGAAGAAAATGTGACTGCCAAATCCTGACCAAATAGAACCATCAACCTGATGTGCACCAAGCCCTTACTGGAAAAACATCAGGGAACCCTAAATCCTACACAGAGGCACATGCAGCGAGTCACACAGCAACTCTGCAGCCTGAAATATGGTATCATGCACATACAAATTGATGTGTATTATTACCGTTTGAATGTTACCAGCAAAAAAAGACTCTTGAAACACATCATACAGGAAGCCATTTCAATTTAAACAACTATTTTTCATTCATGTAGAAATTTGCATTATTAGGCTGCACGGCAACACTCTGGTCACGGACGGTCAGGCAGGGACTGGGGTTTCCTGCCCTACACCCATGCCCTTAGTGTTTCTTATAGTTACAGCACAGCAGTTTCTTAGGGGTCTGCAGGCTGAAGCCCATCCATTTTATAGATGTTATACTTGGAAGGAACCACCCTTTAGACCTTATGAATAATACAAAGCATTCATTTCATGCTCTGACTCCAATGCGTTTGCTTAGACTAAAGCACTTGCACCCTTGGGAGGGTTTTTGTTGTGTTATCTATATCCTACTTCTTTTTCCGACACTCTTCATATGTTTGTAGGAACATGGTCTTTTAGCACAGGGGAGGATAAGCCAGAGGAGATCCAAGTGCACACAGAATTGCCTGCTTTATGTCTGTCACAGCTTATGGCAACAGGCATGCTAGTTTTGGAAACTCGGTATGTGTAAGAGTCCAAGTATATGCACAGCTGGGGAGTGCCACTTTCTGTTTTACCATGAACATAAAGCCAGAGAAGCATCAGCACTGGTGCCTCATGAAGTTTTAGATAAAAAATTACTCCTGCCTGTTAGAAAGAGGTGCAATATGATATTGCCATGTACCAGATGAGGATTTCCCCATGTCGTTATCAACTACAATTTCTGAATGCTTGGCAGGCAGTTCTGTAGGTGTCGGCACGTAACCATCCAGCAACTGCCAACAAGAAAGCTGAAGGTAACAAAAAAGAAAAAAAATGTTTTTCTGTATTTAACACAGCTGCATTGGAGAGGATGCTGTACTACCTCACAAAAAGATCCGGCAGTTGGCAACAGTTGCTTAACAATTCCTATATTTAACTCCAAAGGATAGACAATGACTCATTTCCAGGCACTGGGAGGGCTGTGAGCTGTCTTCTCTGTCAGCATGTGGCTGGTCCACACTTTCCCTGTATTTACAAACTTGTTAATGTGACAGAAGCAAAAGTTCAATTCACTATGTCCTCAGCAAAGTTCATTATACAGACAAAATAATCATATATGGCTTTATTCCTGGTGAAATAAGCAAATATATCTTATTAGCCAGCTGTATTTTATGCTCATGTGAAGAGTATCAGAGAACAGACAGGATTCTGATCTGTTTTATCAGTGTAAGTTGGAGGAAACTTTACTGAAATGAAAGGATTATTTCCATACTAGTAATAACATGGGAAACATGCTAATCTCCTTTTTCATGATAAACTGAGGGAAGTCTTTTTTTCCTGTTCTCTCACAAATGTGATTAGAAACAAATGTGTGCAGCAAGAATAAATACATGTCTGTTCTTAAACTTATCCACAAGCATAAAAATGGGTAAAGTGACATTTTAACTAATGTATGCTAACTGCACTGATCACGCTGAGATCAATGGTTTAAAAATCAGTGATGATATATATTTAAATCTTTGTCCATATTAGGACTAATGTCCTTTGAATCAAATTAAGCACAAATTTAGATTGTTCGTAGAATGCTATATATGGTAGTAACTACATATAGATAGCATACTTAGATACCTGAAACTATGTTCATTAGTAGAGGGTGAAATACAGTGATTCAAATGAGGCCAGCCTTGTTTGGCTACCTTAAAGAGTATATTGGCACACTGAAATGGTGCTCAGTTTGGGTCCAGTTACTTCTTATGTCTAACAGAAATAAAAATCTTTATTATCATATCATCATAGAATCATGGAATAGTTTAGGCTGGAAAGGACCTTTAAAGGTCGTTTAGTCCAACCTCCCTGCAATGAGCAGGGACATCTTCAACTAGATCAGGTAGCTCAGAGCCCAGTCCAGCCTGACCTTGAATGTTTCCAGGCATGGGGCATCTACCACCTCTCTGGGCAACCTGTGCCAGTGTTTCACTACCTTCATGATAAAAATTACTTACTTATATCTAGTCTGAAGATACATAACCATGATCATTAAACATGTAAAAGGCAGAAGAAAATCTCTTTCCATATCCACAGGAAAAGGGGAAAACATCAATTGGCTCAACTGGCAGCAGGAGAAATTCAAGGGTTGTTTCAATTGTCAAGCGCTGTTTGAGATGCCCTGGAGTGTCAAACCTCTAATGGACAGATCAGGCACAAGATCCACAGGACACATGCACCTCTGTGGAGCAGCAGCTGTCCATCAGATAGGGTGTCCCTAGAGCCCCCCATTGTGATACAGGATGTCAAGCACTTCTGTGGGCCTCGGCTGCATTTGAGACATGCCGGGACAATCCTGCCTGGTTCTCCGTGCTGAACCAGATCTCCCATAAGGTCCTGTGTCAGACCAACAGCCACCCATGGATGCCTGGGATGCTCCATGCAGTTTCCAGAAGTAAGGTGGGTTGAACGGAGTGTTAGTGTAGGTCAGTGAAATCCCTGTAAGTTGGACAAGCATATGTCAAAAACAAGAAGGTCCTTCCAGCATTACTCATAATACACATCTCAGCAATAAAAATAAATAAATAAATAAAAGAATAGCCATGCATTGTCTAATATGTTTCCATGTACATCAATCCTAACATTAGAAATCTTGGTCATGCTTATAATACGTGCAACATCATTATCTCCAGAAGCCAACATATAAGCAAAATTCAAATTTCCTGTTCTTACCCTCAAAACAGCTGCACTACCAGTTTTCCCCTACATTTCTTTCTCTTCTGTTAGAGGTACTATTGATGGGAACAAGAATTTCTGTCAAGAATCTGGAATATCTAAAACACCATAACAAGATGCTGGGGTTTAGTGTGGTGGGGGGCATTCAGTTTTCAGATAAAACTCATCAATAAAGCTGATTTGCAGCAAGAAAAAATGAGCAAAGTCTTTTGAAACTCAAAAGTTTCTTTAAAAACATCAAATCCCTGGATAACAAAAGGAAGAGGAGGAAAAAAAAGGAAACACAGAAATGGGCTTGTGCTAGAAAATTGCCATCAGCTCTGAGGGAGGAAAATTTCTCTCCAGTCTTTTAAACTAATTTCTTCAAAACATTCCCACATATCACACAGCAGAAGAAGACCTACCAAAAGATATTGAAAATGGGAAAACCACTGGTCAGAATGATGGCAGCACATGAAACATCCAGGGATAGCTCAGCTCAGGAAATGAGATGGGACAGTTAAACAAAATTATCCTACAGAGAAATTACATCTAAGGATGTAAAAGAGATTAATATAGAACTAAATTTAAAATTTCTTCTATTAAGTCACATAGTGTGTTTTAGAGCAAAACAAAAATTACAAGTCAGGATCTTTGATGAGTGGCTTCCTTTAATTCCATTTACTGAGCTACCCTGGCCATGCCCTGAGGGCGTGCGAGAAAGCAAAGCACCTCAGAACTCTCAGCAAGCCCACATGCAAACAGGAGGGACAGTGGGCTGCTGGAAATGAGGAGCATGACCAGTGCCTCTACACCAGAAATCCACCAGTGCTGAGGGGAAGGAAGCCCTGCCTGGAGAGCAGGGGCTGGTTACCACCGGGGGTACAATACCCCACCACAGCTCGGAAGTCTTCTTCTACTGTGGAGATCAGGCCACCCAAGCAAAACTCCTGCAAGCCAACTGAAGACAGCCATGCACTGTAAAAATCTCAATGTGGTACAGAGGCACCATTTTAAGGTATGTGGTAGAGCTCTGATTTATCATAGTCCTGCAGGTTTTTTATTTTTAAAAATATCCTGAGGTATGTTCAAGTGTGTAAAAACAGAAGGCAGAGGGTCCTGACAATTTAAGCTCATGGGCCTTATAACACAAGCAGGACAAAAGTTAATTCCATTAAGCACATCCAAAATTTGCCTGTTCGCTATGAAACACAGCCAGCTCTGGAGAGGAGAAAAACAGTTGGGAGAAACTGCCACATTATAAATTTCGGCAGGACAGGAGGTGGTGCACAGGGGCATTTTGGCCAATAACATCATGACACACTCAGGTCCAGAAAGCACAATGTTTAAGGTGCTCACAAAGCAGATAAGCCATAATTTTTTTAATTTTTCTTGCAAAACATGTATGCAAAATTGCATGCCTATTTGTCTACGTCAGAGGGGTTTAAAGTTTCTAGCTTTTGTGGCAGAAAAAGGGCAGCACCACCAGATGCTTCAGCTTTTCCATGAAATTCCTCAAAGTTTTAAAGCCAAACAAGTAGCAGGCACCTTGAATCCAATTTTGAGTCTATCATTACGTGGTATTGATACAACTGCAGCGTCATCGGCAAACCTTAACTATAAAGGCTTATGTCCACTTTCCCTGCAATTCCACTACAGAAGTCAGTTTTAAATGAAAAATTTTGTTTTAAGACATCATTGGTAGTAATATCTTAGCTCTTATTAATTTGTGATGACAGAGTCTTCTCTGGTGAAGCATAAGAAGATACAAGAAGCCTGTAGTGAGAACAAAAATATTAATTTTCCACTATCAACATGTACCACCTTATGGAAACTATGAAGATAGCAAAGATAAGAGAAGAAACAGAAAAAAATTAACTCTAAAACTACAAGTAAATACGGGAAATGGACACTGACCTAACCGTCAGGAGTCTTCTGAAGGACTACAGAAACAAGACTCACAATCAAAACCCAACTGCACTGAAAGCAAAACCAAAGAGCTCTGCAAATCTCTGTCACAGGAGGCAGGCGCCTGTAAAATGTTTATTGTCACATTGTTAAAATATAACAGTGAAATGGGGCTGAAGTGTTCCATACGAAACAAATTCCGTCTGACATGTGCTGTAACGAGCAGCACACCGCTACAGCAGGTCGAGGGAGGGATCCTCCCCCTCTGCTCTGCCCTGGTGAGGCCGCAGCTGGAGTGCTGGGTCCAGTGCTGGGCTGCCCAGTTCAGGAGAGACAGGGAGCTACTGGAAAGGGTCCAGCGGAGGGCTACAATGCTGATGAGGGGACTGGAGCATCTCCCTTGTGAGGGAAGGCTGAGAGAGCTGGGCCTGTTCAGCTTGGAGGAGAGCAGACTGAGAGAGGATCTTCTCAATGGCTACAAATACCTTAAGGGCGAGCGTCAGGAGGACGGGGCCAGGCTCTTTTCAGTGGTGCCCAGCGACAGGACAAGGGGCAACGGGCACAAACTGCAACACAAGTTCCATCTGAATATGAGGAAAAGCTTCTTTCCCTTGAGCGTGACAGAGCCCTGGCACAGGCTGCCCAGGGAGGCTGTGGGGTCTTCTGCTCTGGAGACATTCAGAACTTGCCTGGATGCAACTGTGCAACCTGCTCTGGGTGACCCTGCTTGTCCTGGTTTCAGCTGCGACAGAGTTAATTTTCTTAGTAGTTAGTACAGTGCTGTGTTTTGGCTATGATGTGAGAACAATGTTGATACACACTGATGTTTTTAGTTGTTGCTGGGTGATGTTTTTACTAAATCAAGGACTTTTTGGTTCCTTGCAGAGGGCTGGAGGGGCACGGGAAACTGGGAGGGGACACAGACAGGACAGGTGACCTGAGATAGCCGAAGAGGTATTCCATACCATATGATGTCATGCTGAGTATATAAACTGGGGGAAGAAGAAGGCAGGGGGGGACATTTGGCATTATGGCATTTGTCTTCCCAAGTAACCGTTACGCGTGATGGAGCCCAGCTTCCCTGGGGATGGCCGAACACCTGCCTGCCCATGGGAAGTA
>JAVJGI010000014.1:11865731-11888956 GCA_035590275.1 Ibycter americanus | reverse complement strand
GAAGGGCAACGGAGCTGGGGAAGGGTCTGGAGCACAAGTCTGATGGGGAGCGGCTGAGGGGGGTGGTTTAGCCTGGAGAAAAGGAGGCTCAGGGGAGGGTGTAGGCAGGTGGGTGTTGGCCTCTTCTCCCAAGTAACAAGTGACAGGACAAGAGGAAATGGCCTCAAGTTGCAGCAGGGGAAGCTTAGGATGGATATTAGTAAAAATTTCTTCACTGAAAGGGTTGTCAAGCATTGGAACAGGCTGCCCAGGGAGGTGGTAGAATCATGATCCCTGGAGGCATTTTAAAAATGCGTAGATGTGGTGCTTAGCAACATGATGGGTGGTTTAGTGATGGACTTGGCAGTCCTGGGTTAACAGTTGGACTCAATGATCTTAAAGGCCTTTTCCAATCTAAATGATTCTGTGATTCTAAAGGAAGAGGAACAGCAGTGAGAGAGGGAGCGCAAGGCTGTGCATGCCAGCAGCAGTGGAAAGTAACTTTATTTCTTAAGCACTGCCTTCAGACCTTCTCTAAAGACTTCTTTCTCATCCCCTTTTCCCTGTGCTGGTGTAAAAGAAGGGGACAAATGGCAGCAAGCATCTGCTTTTAAGGAGCAAAGGGGTTGCTGATGGGCTAACAGCATTGGAGTGCCTGATGAATTTGGGAAGTGCTTGGTGTTTGCCAGGGAGAGGAGGGTGAGCCACAGGGGACCACCTTGGTGCTGTGCATTCAAATAATTCTGATACCTCGTTCTTAATTCTGAGCAATGCTAGAAGACAGCCAAAATGACATGCAGCTGTGCTTTTTAAAAAATTGTATTTAAATTTTTGTTTAAAAAATACAAATAATATTTACTACATAAAATAGAAAGCTTTCTCTATTATTTTTTCAGCTAGATTTCACCCTGGTCAGACTTACTTATTCCTTGAATCAAAAAATTGCAAAAGCTTGACGGAACTGTCTTGTCAGGAAGTGAAGCCAAGGAGTTCAAGCATACAAAGAAAATCGGGTTGTCAAAAACCAGACAACTCAAAATACTCTTTGGCAGAGGGAAACTCCTACACATGTTCTGAAGACTCTCTCAGAGATAATGACTACCTAAGACCAGAGATGAGTACTTTGCACAAGCCTGCTTTTGTGTTTCCAAGTGCTGATTTAAAGCTTCAGCCTTATGAGCCGCTCAGAGCAAAACTGGCGAGGTGCCCCCCTTCCAGTGCTCAGCCACTGTCCAAATCGCACCCCAGAAATGCAGGGAAACGCAATAATAAAAGGCATTATTCTGCCTGTTTTATGATCTCTGACATCTGATACTCTCTCTCCGGTATTTATGTCTTAGTCCTGAACGTTACAGTGAGCCTTCCGTCCCCCCTCTGGCATTGTGAATCCGTTCTCTCCTGTGTGGAAAAAGTGCACAAGGAAAATGGAAATATGGAGAAAAGTCTAAAATTATTCATTCTTAATGGGTCTAGTGGGATCAACGAAGTTTAGATGCAGGTAATATTGCAGTCTTCTGGTTTCCCTGGTTTTGCAAAAATGTCAATGTTTGTTACAGTTAATTAGTTTTCATTGGCCAGCAGAGTACACAGCATCAGAATGCAAAATTAATCTTACTAAACTTGTCCCAATCGGCTTAATGACTAGTATGGCATTATAATCTATGAATTCTTTTTTTCACAAATGTAAAAGATAAATTATTTTACAAAATATTGCAAAATAATTTACAAATTTTTACAAAAGAATAAACAATAAGAAATTATTCTATAAAACAAAGATAAATTGTTTTGCAAAACAAAATCAGTCTTTTATTTTTGACACATTGAAATTAATTTATTTACAGCAGTCTGTGCCTAACACTCATAAATACCAATACCTTTGGTCAGAAAATGCTATGTTACACCAATCCTGTAATATGTTTTAATGACAGAATCATTATCTCTGCAATGATTATGTCAGAAAAAAAGCAGAGAACAATACAGAGAACAAAAGAGATGGTTCCTGCCCTGGTGAGCTTATAATGTTGTTTACCGCTAATTTATTTAAGCAGAGCAGGGTGGCTGGTTGCATGCTCACATTTTGGAGTCAGGTTTGATGCTCCCCTGTGCTCAGCCCTGGTGGAAGCTCCTTCCACAGCTGCAAAGCCCGAGCAGCCGAGTTCAGCGTGTCTACAGCAATCTAGTGAGAACCTGTTAATCTGTCTGTGAAACCACAAATAACAGCCAGCCGTATCTGTGCTGTATGGTGCGTGCCTTTCTGCCAGCACTATCCCAGCATGTTTTACTTCATGTTTACCCCATGTGAGCCCCTTCAGGATTCAGCCTCGCTGCAGACTTGACTGCCTCATGCACCCTCTGACCAGGTCCATCGTGCCACAGAGGGATGCTGATGCCGCAAACACCTAACCTCTGCAGTGGTCCCCAACTGCAAAGGGGGTCCAGACGGATGCAAACAAGCCCTCCAAGCAACTTCAGCTCACTTCGGCACGGATGTCTAAAATAGGTCAGAATACGACAGTTTGAGAAATGCGGTTCCTTCTGCTGGTTGTGGGAAGGCTCACCACTGGCAAGGTGATGAGCAGGGAGAGCCCCAGTACCTCCACACCACCCACTGCACACAAGAGCTGCCAGAGCACCCACCTCAGGAAACCACGACTCTGGAAATCTTTGGGTAGGTTACTTTATCACCTACAATTTTTTTATACTCTCCAGATCATATTTTACTATATAAAATAAATTAATTTCATGTCTAGTTTTGGCATAACAGATCTGATGCCTTCTGGTTTACCAGCAGCTTTTTCTAACCAAGCCTAACTATAAAACTAGATGAAGGAAGAGTAGTAAAACAAAAATGGTTACAAAAGACACCTACATCTGAGATGGTCATTTTAGGCTCCTTTTATAGTCACTGAGCAGAAACAGGCCATGATTCATCTCATCCTAAAAATAACTGGCTAGAGAGGCACAGATGAATTATGCTAAAGGATAAGAAATATCCATTCTTCATATAAATTTTTATGCAACGTAGACAAAACACAGGATTCATTGTGTATTTAGTACAGTAATGTCTTTCAAGAGTTACAAGCAAAGCAAGTCTCCCCCAAATTAATCCAGCTTTTTTTTTTCTTCCAGTTAGAGGCATGTAGAGTGCACCTTTTCATAATGTCAGTGTCTCATACAAGAAAGTGAATTAGGATTGTCATTTTTATGTATTAACACTGTCCTAATTCATACTGTTCTTGCTTTATCTGTCTGGATCTGGCTTCTGCTGTAGCAGCGAGAAACAGGGGAGCAGAGTGGGCTCTGCTGTCACCTTCTGCTAATATATATGGGCATGGATTCCATCCTCCCATCCAAACTCTCACACTCTAGCTATAGATACAAGACACTAAAGAATGTGCAAGAACATCAAAGCCCAGCTTTAACTTGCTCCTCACTGAAAGCTTTAATGCCCCAAAGCCAAGACAGTGTAAAAGCAGTGACATGAAAGAGGCCACAAAACAGATGTTCGATACACAATGCTTCACCTAAACCAGCAAGCTCAAAGAGAGGAAATCAATAAAGACAGGAAAGAGGCTAAAATCTTTTCCCCTGCCTATCCTCAGATATGTACAGACACTGATTACTGCTTGCAGGATGCCAGGCTGTGGCACCCTCCCTTCTGCACTTGCAAACGCCTGCTGAACCTAATGCCCTTACCCAATTCCACCCACCCCTTGTACCCAAGGCACCACAGGCTTCATTACGAGTAGCAATTTTAGCACACTGCTACCTGCAACCTGATGACTCCCTCCACAGGGTCCTATAAATACACCTGTAGGCACACAAGACACACAAACCACACAAGAATGTGTAGCATCCTTGTACTGCACAAAACCCCAGGTCCAGTACTCCACACTAACAGCGTGCAGGTTAGGGGACTGGGTTTGAGCTGTTTTCTGCTGAATCCGAAATGCCTGAAATCTGACATCTCTGATTTTGGTGGAGTTATGGCAGCGAACATGCTCCCGCAGCAGCTCTGGCAGGTGCTAGTGGAGTGGTTTTTACAATCTGCCATTGGAATTCAGTTCCTCACCTCCTGAAACCAAAATGACTCAAATCTGCTAACAGCTGCAGCCTGCTGCCATGCTCATCTCTGTTGTTGGACTTTTAAGGATGTCTGAACAAGCTGAGCTCAGTAATGAAAGGCTGTTGTTAATATGACTTTCTTTCTTATTTTAGGTTTCAGAAAGTCTGGATGGCTTCTTGTTTGACACATGCAATCCTTATGTTGTTAACAGAGGTGAGACACAGGCAGCCGTAGACAAGTCTCTGTTCTTTTTGTAACTCTTAATGCACAGATAACATAAAGGGCTTCAAAATACAAGATATCAGTTTGTCCTGGTTTCAGTTGGGACAGAGTTAAGTTTCCTCTTAGTAGCTGGTACAGTGCTGTGGTTTGGATTTAGGAGCTGTGGTTTGGATTTAGGATTAGAATAATGTTGATAACACACTGATGTTTCAGTTATTGCTGAGCAGGGCTTACACTAAGTCAAGGACTTTTCAGCTGCTCATGCTGCCCTGCCAGCGAGCAGGCTGGGGGTGCAGGAGAAGCTGTGAGGGGACACAGCTGGGACAGATGACCCCGACTGACCCAAGGGATATTCCATACCATATGGCATCATGCTGAACAATAAAACTGGGGGGAGTTAGCTGGGGGGGTAGCACCTGGTTGCTGTGCGGGGACTGGCTGGGCGTCGGTCAGCAGGTGGTGAGTAATTGCATTGTGCAGCACTTGGTTTGCATGTTCTTTTATCATTATCATTATTATTATTCTCCCTTCCTTCTCTCTCCTATTAAACTGTCTTTATCTCAACATCTCAACCCACGAGTTCTACCTTTTTTCTGACTCCCTCCCCCATCCCACTGGTGGGGAGTGAGTGAACGGCTGTGTGGTGTTTAGCCGCCTGCCGGGTTAAAGCATGACACAGCTATACTGTTAGAGAGCTAATAAGCAAGTAAAGTGCATTTGTCGATACCCACAGAGGAGATGAGCCACATTGTTTGGCTTTTAATAGGAACCATTCAGTTTTCAAGAGCATGGATCCCTCCAGCCATCCTCACTGGTGTGACAGTGAGAGGAAAAGCAATTCTGCTGCTGGTCCACAAGCAGAAAATAAAGTGTTTTCTAAACAAAGTCAGTCAGTACTTCTATCTATCTACCCATGGACATACATCCTATTTAGAGTAAAACACTCATGCAGTTAACTGCACATATGGTTGTCTCCTTTTAGGAGCTTAGAACTTTAATTACACCAAAAATATTGGAGGCTAGATGAAGATTTGGCAAAAGAAACTCAGTTGTCAAATCTTCTGATCTCAGTCTCTTTGGGCATGTTCTAAGGAAAACCTTATCAATGAACAGCGATCTGGTTATTTGTTCCTTGTCTGACCCAAGGAAGGGCAGTGGAACAAAGGATTCAGTGTTCAGGTGGGTCCTGGCCTTGGGTGAGAGCCACCTGGCAATGCCTCGGCATAGCGAGCACTGAGAAAACCTACCTCATTTCTGGAAAAGAACCAGAAGCAAAAGTGATAACTATATCCATGTACCCAACTGATGGGACTCAGCTGCCACTTGTAATATAAGCACATAACAAAACAGAAGTATTATGATAGCCTGACCTGCTCCTGCAGAAAGAGGAGTGTTCGGCAGACCTAGGCATTTTTCCAGCCATACCTTTTTCTATTCAGGCTTTGTCTCAGTTATCTGTGCTTATCTTACATTAGGACTAAATCACAGTAACAAAAGGTAACACATAGCCAGGCTAGAAGACTGCTCTCAAATAAGGCCAACAGTATGAAAACCAAGTCAACTGAGATCTAGGATGGTCTCCAAACTTTTTCCAAGGTGACCCCATGGGTCTGAATTTCACTTCTGTAATTGAATTTCACCTGTGCCTTTGACCCTTACCTTCTAGGAGACACTGACCAAGTCATGGATAAGATCCAAGACGTTGATTTTAACTCAAAACATCCAGAATGGTCTTTGGGACCTGTTATGGGCTACCAAAGAGCCTGTGATTCTCCTTGTTCGATGCTGTCTTATTTAAAATTGGTAGCAGCTTTTGAGGTAGAAGCCCACCCTTCCTATAAAAGAAGGTCATTGTCAGCAGTGAGTTTCATTAGCTAGCACATGTATTACTCTTCAGGGCACTTCTGTCTCAAAGTTGGGCTGAGGATTACGGAAAGTTGTTCTTTACTTTGTAGGTCAAGTTTTTTCTGTTCGCTTTAGCTCATTACTCTGAAGCTTCACTCTGGATACCCATGCATGGAACAGCAAATAAATTCTCTATTAAACTTTGCAGACAACAGGGAACACCATCTTCAGAGATGAAGAAAATCATTTTACCCCACATATGTAGTAGCCTGGCCAAGGATGGGTGACAATGGCTGCCACTGGCACCAAGCAGCTCTCTGCATCACTGTTTGCTCCAAGAGGCAATGGCCTGCTGTTCTGATCCAGGAGCCCCTCTTCCCCATGGCCTCCAAGATCATACGTGCTTTGCTGTGTGCAGGCAAACACATTCTCTATTGCCAGCGTGTGTCCCCAGGGTGCAAATGAAATGTAGCAGATGACGGGTAGAGCATCAGGTCATTGAAAATCTTGGCGTGTCCCTTGAAAATCAGCACACATGACCAGCTGATACCTCTTCTTTATACAGGGCGTGTCTAAGTGGTGAAGAGTAGAAACCTGTCTTCTACTCTGGGGCTTATGGGCACTTTAAGCTTCTTTGCTTCATTAGTTTGATGGAAAAGTCCCTAAACTTTTGCTAAGAACCTATGCTGACATGTATTGCTCCTGTTAAGAATCAGCCTGAGGTATTGAAGAAAAGCTGCCTTTTAAACACAGGACAAAGCTTATTTTACAACCCGGAATCCCATAATACTGTATTTGTGATGTTAAATACTTTGACTACATTTTTCATCTGATTCAAAGTTTATCTAAAACACCTTGCCACAAGTCCTTTGTAGGACATTCCATTGGAAAATAGCAGAACAAGTGACTTTACTATTGTTATTCTGCAGCACCTGTTTCTTGACATAGCCAAGGTTCTTGTAGACCCATCTGAAATGCTGTCCATGAGGTCCTGCTTGCTGCAAACAGGCACACAGGGCAGTATTATTTCCCACAGACCCTGTTCTGTTTGTGCTATAACTTGTGCGATTGCAAAGATCAAAGAGATGCAAAGCACCTGGAGTATGTAAACATATTACTAAATTAACACAATGTAAACAGTGCACATGGAAGGAACAGTTTGACCTTATTTCACTTTCTGCTGCTTTCAGAACAAACACCAGATCAGCGCGGTCACTCTGGTTAGTATTGGAGCAGTCCCGTTGCTGAGTCCCCTGTGATCATTTCTGTGTCCCTGTAGGCAAATACAGCACTTACATGTAGGGTGATACACCAAGAAGGTCTCTGGAGAAATTTCCCTTGTTCTTTGGTGAGACTTGGGTGAATAGACACCTTTAACTGAACCAGGTCAAGCTTATGGGGAAGCACTGGCACGAAGGAGATGCTCCCATCTCCATCGTGCCACAAGGTTCCTCTCAAAGGCAAAATGCAGGGGATGAGGATGAAGATGATAGCATGCACTTCACTGCCAGGGGAGAAATGACAACTCCTTCCAGAGCCTCAGCTTAGCAGAGATGCATGTGACTTATCCCAGCAGAGATCACAGATCCAGACAGCTTTAATACAGCACTCTTTTCTCCTTTTTTTTTTTTTTTTGACTGCCATGCACTCTATTAGTCTCCAGCATCAGCTCCTTCATACCACTGCAGTAGCTTTTTCTTTGTAGATCTCAAAGCACTTTATTAATGGGGGGAAATACCTCATGGTCCCCCTAGGAAACAAGGTTAATCTTAGGTCCATTTACAAACAGAGGAGTTCTTTGCACCTTACTGTGATCAAGGTGAGGGGAAAATAAGAACAAGGAACAGTCTGAGCAGGTCCTGTCTCACTCCACTGTGGTGTTCCTGGGAGGAAGGAGCAGCTCTCCCAAACCCACCACCGTTAATTACTACCATCTCTGAGCTCAGGTAAGAATTGATCCTGAGGTACAGCTATCTGTTTCAAATACAGTTTTGTGTGAAGGACAGTTGTGAGCATGCACACAGATCTGCAGCATAAAGCTGAGGGGAGACTCACCCCACTGCAACTCGTGCACTGGGTCACTGACTGAAGGAGGAGGTTAAGTGCCAGGAAGGTATCTGTCCTAGAAACCAGCACTGGACTCCAGGAAAGTCAGACAAGAATGACTTCCAACAGGTTAGAAATATGTAAGACTTCAAAAAAAGATAAAATCTACTTGTGCCTCCTGGACTACTCCTCCAGGAGACTCTCCATACAGCTGGCTTGCCTTCTCCACTGCTTCTTCTATGCTTTTTGTGACTTGAACAAATATGCTGCCTTAATGCCTTAAAGGATGTTTTAAATCAATAAGTACTTGACTTGCATTCTACCTCAATCTGGCTTGGGATAAGAATGTTTTCAAGGTTGCTGGCTAACGATGAGGCACTTCTCACACAGATCATGGTGAATCTGTATCCCAGAGCACCACGGCACTTGAACGAAAGCCCCAGTTCCAGCACTCTCTCCAGCGCAACAAAACGACAAAAAAGACTGCTTCATATAAATGTCAGAGACTAGTCTGAGAGCTGTTTTCATAAGACAAGAGCAGAAAAAAATGTGTAACTGGCACAGACAGAGAATCACGCCATGGATCCTGTGAGTTCCCAAGGAGCTTGTCATACCTAAGGAGGCAGCAAGCACATCCACCGTGTTGCACTGGGAAGGACAGGAGACACAGATTAAGCTCTTTCCACTCCATTGAGCAGCTGGAATAAGTCCAAGGAACAAATGAAATAGTTTCAGGAAAGTGGTGTCCCCTTCTGCACCAGCTATGTGCAGAAAGCTGTGGTGTTAAGAGTCTGATGAGTGGCTGGGGGTGGGGGGACACACAGCCCTCCCGCTGAGTCACGAGGGTCAGAAAGGATCCCCTTGCTTTCTAAGCTCCTTCTCAGAGAGGAGTCTAGGTGCAGCAAGATCCAGTCCTAGTCTTAGACTTGGTCAATGGTTTTAAGTCTGAAGGATTATATGTACAGCTGCTCATCAAAGTCCTTTGCCTGACAGAGCCCAGCTGAAGCACTTTCATGGAAACAGTTTTGCAAAGTTGAAAAAAATAGAAAAATACATGATTTATTAAGGCAACAGATACAACAAGTTTGGAATTGCTGTTGATAAATACACTTACTGCAAAAATCAAGCTCGAGTTAAGAGAATAGGGCTTTTGTTAATAATATTGTCCCAGGTAACATTCCATGTCATTGGAGGTGCAAGTCTTACTAAAGAGGCGTCCCTGCCTGGGGAGGAGAGAGGTTCAGGCACATCAACCCGTCCTGTGGTTACAGTTCTCACCCTCAGAAAAAAAACCAACGCACTAAAATGCCAGAGTTTATACTCATGGTGAGGTGGGACTAAGTCAATTCTTGTGTGCCAATTGGCCCTTAGCACGGTATCAATTCAGGAAGGTCAATTGGGCCCGATGGTTCAGCGCACAGCGGGGAGGATTCGGTGCAGACAGATTTATGGTTGCAGATGTGTGGGGGTCTTCTGGCCTTCACTGAAGGGACAGCAGGCTGTAAGGCCCCAGCCTCACCTCAGGCATCACTCCATTGGTTTGCTTGTTGGACTGTATCCATTACCTGTCCCATGAGACTGACACGCTCCGCAAGTCAAACTCCCGAACCCACGCTGAGCCGAACGCAGTCGTTCATTGCCAGGTCAGGACGGGGCGGGGGGAGCACACTGCCACAACAGCACATCCACGTACTCTCATGGCCTGAAGAAAATGAACTCCTATTATCAACAAGAAGCAACATAGCACAAGTTGCCTTTTGAGAAGACAATGATATATCAAGAATATGGTCCTAAGAGTCAAGGTCAGGAAAGATGCCATGGCTGGTCACGGGACTTTGAAACCCCCCAGGTGCCTCTCCCGTGTTTTGTATCAGACTTTGTGGATGCTGAAGCAAAGATAAATTTCTGTGACATTTTCACTAAAGCCATACACTCTTTTAGCGTAATGCTGGTGCTGAGTTTTCATCATATAAATCAAGTAAACTGAGATGTAATTGAACTTAGTTTCTTTCAGCAGAATGGAGAAGTACCTGTAACATTAGATGATTGACAGCCCTGGAAATTAGGTACAGTAGACTGCCTTGCTGATGTTTCTTATCCTGCTGTGGTAGAACCAGATGGATGAGATGCCACTGAAACAAATGCATACTTTTCCTTTGATCCAGCAACGGCATGTCAGAAGGATCAATATGGAAGGTTTTAATGTACTGTAAACACCATGAGAAAGAAGATGATTCTAGGAGGGACTATGTGGTCAGACCCCTCAGTGAGAACAAAGCCGGTGTTTCCCTGTGGTGAGGTTTGGGGCCAGATTCAGGCTCCAGATATCCAACCAGACACTTTTTGTTCTGTTATGGACCTGTCAGTCACCGAGGCCATACTCCTTCAGCATTTACATGTACGTAGGTATGTCTAGATTGCAAGCCCAAGGGGGGACTTCAGTCTTCCTAAGAACACCCTGGTGAATGCTGTAGGGATACACAGAGACAGGACTTGAAGTGGGAGCTTCAATACAGATTCCTAGAGACGTGCAAATCAGGTTTAATTTCAGTATCAAGTGAAATGCCCGAGTCCTTCCACGTCCCAGTCTTAATGGTATAGCAGTCTGCTTTGTCTGTGGGATCTTTGATGCTGAAGCATCTTGCAGCAAACTCACACATTTGTAAAATAATGATATAACCATGTTGCTCTTCCATAACAAACTTCAAACTAAAGCCTGTAGGTAAGCTGTAGGGAATCAGTATATGCTTCCATATGACACATTAGAGCTGTAAATAAATAAGCACTCATTAGGATCTCTTGTTTCACCTGAAAAGCAGCAAAAGAGCTTGCAAGCACAAAACTTCATAACCTCTACATGGCCAGAGATGGACCTGCCACCCAGCCTAAAAAGTGATGACCAGTAATGGGTAATCACAGGGTAGTGATGAAATTTGTTGTCCACTTCTCAATTGTATTCTGTCAAGAAAGCCCTGCCTTAACATATGGGTATTCATTCAGTCTGTCTTGAAGCTGAAATGGTCAGATTTAAACTTCTAAGTGGAAGTGACAGTAGAATCACTTGAACACAAGCCAGCAGGTTCCCAGTCCCAAAGCCGCCTTTTCTTTGTGTAACTTCAGATAAACCATTTGAAATTATCCTCTTCATTCTCAAGTTTTAACCTAAGAGTTATAAAGGGACAGTTTCATCTGAACTGATGAAATCTGTTCTATTTCTTTGCTCATTTGCACATATTTTTGTGGCAGCCTTAAAGCTGCTACACTGTGCCAGATATGCAAAAGCAACAGAGCACGGTACACCAGTGCAGTAACTGTGCTCTCCCAGCATCATTTAAAACGCTGATCCCAATCTAGACCAAGAGAGATGGACATGACATACAAAAGTTTATCTATTTTTAAAAGTCTTGCTCAAATGGCCAGCTTCCTAGCATATAGTGTGGTCTAGACTGATAATAAGCAGGAATTTCCACAAGAGTTGATGACACTCTGTACACTCCAAAATCACTTGTGAAATCCATGGGCTATGCGTATGTTGACAGAACAATACAAGCAGCATGGGGATGACCAATATCCCAAGCAGCAAGATATATTTTTTTGGCAACCTGCACATACTCCAACAGTTAACATCAGGGAAAAAAGCAAACTGCTTTCTTTTTGGACAATATAACACTCTGCCTTTGCAAAAAAAAAAAACCCTTAGGTCATTCATTAGCAAACAAACAGGAGATGGCCTAAATGACAGAGTCTTTCTGAGGTATCCAATGCCTTGCAAAGGGTTTATCTAGAGATAACTGCTAACTTGTGGGTTTGGCTTGTGGACTTGATTAAGGATGTGGGGTCAAGTTATGATCTGCCACTGTACTCACTGCTTTTCTGTGCAGAGCCAATGTCCCCACAAGCAACGCTGCTCAAGTATTTAGACAAGCTACAAGATGCAGGGGTATAGGGACGCCTGGAAGAAGCAGGCATCTCACAGAGCTGAACTATGCGGTCAGGTCTGTCTCTGCATCCCCTAGGTAGTTGGGAGCATGGGATCTGAGCCATCAATGTTCCCACACAGAGCTCACTGCCCGCTCCGGGCCCTACGCATCTGCTAGATGAAAGTAGATGTCTTCAAGGGCAGGTTATAACAGTCCAGATCCCCTTGCAGTTACGCAGGATCAAGCAGGTGAATAAGTTAGAGGAAGAGGCACAAGATGAGGGAGTGCTCTGAGGCAGTCAAGGACCGAACCTAAATTTGCAGAGAAGCAGGTGTTCAGAAAAAAAAGAAATGGAGATTTCTCCTTCCCCATTTTCGCTGCTGTCATGGGGAGTGTTACAATGCAAATATGGAGAGTTTCTTCAATTTGCCATTTAGGGACACTTGCCTCCTAGAATGTCATCTGTTCTTTGGATGTGATTAGCTTTGGTTAAGGCAAGGAGATGCATCATTCAGTTCTTCATCTCAGTTTCCTCCTCTTCCCAGCCACTTGGTAACTTCCCAGCCTGGCTATCCACAATCCCCAAAGGCCATCAACATAGAAAATCACATATGTACCTGCTGTTTCATGATGCTATTTTTCCATTGAGTATCACAACTCGCCAGACCAGACTAACCTGCCCAGGAGGCTGAGCTGGTGAGCGGTCCATTAAGAGGGAAATGAGAGCAAGATAGGGAAGATGGCCCACAGCAGAAATGTAACAGATAAGTGCACAGGGAGACACACCAATCACTAGAGCAACAGGAAGAGAGAAAATATTTAAAATTGTAAAAAGTCTATCCAAACGCCTAAATAGCTGTCCCATAGCCAGCAGACCCTGTTTAAAGAGTCCATAGCTCAGCCAGCTGCAGAGGTCAGACAGTTGTTGAGAGCTTGTAGAGTTGTAAGACCATTTGCTATACAAAAAGGTTAGTTAAAATAACTTCTGCCCTTGAGGCAATGTCGGGAAGAGGATTTTCCCCACAATATGTCACAAGCCAGTAACCAGTGTGAGAGAAGTGGTCTATGCCTCTGTGCCTCACGCATGTACAAAAGGGAGGAGCAAGATTCATTTTTCTTCTGAAACACTGGAGATGAACCTTAACTTGTTGTTCAGTGCCCTGATGGTCCTTCTGATGATACTCAACCTAGGAGCTGAATGGATCATATATCTTGCTTGTATGCTCAGGGTAAAATTACTCCCAGATGTGAGATCCAAAAGAAAATCACCCCAACCCCTGCCCTGGTCAGGTCACCAAGGCTGCTAGTCAGCCTTCCAGGCTTCTGCAAGCTTTTCATCTAACATTTTTTTTTTTTTAACAGCCTTGGTGATGTCCTTGCTTTCTCCTGCTCTCTTCTGGCTCCTGCACATGGGAAAAAGCTTATGGGGCTTTTCCAGCTTGTTTCTGCAGATTTGAGGCATGGGAACATTCTGAGGCTATAGGAAAGTCCGTGCCTGTCACCAAAATGGTCTCCTCTTGTGTTATTGTGAAGTTCCTTGTATTCCTCCAATTCTTTAGGCAGTGGCGTTCACAGTACTTCAGAAACTTTAAAAAAAAATAATCTTTGGTGACATTTGTTTATCTTCTTCATCTCACACATGGAGTTAAGCCCAGGTCTGCCACTCATTCAGTACTACCTGCAGTGATGGTGCCCTTGGGGGCTGCTCAAGAATGACCTAAACCAGTAGTCCAGAAGGGACCAAAAATGTCCCAAGCTTCAGCTTCTGCCCATGTACTGTGTGGACAGAAACATGGACCAGAAACCTCCCTTTGCTCTATCCCACCTATCCGGTGCTGCCACCCAGTAGAGAGCAGGCACGGGGTATATCCCTGAAGCCCTGTACAACATTGCTGCAAGGGCTGGGAAGGATTTGTCAGCAACTTGAATGGGGTAAGAAGACAAGAGTTTTGGGGCATGCATTGGACTTTGAACCTGTCCTGGTTTCAGCTGGGATAGAGTTAATTTTCTTCTTAGTCGTTAGTACAGTGTTGTGTTTTGGCTATGATGTGAGAACAATGTTGATAGCACACTGATGTTTTTAGTTGTTGCTGCGTGATGTTTATACTAAATCAAGGACTTTTCGGTTCCTTGGGCCCTGCCAGCGAGAGGGCTTGGGGGGCACGGGACATTGGGAGGGTACACAGACAGGACAGGTGACCCAAGCTAGCCAAAGAGGTATTCCATACCATATGACATCATGCTGAGTATATAAACTGGGGGAAGAAGGAGGAAGTGGGGGACATCCAGCATTATGGCGTTTGTCTTCCAAAGTAACCGTTAAGCGTGATGGAGCCCAGCTTCCCTGGGGATGGGCGAACACCTGCCTGTCCATGGGAAGCGGCGAATGAATCCCTTGCTTTGCTTTGCTTGCGTGCGCGGCTTTTGCTTTACCCTTTGTTTTTGTTCCCCACCTTTCCATTTTGTTATTATTATTGTTATTGTTATTATTGTTGTTCTTACCTCTTTATTCTGTTCAAATTAGTAAATCATTCTTATCTCAACTCTTGAGTTTTACACTCCTTTCTGATTCTTCTCCCCATCCCTCTGGGTGAGGGGGAGTGAGCAAGTGGCTGCGTGGTGCTTGGTTGCCGGCCAGGTTTAAACCACGACAGAACCACTCCCAACAAACCAGTTGATAATGGTATCCCACTGTTGCTTCTTAGTGATCTGCAACCCACCGTGAAGCAGAGCCATAAGAACACGCGTCTTCCTCATTCCTTGACTCTGAGCAGGAAGCCAGATTTCCTCTCCTCTGTATTGGTGGGCAGAGGGGGAATAAAATAAAAAAAATTGTTTAGTAAGAACTCACCAGCTCCTTTCTTCAATAACTTCCTAACTAGTAGAAACAGAAATGACTAAACTGTAATGACAAGCTACAATACAACTTTAGGCAAAGAATCTGGAAGGAAAAGTAAATATGAAAACCAAAGGAATTATATGTTCTATAAACCTAAAGTTATTTCTTTAATGTGGATTTCTGAAGATGTAAGTAATTGGTACATAATATTCCAAGAATGAAATGAAGCACCTCGGGAGGTAAAGGTGGGCATGATGGTTTCCATCAGTTGAGAACTTGGCCTTGTGTTTCTAGTTATTCATAAACCCCAAAGCAGAAAGATACCTCCTGTGGGAGAGGTTACCCACGAAGGGACGGCTAGAATCAATGAAGTTCCAGGAAGCATCTTTCCCTCTAGGGTTAATATTGAAATAAAACAAAATAAACAAAAAAATACTGGTATTTTTGTATTAATTGGGGCTCTCCAAGTGAACATTTCCGTTGCCATCCCTGCCCCGGCTAACCTCTCCTTTTCCAATTTTACTGATGTGAATTGACTCCTTTCTTTTGCTGCTGATATGCAACCTGCATCTTCCTGTGCTGAGCATGGCCATTCTGGTCCTCCCCTTCTAGGAGGTTTTACAAGATATAATAGGTATTTGACTGAATTGAATATTCAGCATCGAGGACAAAACCAAAGGAAATGGCCATAATTTGTAGGATTAAGTTACCTTAATAACTTGACAAGAACTCCGCAGAATGATAACTTTTTACATTCTGGCCAAAGAATAATTTTTAGTGATTAATTTCATTCATTACTAAGGGCAGACACAAGCTGAATGAAACTGTTTCCAATGTCAGCAGTGTCAAAACTCCTACTGATGTTAAGCGGAGCCATAAGCACTTTACCTTCTGAGAAGCAGCCATAGTTGTAGTTGGGTTAGAGCCTTCTGTGATATTCTGAAGGCTCATATTCCATGGGGTAGTTGTTTCACTAGAGGCAACCTCAGCCTACAAGAGGGAAGAGGGCAGGAGAGGGGATGCATTTTCTCTCTATTCTACAGTGATCCCAGACAAACCAGCAATTCTCCAGGTCTGAAAAAGGACTGAAACTAGCCTGTGCCTTCCCTTGCCTTCAGCCATCTTTATTGCAAAGGTTTAAGAAGTTTGTATGTTGGGAAGCATGATTAGGAAGATCTCTCTCCCTCTTTCCCTTCATTAACCTGCTGCACACTCAGGGTCTCTGTTGAGCTTGCACCCATGCTGGCTTTCATAGATGTGCCCATCTTCACCCTCCTCCAGCACTAAGAGCTTCATCTAGAATGAGGATGGGAAAGAGACAGAAGGCTGCAGGAGAAAAGACAGAGGAGCTGGTGGTAGCTTTGTTCTCTTCTTTTTGTCATGCAGCTGTGTATGCCTGGAGTATCTCTGGACATCAAATGTGCTCCTGCAAAAGCGAGGATCAGTCCCAGAAGACCTAAGGTGAAGTCTGCAGAAGACAGGATCCCGTGCTTCAGCCCTGTATTCACAAATAACTTGTCCACAACTACAGCGGAAACTTCTACAGCAAAAACCTCCTGATTCTTAGCTCAGTGCTACAAATCCTTTAACAACGTTCTTTTCCCAGTTCCATCAGTGAAATACATTTGTTATTATTTTAAACTATGGCAAAATACATTTAATATCTGTATTTAAGAATAAAATCTAGGTTTGACATAATGAAAGTACAGCGGAATAAAATGCCATTCTGAATTATGAGGAAGAGTAATTCAGCATCATGCAGGCTCTAGCTTTTCCCCGAAGACTGAGTGCAGAAAACATTTGTCACTGCAGTTCCTGTAACAGACAGGGCAGTGAACCTGTGTGTTTTTCATTAATGTGCCTGCTGGTGCTTTATCAGAGCCTGAACCCAGTACAAATTCTGCTCTAATTACACTAACTGATTTTTTTCACAGCACAGACATACTGCATGAAGTCTTCATGTTGTGAGATAATATAGCAATGGGAATCTTCAGGGGTACCTGATAAAATAATCTTCACCAATAAATAGAAAACTCACAGCATAAAGTCTCAGCCTTAAAATCCAATGAGATGTTTCACTCCAGGCTGAGGTCTCAGACAAAATACCACCACAAACCATGCTTCTCTGTTTTGCCTTCAGCCTCTACTGCTTGCTTGCATTTATCCCAGGGCTACTGCAAAATATGACCAAAATTCTCAGCAAACATCTGTATATTAACTTTTCTCTTCTTAGTGCTGCCTCTCCAAAGTGAGCAGCAATTCTCTCCAAAGTGAGAAGCCATCAGAGCCACAGGTCTGTGCACATTTGAGGAGCAATGCATGAATGACAGAGAAGGAGAAAATAGCATTAAGCCAAGCAAAATGTAGGTTTGAGACTGGAAGGGAAATAAAAACATTCAGAGCTCTGCCTTAATCTCAGGAGGCCATTCCTATTCAGAAACAGATGTAAGCTCAAGCACAGGACAACTCTGAATTTATGTCCTCTGTTTTTAATTGGGGCTAGAGTCAGCATTTCCAAGAAAATTGTCTTTGTTTAGAGTCAAGAATTAAAAATGTATATCCATGCTTTCCTGCAATTACAAGCCTTTTTTTTTTTTTTTTTTAATTTCAGTATAATTTTTCCATTTTAAATCCAGATTTGCCTTTAGGAAAATTATTTTTATGTATTTCATGTAGTCCTGTTGTGTTTGCTTCAAATAAATCAATCATCTTTAACACTGCACAGTTATTTGGCAGTGTTATGAACGCACCAGTTTTAACTGTCTGTGAATTTAAACCTGTGCAATTATAACGCCAAAGACCTAAAGTCATTAAAGGACTTTAGACAAATATTTACTCCTTCAGAGAAAATTTTCCAATTAAAACGGGCTCATAGCTTCCTGAACACACTGAGCACCTTACCACTGGTGGTGTGAAATCCCTGCAGCTCTCAAAGCACTCCTGAAAACAAGCTTTGTCTTACTCCTCTCAGATATTCTTTGGGATGAGACTCTCAGGAACAGCCGCCACTGCGCCAAATTTAGGCTTAAGTAATTAGCTCAAGATCAGAAAGCAAGACATCTGCAGAATGTAGAGCAGACATAGATACTCCTGCCTCAAGGACTGTTTTTAAACTGACCATATAGAAGAAAATATAGAATTACACAGATCATAATTGTTAAACTGAGTTGGTTAAAAGCAACACCTGAGTTATTAAAATATTGACTATTTTACTGATTAGAAATAGGCTTTTATACTTGGATCCTTATTTATCTTTAGTTAAATACCACTTAAATCCACGTTAAGTCAATGTGTTCTCATCAACACATATTAGATTGAGTCAGCTCTATGCTGCCTACAAAGCACTGTTTAGACTCTTAAAACAAATACCATTTTATACGGCTGTTGGATAGAGAGCTGTGCAAGTGAGTTTAATCAGATGTAACTCATTTCTTCAAGAGTCGCCAAACAAGCTTGAACAAATGGCACCCAACGTTTGGCAGAAAAGTATTTTCACCAGTTTCCCCAATCCAGAGTTCAATCACATCTGGAAAACCAGCAAAAACACATTTCCCCTTTCAGGCACAAGTGAACAAGCAGTCAGTTAAGTTCTACTTTAAAAAGTGAAATGTGACAGTGATAAAACATCAATCTCCTGGGGCAGGGGAGGGGGGAGTAAGGACTGTAGCACTTACCCCACCCTGGCTGGGCAGGGAGTTTCAGAAATGCTAAAATTTCTTAATACTATGCACTAAGCAGTACAGAAGATGAGTAAAGAGAGAGGTAAGCCATCACCTGTGCTGCAATCAATGTTAACAAAAGCTTAAGGAAAAGAGTTTTGGGCCCTTTGTCTTTCATTGCTCAGCTAAAGACAATGACGAACAAGCATGAAAAAAGCTGCAGCTAAAAAGGTAACTGTAGCATTGTGCACCGAGTATCAAAATAAACACAATCTCAATTTCATTTTGAAATTGGGGCGGGGGGGGTGGGGATGGAAATCCAAGCACATTCAAATTCTCTGTTGGTCAAGAGAAAGTTTGGTTTTGGTGTTGTTTGGAATGACATTTTTCCAGCAGACATCCAGCTTCAATAAATGCTCCTTTTCACATGGAAAATAACTCAGCACTGCCTCTCCTATAAAAATATTTTTCTCCTTGCACAACCAGGTTTCATTTCTAACCTCAGACGGTCTGACTACTTTGAGAACAATCAGCCACTTCTATTGATTAAACAAACATGAAAAGAAATTCATTCTCTTTAAAAAGCAGTTTTCTACAGCTTTCATAACATGGAAAATGAAATAAAAAAATAGGGTCATTTTGTGCTACTTCCTTTCTTTAATTTTATGGAGTGTCAATCTAAATAATTAATACATATACAAAGTTACTTCATTCTAGGAAGATTAAGAGACTTTAAAGTATAAAATTCCCTGAGATACAATATGCAACTTAGAGGATCACATAATTCTCTATTCTGTTTACACCATAATCAAAAAGTAATGTTACTTCGCCTTATAAAAACCAGAAGAAAATTATCTTCCTTTCTCTCCCTCCACCCCAATATTTTAAGGCATGGAATAAAACACTTTTTCAAAACGTATTCAGAAAGATTCTTCTACTTAAAATAGAAAATAACTTTGCTTAATTTTTAAAGATGGATTACATACGTCACCTGCAACATCTTGTGGAGTCTGGTACCTGATCTACAAACCAATTTGCTCAAGCAAACGTTTTATTCATCATTAAACTTCAGCTCTACAAAGTGAATTACAAAAACCAGTTCTTAGCCTATAATGGTACACTAGCTATTAGCCGGTGGAGTGGATGAGCCAAAAAGCAAAGCAGATTTACACAGATGCTGTATTACTGACTTTAGCAGCTATAGACCAAGGCTGAATTTCCTCCCAAATCTAAAGGGAAAACCGTGCAACGCTCACACAAGAATGCTGAAACTAGAAAACGCTGCTTTTCTCCCAACACAAGAGCTCTGCAATAATTATTGCAAGATTGCAGTTTTCATTACACAGTTCTTGCAAATACTCATGTGTAACTTACAAATATAGCACAAATGTGATCATCTTACTCAAACATGATGTTTTAATTATTGCACAGCTCTTCTCTGAATTTTACAGAACTTAGTTCATCAAAGATTTCAAGGGCTTTTCTTAGAAAGGCTGAAAAAAAAAGTATCAGCTGCCATCTTTGGAAATTCTCATGCTCAGGTAGCCTGTGGCATCACTAATAATTACACAGAGCTGTGTAATTATTTAGCAGAAAATGCTAAAAAATTTAGGAGGACTGAAAAAAATGCACTAGTTTCAGCAAGACTGATAAAAAGTAGTACAATCTTAAATATTAGTCCACCACTTTTAAGATCAGGGTTTTGTATACATTTAAGTAATCTGTGATAAAAACTGACCAGAAAAAAAGGCTAATTCAAAGGGAGACAGATTCTATCATCCTGACACTTAGCTATTACATATAGCTATTAATGCTATACTTAAATTAGATTCGTAAAATTATCAAACCCAATTTTATGGGAGTAGTAGCCACTGGTAGAGAAACAGACAGGCACACCAAGAAGAACATGCTTTTGCTTTAAACAATCACTTAAGACCAGTTCAAGTGAAAATGCAGCATTAGGGACCATCACTACTACACTCCACATTGCATTGACTGCCTTCTCTCCTTTCCTGTTGAAATTTCTACAGCAACTCTGGCATTAACAACAGAAAGGTTCCTGAAATACTTTCAGCCATCCTTCGTTGCACAAAAGCTGAAGTGAATGAACATAGGGGCCAGCAAGATCCAATCTGGTAAATCTGTGTGCATTATTAATGAACTTCATTATTATTAGGTTTTTTCCAACAATCCTTAGCTCCATGCTTACCTAATCATGGGGAACATCAAATTTAAAATAAATTACAGTAGGCTGCCAGCTCATAAATCTTAAAAGCAACTACCTGACAACCCTTACTGCTCAAGTAATCCTCTTCTAATCTAAATGACTCACAAATGCCAGTAAACTCACCAGTTTTGATGCCCATCTTTTATTTGCAACTGACTTTCACTTTCCCCCACCTGTTCTGTGCCCATGATTTTACTCCAAGTGAAGCCTCTGGCTAACTCCATGGATTATCCAGCTCCTTAAATAGGAGCTGGATGAATCCCTTAATCATTTGTACAGGACTCTTGTGGGTTATCATTTTTTGCCACCAAACCTAATAGTTGCAAAGGGCAGGGAGGGCTCTGCTTCCTAAGGATGTACAATTGCGACTGAAGTTTCTGGATGGATTTCACCAAGCAAGATCACACATAAACAAAAAGTAACTGTACACTGACTACTAGGAAGACTCTGACAAAATGGCAGTCTGAAAGGGAATAACTACCGTAAATGTTCCCGGTAGGCACTAAAAGAAGGAAGTTTTATCTTAGGAACCTATTTAATGATTGAAAAACTGAGCCAGAAACAAACCCTCAAAACCAAAGGAAAAAGAATAGTAATTTTTTCCCTTTTGATATTCTCTCCTCACACGATCTGTATTTTACCAACAGATCTTATTCTTAGATCTTACTAGCCTTTTTGAAAGCCAGTGATTTGGGACTTGAGTTTAGCGGCGGGGGGGGGAGTGGTGGGCAGAGGGGTAATTATTGTTTTACAAACAGCAAAGCGGCATTCTGAGTAGTCTGTCACCCAGCAGAATTTTTAAAAATGTGTGCCATAAACCAAAACAATCACTAAACAACAGGACTGTCTCATGATACTAGAGAATTAAGTTAGCCTCTCTGTATACATGTTCAATATAGTAATAAAAACTCTGTAGTTGTGAGCCTTTCCCTGCTTTTTCCTATATGGCAGTAATTTTGCAAAGAAAAACAAGCAGATTCCTGTAAACATTTTCTAATTCCTGAATAAAGGGAGGGTGGAAATGTTCCAACTTCTTTTCTACAGTCTATCTTTTCCCATACTTAAAAGTTCTTCTTCACTTTTATACAGGATAAACGTGCCTATGGTTTCGGTAGGCAGTGGAAGTAATACTCTGCATCATCTGAGCCGTTTGTTCCACTTGGACCCAGTTCCCTCCATACACTTTTTCCTAAATGGAATTATTATTTGGCTCAAAGCATGATTAGTTGGCTGCTGCAATTTCAAAAATTGCTAAAAAGTGCTACTGTATCATTACATTCTTACGTTCAACACTTGTGGCTCAGAATTTGTCTGCACAGAGTTTTCACATGCATAATAATCACTGTTAAAAATACTCAGTTTCGTCTTCAGAGTACAGAAAGCCAGCGCTGATGATGTATCCCCTGTAAGCAGAAGAAAGTTTTGTGGTCCAGGAAGCTGTCATAGCCGACAAAATTGGTTTCAGCTGTACGGCTGAAGAACTTGGCATCGGCTGTTTGTCGAGCTGTGCACAACCGTAAAGGTTTCAGATCTGTCCGACCTCTGGAAATTTATCTTTGCTCTCAAAGAACCATCTTGCTGGATGTTTCTTTGTACTTTCCTAATTTTGCACTTTAAGGAAAATCGTTCTTTTGTAGGCTTTTCACAGCTTGTTCACCCGTACCTGCGCGCCTCGCTCGCTGACGACAGCCTGCTGCGTCCTACCTCGGCCACCGGCCCCTGCCAGCCCCATCCTTCCCGACGCCGCGACGCAGCCCAGCCCAGCCCAGCCCAGCCCAGCCTCGCCGCCAGGAGCATCAGCTTTCAAACCAGCCGGCCAGATTTCGTACAGTTTTGATTTGGTTCCCGGCTGCCCTCACGGCCTCGCAAACCTTGCAGAAATGCTCGTCCCAGAATGAGGTGACGTGGACCTCGTACTTCTTCCTCCAGGCAAAATACCTCCTGTACTTGGGTTTGTTTTTATCGAGGAATTTCAGGTAGGTGGCCAGCAGCCGGGGGCTGGGGAAATCGTCGACGTGGATGAAGGAGTCGGGGGGGATGAAGCGCTCGTAGTTGGCCCTGCGGGGCCCCAGGACGACGGGCACGGCGCTGGCGGCGAAGGCGTTTCTCCAGAGCTTCTCGGTGATGTAGTCGGTGTGCTGGGAGTTCTCGAAGGCCAGGTAGAACTTGTAGGCCGAGACGGTCTCCACCACACCACCCGCCGCCAGCGCCAGCCCCCGCGCCCCGTACACGTCGATGGCCAGGTGCTCCTTCAGCTGCCGGTAGTAGCGCACCCGGGCGTGCTCCTCGTTCCAGTTGCTGATGACCCAGGCCACCAGCCGCGTCTTGCGGGGCAGCACGAAGGGCCGGGGCGCCGGCGGGGCGTAGAGGTACCCATAGGGCACGAAGACATCCGAGTCCCGCCGGTAGGACATGGTCCAGT
>JAVJGI010000014.1:11852966-11863321 GCA_035590275.1 Ibycter americanus | reverse complement strand
CGATGGTAACCCGGGGGGCGCCCGGGGGGCCCAGCAGGTCCGGGCTATGGTAGCCCGGGGCTAGCCCGGGGGGCCCAGCAGGTCTGGGCGATGGTATCCCGGGGGGCCCAGCAGGTCTGGGCGCTGGTAGCCCGGGGCTAGCCCGGGGGGTGCCAGCAGGTCCAGGCGATGGCAGCCTTGTTTACAATAAAATGTCACACCTATTTAAAAGCTACAAAACCCTATGGTTGCCAGAAAATTACTTTTTCCAGCTCTCTGTGTGGAAAAACGTATCAGGCTCAAAACTTTTTCCCCCCAAGTCATTTGCTTCAGTGAACTAAGAGATCATTGATTCACACAGTTCAGAGACTCTTTGTACGGAACTGGAGAGTTTCCAGCTCTGACCTACGCATTTTCATATCCAACAGCTATAGATCCAAGGTCCTCTCACATGGATCTACCGAAGGCAGCGGAGTTACACCGGGCGTAAATTCTCACTGACCATTTGGATTGCAGCATAGCTTTTACATACCACATAGGTCAAGGCCCTGTGACTTGTCTCTATATTAGTAAAAAAAAAGAAGTTCAAGCCTGTCTACTCCGCAAAATACAGTTGTGTGTGAGGTTGGTGTTAGGTTAGTAACTGGGTCACGTGCATCCATAAACTTATTAATTGTACATAAAAGTGCTTGCAGACTTCCATTGTCCAGGTTGTAAACACTCATGAAATGTAAGAAACACCAACAGCTGTGGTCATAGCCGGTATCTTACTCCCCCTGCTCCAACATACAGCGTTGGTCGGAAGGGGTCTCTGGGAGTCACTAATCCACCCTCCCACTCAGAAAAGCATCACTGCCAGCACTAGCCAAGGTGCTCACCTAGGTGCTGGCTGGACTAGCACCAGGGCGTTGAAATGTTCAACGAGAGAGAGTCCACATCACCTTCAGCAGCCTGTCCCAGTGCTGTGCCACCCTCTCGAAGAATTTTTTCTGATGTCCAACCCTGAACCTGCCAACCTAGAATGTGTGGTGGTTGTCCCTTGTTATATCCAAAGAGAGTGGCTCCATAATTTTCATAACGTACCTTCAGCTAGTTGCTGGGTCCCATTAAATGATCCCATCACCTCCACTTCACATAACTAAACAAGACCGTCTCCCTCAACCTCTCCCCTTGTGTGCTGTAGGATCTCTCATCATCTTGGTAGCCTTCTGCTGGACTATGTTCTCAACATCCTTCTTGAACTGGGAGGCTGGGAACTGGAGCCAGTATTCCAGGTGCTGCTTCACCAATGGGGGGGATAATTACTCACCTGTTTTCTGGACATAGTTCTAATGTTGCCCAGCAAGTGACTTGCTTTATTTTTGAGGCGAGCTCACATTCAGCTTGACATTCATGTAGCCCGCAGGTGCTTTCCAGCACAGTTGTTTATCAGCCAGCCAGTTCCCAGCCTGTACCAGTGCATGGCAGTTTTCTGCTCCTTATGTAGAACTTGCTCTTTCTCCTTGCTGAACTTCCCAAGATTTCTGTTGGCTCGCTCCAGGGCCTCTCTCAGTTGAAGCTGTACAAGCCAAGATCTCAACCCTACTTTCTAATTTAGTACTGTCTGCAAAATAATGAGATAGACAATAGTAGCAAAAAAACCTCTTAGGGCAATAAACATAGACCTGTCTTGACAAATAACGCTGATTTTAGTCAGGAAATGGGAATCTGGGATAATTATTTACCACAGTAGAAAACTGCAAACAAATGTAGAAACACAGTGCCAAGGGAGAGGCAAATCCTCTGAGCCATGAGCTGTATCTAGAATCAATCCAGAGCTCATCCAATATAACAAACTACCTAAAATGAGCACAATCCCTAGCCTTTCTTAATTAAGCATTCAAAGGATTCAAAGTGGTCCAAAAGCCCTTTTGTTAGTAATTTTGTTTACTTAGACATTTTTGCAAACAACGTGAGAGATTTGGGACCCATGAAAGTCAGTGGGAGAGCTCAACTGAATTCTGTGGAATTCTGATTCACTCAATATATTTGATCGTATCAGCTGCAATGGCAGTTCTTATTTTCCTTCGGGAACTTAAATTTCACCATTGATATATGACTTTGGAGGAGCCTTTGACTAGTCAAGTTTTCATTTCCATTGCTTGAAGATGTAATGCTAAGCCGTTCCAATTCCAAAGCCTAGCCAATTACATCGGTGATGCCAGGCCTGATCCTGCATATGGTAAAGTCAACAAAAATGTTGGCATTAATTCAGGGTTTATGAAATATTTCGGAACAACTCGACATGGAAGCCTTTTCAAGGCAAGTAGTGACAAATCTGAAAAAAATTATATATGCTTTCCTTGTGAAGATTAATAGCAAGAGTTGACTAGTTACTTTTGGTTCTTTGCAGTCTTGCAATGAAACTTCAGTGTGACATTCAGCTGCACTGCAGTGGCATCCATTTTAAGACTTGTCATACGGGAACAAATCTGCTGAATTATTTAGCATGAAATCAGACTGAGGCCCTCTATATTCGTGAACACACCATCAGCTACAGCTCTACACTGCATATTGAAGAAAACTATTACTGCAATCTACAGTAAGTTGTGATGGTATATACCTCATGAAAATCCAGTATTATAACATCTCCTATCTGTCATCTTATGGCAAATAAGAATTAGATCGATTCAAGGTGAGAGGACAGTAGCCTGGAATGTTTCTATGAGTAATACTGTCACCGTAAGTTCATTTTCATGTTATACCTGCCTCTGTGGAGGCTAAATACATGTTTACATTTACATGTTGTGTATAGTCCACTAGTTCAGAAGTCTTAATAGAATTTAGATCTAGAGCATGAGAAAACCTATTTTTAAGGTATATTTTAGAATTTTTGCAAATTAGAGATCCAATTGTCTTGCTATTGCTATCTGTCTTCAAATCCCTCACAATGTAGGAGATAGCACAGAAATATATTTTAGTTAGATATCATAGTCACTACTGAAAATAATTATAGGTGTGCCTTCTTCTAAGAGTCTAGCAGCCTCCTAGAAATTTTGGTGTAGTAAGCTTACAAGCAAGATGCGATGTGTTGCTGTATAGCGAGTGACCTCACTGTCAGGACCAAGGTTGAAGCCCAGTGTCCTCAGACCTGTGCGTAGGCAAGGAATTTCTCCTTTTTAATGTCTCATTTCTCTTCTAGAGAAGAAATACCAGCCTGGAAGTAACCCACATCAGCTCCAGTTTGCCTCATTTCCACCGTAAGACACAGTCTGTCCACGGCTTGATCATGATCAGCTACTCTGCACTGATAGGGTTTTGTCAAGCATTTTTGTTCACTCTGACTTGGGAAAAACTCCACAACTTCACTGGGAAGTACAACATGATGAAGGTCGAGTAGCATTACCAGATGCCTGCAGACCTTCCAGAGGGAACACACCTGGTTTTGTCTGCTTCAGAGGTAAACCAGCCCAGGAGATAGCTCTGTGGACTGAGGACCACACAGGCTTCTTGGTACTGTATACACAAATTGGGGAACTGTGGTTTAACTGCTCTGTGGAAACCACACTAAGCCTCAATGTTGCTGATAGGAATTTAAAATAAAAAGCTAGCTGTTAGTAATGAAGCTGTTGCAAAACAGAAAAATATTTCCCTTATTTGAAGGTTTAATGTTTGCCATTTCTAACAGCAGTAAATGTCTTCACCTAGAGCTTCCCAGCTGGCTTCCTCTTCTACTCTGACTCACTCTGTTTTGTCACACTTGAGAAGTAGCTAAGCCTAGAAAAGTCTTTGAAGTTATTTGTCAACTGTCTTGCAAACACAGTTTAAAAGGTACTGCAACATGTGGTTGTGTTTTCAGCCACAGCTATCAAGTCAGACGTTCTGTCGACCAAGCAAACCTTGTGGAGTTTTTTTATCCTAAGAAAACATGATCAGCTTCAAAGCATAGTAACATGCTACCTGGTACCAAAATGACACTAAGAATGACTTTGAAATCTCTTCTTCATAAGTAGTCCCCATGGTTTCAATGCAAGCTTTTGCCAATTAAGAACCTAAATCCTGTATGACAAAGAGTGATAAAAGTTCTGTATAAATGGCACACTGTATTTCAGTGTAATTTGATTACCTAGTGTTTCACATTCAGGATTATTATCTTTCTGCTTGGAAGTTTAAAATCATGAAATATGACTAGACATAAAAGATTCAGTTGCAAGTTGATGCCTGCCTGATTGGACGAACAGCTTCTGGACAGACAAGACCACATTATTGCACATGCAGCAAATGTGATATTAAAATTCTGCCCGGCTACAGTTCTGCTTGTGACTGTGAGCAGGGTTGGATTAAAACTATGTGACGCTGACATTTCCAGGTCAAGGCACAGGCATGAACAAATGTGCTGTGGCACACTGTGGATGGAGGATCCCGTCCCAGAACACTCTTTGACCTTCCATTGCAGCACACATCTTTGTTGTTCACCAGTGTAAACCAGAGCCAAAATCAGAGCAGAAAACTTCCTACCAGAAACACACAATCCTCAGACACTTTGACACGTGTGCGTGTACCAGCAAGCCAGATTTGGGTCTGTAGATATTTGTTAGCAGTTATCATGAATTTCCATCTTCCATCTTCCTTGGTTTTTTCTAGCACTGGACTCCCATCTTACGCAGCAGCAGTGGCAGGGGCAGTGATGTGCAACCAGCACTGATGCTCTCATTTTACCCAGTGAGCATTCCCCAGGCCAGAGGGCAAGGGTTTGTGGTAGAGCTTTTCTTCAAGCATCTTTGAACCTCAGGCAACAAGGTGACATTTCAGTCCAGGAGACAAGACTAGCTCGAGTTCAAAGTGAATCTCCTAAACCACATACAGTCTAGTTATGGGGCTCTCAATACTCACTGCTTTAAAAACTTGACCCCCTCCTATTGTGCTTCATTGCTTGATAATGCATACGTGACCTTTGAAAGATGTCAGTGTTTCAACATTGTTATTAATACATAGAAGCAATGATAACATGTGTCTTTCAAAACAGTAGTGTTTAGTTTCAAAAAGAAATACTACAAAAAAAATTAAGAGAAAAGGGTAGCTGAACAACTACAATAACATGTGAGCACAGTTAATTTAAATTATCTGACACCCCATTTAATGAAATATTATAAATATATTATAAATATCACAGCAATATTAATAACATTAGTATAATATTATGCAATGTTATTATATTTTTAAAATTGCTTTGTTTTATTTAAATGAAAGATGAGACACATAAAAAGGTCATGAACATGAATATATTGGATTAGCTAAAAATTACCCAAGCCTCATAATTTAAATAAAATACTCAGTAGAAAAGATCTAAAAGACATTTCTCCATTGTACAAGGTTGCACAAAAAGGAAGAGAGAGCAAAGGAGCAAAAGAGATTCACAAATCTGCCTTTGTTGCAGCAAAACTGAGCTAATGCAGGAATCCAGGATAGACCCAGAAAGTCTTTTCATTTGGAAAATTTTAAAAAAAGATCATTAAAAAAACCCTACTAAGAATGAGAAAGCAGGGGGAGGGGAACAGAATAAAAATGAAGCAAGGAGCAGAAGTGAGATGTAACAAGCTTAATCAAAGCCTCTATCTGAAAAGCCAGTGTTTCTCAAACTGTATTGTGTGGTTCATCGTCAAATTTGCATCTAAAAAGCGAGAATAACGTTTTCAAAAGCAGCTACTCCTCTCATGCCTCAGGTGCGATTTCCAGTGCCAATAATTTTTTTCATTTAGAAGTCAAGTGAAAATGCTGAAAAGAGTTGGTTTGGAGCTAGCGAAGGGTGGGGTGTTCTTTTTCCCTTCTCACCGATACAAAAATAAAAACAAACTTTTAGTGTCAGAGAAGGGTTCCTGACAACCAAAACCACAAACATCCCATTTCATTCACAGATAATTGTAAAAACAGCAAAAGAAAACAAAGTCTAGCTTCACAAAGCCATCACTGAAACTTCATTTTTAACAGTGTTCAGTGTAGTTTAGACACTTCCCTAGGATCTGAGAGCCCCAGGAACTTCCATCTCCACCTCTTAGGATCACACCTTAGGAAAGATGTGAACTATCAGTCTCAGGTGTAAATGGGAATAAGGAGCTCTTCAACAAATGTTGTTGTAAGTCTTTCCCTGCTTTTTCCTATATGGCAGTAATTTTGCAAAGAAAAACAAGCAGATTCCTGTAAACATTTTAAATTATCCATCAGTCCCAGTTCATTTTTCTCACTGTACAATACAATTAATTCCCTCCTTTAAAAAGCCAGTAACACTTATTTATACCACAAACACGCTGGAGGGATGTCTGGAAAGAATTCTGGCAGTGAAAACTGTAGGGTAAGTGCTAAGTATTATTAATTTGGAAAAGAATGTCCTACAATTATTCTAGAAATATGGCAAAGTCTGATCACTAAGTTAGATTGTTAAATGTGAAGACAGGAACTATCATGTCCACTAACCTGGTCCACCACCCCCTCACTTGACTGTGGGTTGTCATCTCCCTCCCCTGCCACTCCTGCTTATAGTTCTCCCCGGGTTGGCCAGGCAAATGATCACTACTATGTATTTCTCGTGTTATCACAGCACTTAGGAAACTATCATGGATCCTTCTAGGTATGGTACAAACACAGTTTTTGTCCCACTTGTTGAGGTGAATCTCATCTCTTCCTAGCAGTTCTTAGTCCTTGAAGAGGGGACATCCCATAGTCACAAAAGCCAACTCCCCATTTTCAGCACCAGCTGTGCAAACAATAGTTGACTTACAGGATCCATCCCTTCCTCCAGCCCTACCCCTTCACCAGTAAGAATGAGGAGAAGCCACCTGGGCACCTATGTCTTTGACTCGCCTTACAGCGATGTAGTCATGCTTGATAGGCTCCGTGCCCCCGCGGCAGTATTGTTGGTGACCATGTGGAAGAGCAGCAAGGAGTAAAAGTCCAAGGCCCAGACAAGACTCAGCACGCTCTCCACATCGTCCCAGATCTCAGCCTCCTAACAAACCTCTCCAGACAGCATGTTGGGGAAGCAAATGGGAGCTTCCATCTCCCACAGCCGGGAGTCTCCAGCTACTATCACTTTTCACTTCCTCCTGCGTGGTTCAGGCTCAGAGAGCTCAGATGCTTTGCTGGAGAGAGCTTCCAGCCTCTCACCTGCTACCAGAGCACTGGAGCTGTGCTGCAGCTGCAAATGTCACTCCTGTCTCTGGTACCTCCTCCAACCACCCATGACCTTTCAAAGCCATCTTTTGTTCTGGTTGTATACAGCACCTAGAAGGATCCAGGTTTGTTTCCTAAGTGGTGTGATAATACGAAACAAACTAATGATCACTTGGTATTACCTCACCATAATAATGGTTAAGAGTGAGACTTAAATGCTGCCTCTGTGGTTCTTTGACACTATAGTAACTCTAACATATGTAGAGACATACAGAGGGAGGTTTATTTATGTTAAACTTTTATTAAATCAGGCTAGATATCAAACAACAAACTTTTGGCTTCTGAACTGCTCAGTTTAATGAAAGGACTCAGCCTAAGGCATTTTAAGGCATCTCTTCAATTACATTACAATCTTCTGCCAGAACTTAGAATCACTTTGCAACAGAGGAGCCTATGAAAATGTTGAGTTTCACAGCAGCACATTTTTGTTAGCAAGAACATTTTGTAATTTTTTGATTGTGACATCTTCATCACTGGATGAATGATGAAAAATGAATATCCACTGAAATATGGATCAGATTTGGCTACTCCAATATCAGATTAAAAAGTGGCACAAGGATATGAATAAAACAACAACAAACAAAGAGGAAATAGCTCCCTATCTAAACAGAACTTCCTTCAAAATCTTAGAAATACAGATCTACTTTTCAAAAGGCAGCCAGTCATTTTTGTTTTGACTGACACATCAAAACAGGCTCAGGTCTTCACAGCATTAAGGTTCAGCAATCTGTAAAAAACACAAGATCTGCTCTAAGGATGGATGAGATACCACACAGTGAGCCCCCCAAACCACTAATCACTTTTAGGGGAAGACAGTAACAGGGAGAAGCAAAAATAAATGCATTAACTTATATGTGGGTATTTTTTTTCCTCTCTCTTCTATTTATTTCTTCTACATCTTTTCCCTTCATTTCTTACAGTTTCTATCTCTGTGTTGCTGAACTGTGTTCTCCTCTCTCTCCTCTCTCCAGTTCCCTTCAGGAATTCCCAACTTTCTGTTCTGTATCTCTTCTTTCATTCCCCTTGTCTGTGCTCCTTCCTTTTCCTTTTGCTGGTGCCTTTCCTTCTGGCACTAAACACAGTAGGCTCATCTCCTCTCTAGAAACACCTCTTCTTTTGTGCCCATTTCCATAGCTTGTACCTACTCCATCTCCCAGTTAGTATATTACCACCTCATTTCCTCCCCAGATCCTTACACCGAGGTAGATGTATGAATGGAAACAGTTTGGCGAGTATAGGAGCTGAAGCCAGACTGCTCTCAGTTTTTCTCCTGTCTTGTATCTTTTCTGTCACCCCTTACTCTCATGATACCTGGCTCTTCTGCTGGGAAACAGGCAGTATACATAGCCAGTGAGGAGAGCACCACTTGTCTCTAGCAGCAGTCCCTGGGAATGAAGGTATATCTAAATTCCGAAAGGAAAACCAACAGATCCCATAAATTTCAGCACCTAAATCAATTTGAATAAACTGTTTTGAAGCTGTTCTTTCTTCACAGATCTTAACAGGAAATGGAGGAAATCAGGATCTTTGAAAACTCTTGTGTGCCTTCACTAGCAGCATCAGGTACCTGAGTTTTACAATTATGCCAATGTTGGAAAACTCTGAGGCATTCTTTGGTTGTATTCTTTTGGTTGTATTCTATGGTGTAGCTAAAATTTTCTTGGTTTAAGTACATACCAGAAGTGCCTGCAGTTAGTACTAGCACAGATTAGGCCTGCTCTATAACCAAAATATTCCTACAAGTAGTAACTCTGGAGTACAGGCAGCATGGCAGAAGGTTGTACTCATTAAATGCTTCTTGTACTAGCAATCACTTAATTCCCACTGCTGTTGTAACTAAGATGCCACTATCTCTAAAGCTCACAAGATTAAGTTAGGAAGAAAGAATTGCTAGTCATGCAGCTAGCTGTATTTTTAAACCAGTAGCTCCTGAGAATGAGTTAAGGAGCTTCATTTAATGGCAAAATATGCTGAGTTCATATATTGCGCAACTAACAACGGCACTAACGGCAACCCTCTTCCAAAGCTAATGAGCTCTGTTTCCTTAGAGTTGGAAGCTTTCACCTTCCACTACAAAGTTTATACATTTCACTGAAAGAGAGAAAGTGAGCACATTGAGAAGACTATGCTAAAAATCTACCAGCTCCTAAGGAACAGGTCTGCTCCACAAAAGCCACATTCCACAGATGTGGACCACACTCCAAATGCTGAAATGCCTGAAATGATACCTAGATATGTATCTTTTCAGGAGGTCTGTTGGAGGAGGGCTTTTCCAAACATTTTAATTTGTTAAGGCTGGATGTTAAGAAAGGCCAGTAAGGTTCATTATGTACACGAAACCAACACTCACCACCTATCAGTAGGAAACAAGTGATTATTCCACATATTTACAAAAGGTTTCAGAATATGAAATAAGGTGACTCAACACAGCAGTCCTAAACAGGTTTCTTATGCTGGCTACTTACTAAAGGAAGAGGTGGGTTAGCTCTGCAGAAAAATGCCCAGAGGTGATTACTGTAAGACCATATAGGTAATCTGCGGTCCTACAAGGTGTCTATGAATTACAAAATAATATTACCCTGCAATTTTAAAATGAGGTGTTTTAGTGAAAGTTTCTTATTATTGACTCTTACTTTTCATTCCTGCATGCCTTGAGTAGAATTGAGGCTGTAAAAGTAAACTGTTTCTGTTCTGTGACACTGGTTTCAGGCTTCCAATGGCAAAATTCTTTTTCACACTCCAAATTCCGTCCAGAGCCACTGTTTGTCAAAATAATACCATTACAACTGATTATTTCAACTTGTTCTAGAATTAATGCAGCTTTTAAAAGACAGTCCCTTTGGTCTATACAGTAATTAGAAGTAGTTAAGCAGAACACTATAATCTTCCTCCATAGTTAATGAAAAGAGATTGACATCTTCACAGAGCAATTCAGATTGCTAAGGGTATATGATGCTCTCTACTGTCTGTAGAACAGCTCAGGACTGCTGGGCTCCTAACTGAAACAGGATGCAGCTGATCTATAACGTATAAGAAACAGCAGTAATACCATCAGTGCATCCAGCATGATTTACTGGTTAACTGGAATACCAAATGCCCTCATAAAAAGACAGCAGAACACCACTCCCGTGCCGTGCCATCCCCACCTGCCCACCCCCCCTGAAAAACCC
>JAVJGI010000014.1:11816846-11841592 GCA_035590275.1 Ibycter americanus | reverse complement strand
GGGGGGGGAAGTGATGCACAGTACAATTGCTTACCACCAATGCCTGGCCAGTCCCTGAGCAGCGATTGAACTCCCCCCAGCTTATATACTCAGGATGATGTTCTGTGGTATGGAATATCTCTTTGGCTAGTTCAGGTCAGCTGTCCCAGCTGTGTCCCCTCCCAGTTTCCTGTGCCCCTCCAGCCCTCTCGCTGGCAGCGCCCAAGAAACTGAAAAGTCCTTGACTCAGTATAGGCGTTATCCAGCAACAACCAAAACCATCAGTGTGCTATCAACATTGTTCTCACACCAAATCCAAAACCACAGCACTGTACCAGCTACTAGGAAGAAAATTAACTCTATCCCAGTTGAAACCAGGACGCTTCTCAAAGTAATTTGGCGATAGCTATTGCTTTCTTCTCGCTTGCCACCACAGCAATGAAAAGATAATGTATCTCTTCATGCCTTTCAAAGAAAATGTTCAGGAGCTAATCTGGAGACCCTTATTAAAACACTTCACTGAAACTCTTTATATTTTTTGCAATTGTTTTAGTTATTTTTTCCTATAGCTTTTCAGAAATGGGTCTTTTTGGGTTTGGGTGTGTTTTGATGAATAATTTAGTTAATGTTTGTTTCACGAGGAAATGAAATCCTGTGTTGACAACTACCAACTTGTTTTACCTAGCAGTCAAGATATGAGGAGATATATGGAACTCCTTAGAAGAAATAATTTAAACAATTTGCTTAGAAGTCTTTCAAAGTAATGTTGTATTAATATAATGAAACTTTTTGTTATGTACAGGTGGACTTTGTTTTATTAGGTGGGGACCTTTTTCATGACAACAAACCTTCCAGAAAAACAGTACACTCTTGTTTGGAGTCACTAAGAAAATACTGCATGGGTGATCGTCCTGTTCAATTTGAGATTTTGAGTGATCAGGCAGTTAATTTTCATTATAGCAAGTAAGTATGTTCCTATAAATTATGGTATAAGATCTGGTTTGCGTATTGGTTGAATGCGTTGTGATTTCTATACTCCGTGACTGGAACCTTGAAGGTTAGGCCTATTTGTGTGGGACAGTTTACAGGATGACTTCACTTGTCATTTTTTGTAATCTAAGTCTATAAAGGAATGCACAGAATTTTTTAAGAAACTTCTGAATGTGTTGTGACAGTTGATACATTTATGTAATGTATAGTTTCTATCCTGCAAGTACAATGCAAATAAACCAATTTACTTGAATTTCTGTGTTAAAATTGGCAGAATTCTTTGTGTGCAAACAAAGGTTGCACAGCCCAACCTGCTCCTCTTGCACATGCGTCACAACATATTGTGCAATTCTTTTGGGGCTTGCTCTAAATAACAGGATCTTTCTGCTACCCTTTTCACAGTGGGAAGTGCCATTCCAGTCCATGAGTAAGAATCTTCTTATGTTGTGCAGCTTAAGCTTATCCATAGCCACATAGTACTTGTTTGTGCTGCTGTCATGATATATTTGTGATGACATTAATTTGAAGAGAATATTGGGCATTTTCCCCAACTTTGCAGATTAACTTTTAACTTTTTAAAAATTTAATTTAAAAAAAAGTTTAACTTTTTTTTTCCTCTTCTTGTTCAGGTTTCCATGGGTGAATTATCAGGATGGAAATCTCAACATTTCTATGCCAATTTTTAGTATTCATGGCAATCATGATGATCCCACAGGGGTAAATATGGTCATAATTGTACTGTACTGTTATATTACAAAAATAATATTGTAGAAATAGAAATTTGTATAGAAATACAGGTCTTGAAGAACAGGCGAGTTTTAATCAGTTACTCCACTCTTCATATAAATATTTTGTGTATCTTTAGGAATTCTATTAATTAACGACAGGTTAAGCATGACATTAAAAAAGAGGGTGGAAAGAAGTTAAGGGATCCATATGAAGTATGTTTAAATTCTGAATTTATGTAGATTTCTGTCACTGAGAACAGAATCACTTTTCATGCCAAGAAATGGCAGCCCTTCAGAAAGTTTCTAATACAAATTCTATCTGTTGAGACTGAAAGCCTTTTTCTTAAAGAAGGGGAATTTTGATATTTGGACTTGCGCATATGCAATTGATAGGCATCTTATATTTTCAAGGAAGATAATCTAATAATGATAAAATGCTAGTTTAAAAATCAGCTACTAAAAGTAAGTGGGAAAATGACTTTTAGGAAGCAGCAAAGCGTGTGTGTTGAATTGAAAATGTTGCATTTTATCTCAAGTAGCAGTGTATCATGGAGATGAGTGTTTTAACAACAAAAGTTTAACTTTGGATCTACTGTGAAGTAGTTAGCTTAACCAGATAATTTTCTGTAGTAGTTTAGACCTTGGCTGTTTGGGTTTTTTGTTTTGTTTTTGTTTTTCTGAATGATTTAATATTTAATTTCATGTTGTTCAAATGAAACAAGACTTGTAAGGAAAAGGGATTTTCTTCTGTACCCGTGAGTACTGACAAAAGAAACTCATATATGTGGTGGGGTTTTTCAGCTGCAGAAGTTACTTGTCCCTTTTGAGTCTGTTTCACTTAGACTTCAAAGACTAAATGTTCTCTTTAAATTTTTTATGTATGTTTCTTAATATTTTCTACAGGCAGATGCACTATGTGCCTTGGATATTTTAAGCTGTGCAGGATTGTTGAATCACTTTGGACGTTCAACTTCTGTGGAGAAAATAGATATTAGTCCCATTTTATTGCGTAAGGGTAGAACAAAAATTGCTCTGTATGGCTTGGGTAAGTATTAGGCTCCCAGACTGTGGCTGCACTGTTTATGTATTACTGAAGCTCAGTAGGTCTAAATTAAGTTGGAACAAACATATAGAGCTGCAACAAACATGAAGGCCTAAGTAATGCTAAATCAAAGCGTACCATTCTGTGATAATGTCAGGTTTCTCCTCCTGTTGTTGTCACTGGCTGACAGGGGTTTTTTTGTTTGCTTTTTAAAATTTTAAAATAAATCTTTCAGTAACTTTATTTCTATACTTTTGTTGGCCTTAAATGAACACTGCTTAAGCTAGCCATAGGTAGTGCCTGTGTATTGAATCAGGGCAATGACGCTCTTAAATTCTCACTGCTGTGTATTAAGCTTACTTCCTCCCGTTCAGGTAAAACTTAAACACTGCATGTTCACTTGACATTTTGGTTATATTTAAAAACATAAACTGTCTGAGCAGAAAGCTAATGTCTGACATGTCTGAAGTTGATTCATAAGTAACATCTGTCACAGGTAACCTCAGTTTCTTTAAAGAAACTTACAAAGAGCTTCATAATTTAAAGGTATTCTATGGTAGGTTTTCAACTTCATTTTGTCCCTTTCTATTTTCCCCACCTTCTCCTCTACCCTCACTTCTTACTTAGAATGGTTATGTTTGACTGTTTTTGTCTAGAGAAGTTAACTATTAAGATCTTAATTTTTTCCCCCTTATGTCCAGTCATGAGTGCTTAAACACTTGTTTCCAAGCAACCTTTATAGCTATAAGTTAAGTCCTAGTTGGCTGTGATTTCATGTGTTTAATGAGTTACTTTAAATGCTCACTGGATGTTCTAAGGGTTAGTAGAGGAGGTTCTAATACCACAATATAAAAGCTTTCAAAAAGCATTTGAATTTTTAATATCCCAAATCATTCATGGGAAATCCAACAACGTTCGAAAGTATGGGTGTTGCTTCATGAAAATGTTAATGCGATGTTTCTTCGAGCTTGTGCCAGGTTTATATACCCTCTTAATTTTCTCTGATTTAGAGGGCACTTGTTCTTATACAAAATGCAGCTCCATATGGGGTTTTACTAAAATGCATCGTGAACCCTGGTTATGGATGGTTTGGGGTTTTTTTTCCTTGTTAAAAACATCAAGGAAATAAATCATTGACAAACAGTTCAGAAGTACTGCAGGCTTTTTCCTGCTGTGTGGGAAAGCACAGACTTTGCAGAATTCGTGGTTTATTTCTTGTTTTGTAGAGAATTTCAAAGTATTTTTAAGAACTCCATCTCTATTCAGTAGTATCTGTTTTTAGACTCCACCCTACAACAAAATATATTTCATACTCCATCAACAAGAAACAAAACACCTCTTCTAATATTTTTAATTCTGCCCATAGTCAGTTGTTTGGCCCAGAAAACTGGCAAGAGTTCTTAAACCAGATGTAGTTAATGAAGCTGCTTTTAGCAGTTGTTTAAAGGTAGATTTAATGTTTAAATGTCTTATTTTCAGAAGTCTATGTAGTAAAATAGCCAATTTATACTTTGATTTGTTCAAATTCATAATCATGCCTCAGACTTTTAGGTCATGAAAATCAGGATCTGATCTTGCCACAAAGTTGTATTCTTCATGCTCTCTTTAAGAGTTGCTAATAAAAATGCTATAAAATAAAAGAGTTGGTTTACCACACAAAAATTATTTAATGTTTTGTTTTGTCTATTCCAGGAGCGATTCCAGATGAGAGGTTATATCGTATGTTTGTCAATAAACAAGTAACCATGCTGAGACCAAAGGAAGATGAAGATAGTTGGTTTAACTTGTTTGTGATCCATCAAAATAGGTAACAGTATTGAATGAATTACAGTGACTTTTAAATCTGTTGTATTACTTCATTAAACTGCCTTGAGAAGGATAGGTGAGAAAGCCAGCTATGCTAGTTGGTGCTTCTTGTGAGTAGCTGGTTTCTTAAGATTCTCCCAAATGAAAGCATTGTTTTACAACTCTTCTTGCAGAAGAATCGTAAAGGAAAAGAGCTGAAATAAATGACTTAGGAATGCTGGGAAATCTGTTCCTAAGCTCTTATATTTAGGGGCAGCAGAGGGTTTGTAGTGTAATATATGTATAATTTAGTCTTGTGTGCTGCTTAGAGCTGAAAGCATTAAACTTCATATTATATTTTCTATCCTTGTTTGAACCATAATTTGACAAGTACCGTATCTTCCCTTGCACTGTTATACTTTACAGTTTCTCTTGAATAGAGGATAGGTAGCATGTCTTCCTTCTGCCTACACACTTCTCCCAGCGGTGGTAGTAGCAACAGGCAGAATTCCTTTCTTATAATTTTTCCTGAATACGAGTGCAATCCTTATGTGCGAGTAATGGTGAGGCAGAAGTAAACAAATATAGCTCAGATAACCCTGTGTACTGATCTCTATCCAGTAGGCTGATGGAGCTCACTCCTCTTCCATCTCCTCTGTCTTCTGGAAAGGGTTGGGGGGTGGTGTGTCCCATGTCTGTTTAATTCAGTGCTTTTTACCCCACCATTAAAAAAACCCCAAAACACCCAAGAAAGGCCATGAGGTGCTATGAAAGCATTCATACAGAAAAAACCCTGAAGTCTTGCAAGCCAAATACTAAGAAAAGGGAGATCCATATAAAAGGATGGGAGCAGAAAAGAATGAGCTGTGTAAGCTGCCTTTTTGTTTGACCAAACAATTGTGTAAGGAAGAAATGTGAAGAGTACCAGACATGAAATGTATATCAGATATTTTTTGCTGGACTTTCTGTATCACTTTAAATCACACTGATGTTTTTGTCCTCCTTCACTCCCTCTTTGGCCACCCAGGACTGTACACATTCTAATTATTTTTCTCTTTTCTTTAACAGGAGCAAACACGGAGCTACCAACTATATTCCAGAGCAGTTTTTAGCTGACTTTATTAATCTTGTTGTGTGGGGTCATGAACATGAGTGCAAAATAGCTCCATTCCAAAACGAACAGCAACGTTTCTATGTTTCTCAGCCAGGAAGTTCAGTGGTGACATCTCTGTCCCCTGGAGAAGCTGTGAAGAAGTGTGTGATCTTTTCTTTTTCTTCTTGTTTGTCCCTTGCCTTATGTCTCTCATGTTGTGTTGAGAAAGGAAAAACATTTAAGTATGAAAGAATTTGTGTTATAGCATGGATTAGCTTCAGACATAACAAATTAAGTAGATGGAATCAGTGCCTAAAATAACTACTGCTTTACTTAGGATTAAACCTAACATTTGAAGCAAATGGAACATCTAAGAGGAGTTACACCCTGATAAATTGGGATACAAGGAACTGTGTACATGTGCTTGTGTATGGAACAAGCACAATCTAAATATAATAGAACTGAAGTTTGGCAGGGCCAGCCCTGAAGTACAGGTCTGAGAACTTCCTATAGCTTTTAAACTTTTGCCCCTGGAAAGTAAACGTGAACTTAAAACAACTCTTTGTACTATAGCTCTCTTCTAGTAAGTTACCTTTCTCCTTCTAGACACATTGGTTTGCTGCATGTTAAAGGGAAAAAAATGAAAATGCAGAAGATTGCTCTAGAGACAGTGCGAACTTTCCACACAGAGGATATTGTTCTAGCTGATCATCCAGATCTTTTTAATCCCGACAATCCTAAAGTAACTCAGGCAATACAAGCATTCTGCATGGAAAAGGTAACTTGTAATGCTAACAGTAAATGGATAACAGTGTATGGACAGGGAATGGGATCTGTGACTGGTTTTGAGACTGGAAGATGAGATATCTTGTGTCTTGCCCCATATTATTTGAGATGAGCTTAGGCAGTGTTTCCGTAGGAAGCTAATTCCATGACATTCACTGCAGCCTTAGCTTCCAGGTTCCTTGACTGGGGTGACTTATTAAAGTAGACTGGAACTGGCTTTATGGGGCTACGTATCATCATTGTACAAAACCCCCTGCCTAAGAGTGGGTGTTGGATGTGCACTTTGGAACCAGCATAAATACATGCACCTGAACCCTGAGAGCTGGACTGTGTGCTGGAACAGGCTGTCCAGAGAGGCTGTGGGGTCTCCTTCTCTGGAGACATTCAAAACCTGCCTGAACATGACTGTGCAACTGCTTTAGCTGAGCCTACTTTAGCAGGGAGTTGGACTAGATGATCACTAGAGGTCCCTTCCAACCCTGACCATTCTGCGATTCTGTGAAGTGGCAGAAGTAACTAGGCATGTTTATTAATTGCTCTTGATTCTTCAGTCTGTGTAAGTTTCTTCCTACTTTTCCGTGGAACTAGAAATTTAGCAAAGGATAACAGCTATAAAGTAAAATAGTGTGAGAGATCAGTGATGTAAATTCTGCTGGACTACACTATAACTGAAAGATAAGTCTTTCGTTGTGATTTTTTTTCTCATTCGTTCTTGTGGCTTTTGGCTGGAGACTGGTATATATGTGTGTTCAGGAATGAGAGCACATTCTAGAATTATTTATTTTTGTAGCCCTGCCCCCTGCAGCTGTATGCATTTTAAGTTATACTTGAAGGGTTCAGGCATCTACAAGAGAACAAAGTGGAACTGAATTTTTAATTCTGCTTCACAGGTTGAACTGATACTGGACAACGCAGAAAGAGAACGCTTGGGAAATCCACGCCAGCCAGAGAAGCCTCTCATAAGATTACGAGTGAGAAATTGTTCAGTTTGTATTGCTTTGTTTTGAAAGGTTACTGTGAAAAGTTTCAAGGCAAAGTTATGCTTTTTGTATAAACACATAATATATAAAATTTCTTACTGTGTACAGGCAAATATAAATAATCTTTATACCTGATTCTGTTTACTTATAACCAGTATTCTACGGTAAAGGATAAGATTGGTCATAGGTGTACTTTATGCTGGTCTGAGTAAGGGCATCAAAAGTGGCTATTTACAGAGAAGTTTGTCTTAAGTCATCCTGTGTTTGTTCCTAACCTGATTTATGGAAACTTTCCTGAAGACTAGTAAATAGAACAAGTTATGAATCTGGGCTATTATTAGCTATTCTGTTAATATTATTATTAGCTATTATTATTCATTAACTATTCTGCATAGTATGGTAAAGCATTAATTTTATGTTGACTTATCTTTTACTTTAATTTTTCCTTTGAAGGGTAAGAAACTCATCCTGATTTGTGTGGCTCCTTTACTTCTGGGTGTTTCATATTTAAATTTTTCCTTTCCTCTCTTAGGTTGATTATACAGGTGGCTTTGAACCATTCAGTGTCCATCGTTTTAGCCAGAAATACATGGATAGGGTGGCTAACCCAAAAGACATCATACACTTTTTCCGGCATCGTGAACAAAAAGAGAAAAAAGGTAATTATAATAGAAGGGATCATAGGCTTGCTTTGGTTTTCATTCTTCTTCCTTCATTTAGTTGCCCAGCACTTGCAAAGGCTTGGTGTCTACCATCTAATAAGTTGTAGGAGAAGTAAAGATACATAGTCCCATTTAAATATATATATTACACAAGTATTTCTGTTCTATTTCTGGGTTTGTCTAAAATTCAGATATTCAACTTCTGACAGTTATTGATAAATAATTCCTTTTTCTTTGGCCTCAAACCTTATTGAGTTGCTTATGGTAATACATATAGCCCCATACCAGACTGAGTTACTTTATGATTCTACGATAAGTACCATGAAAGGCATTAAACACCTCACTCCTGAGGCTTCTCAGAATGAGTTGGTTGGTTTGGGGCACTCTGCAGGAAAAGAGATGGGTCTTGTGCTTTTTCCTTTTGTTTTTTAATTTTGTTGCTGTAGCAATTAATTTGCTTATACCTAAAATAGTAATGGAGGGAGATGGGTTTGAGAGATGTTTGTATATTCAAAAAAAAAAAAAAGGTCCAAGTGTACAACAGCATTTTGTTTGCCCTAATTAATCATGTGTATGAGGTGCTCTTGGCTTGTCTGTTCCAGGTATGTCTCTATTCAAGCATTTGTGCAAAAAAATAATAGCTGTTACTATTGTAGCATTTCTCACTGTGCCTAGAATTTTTAATAAACGTTTAATAGATGTTGCCCAAATACTGGATTTGTAATAGTCACTAATGAAGATACAGCTTGCACAAGAACATACTGTGCTAAAGAACTGTTTATCCTAGTGCATTGTAAGTACTCCAGTTCCATTGACAGTTTTTACGTACAGTGTCAGTTTTATAAAGTTCAAAACATCATGTTTCATGAATAAAAACTGCTTTTAGTGAGGCTTTTTTTTAATTGTGCTGTATTGATCTTGGTTTATTTTGCTCTGGTTTTTTTAACAGTTGTGTAATCTCATTAACATTTTGAGAATACAAGATAGCTGCCACATCTGTCAACATGTTTCATCAAAACATTCTAGTTTTCCTAGTTAATGTACATCTCAGCTTCAACAAGAGGATGTAAAAAGAATACCTTAGTTCTTAGCATTGCTTTTTTAGATGTCCTCTAATACAAGGGAGGTGGCTAATAAAGCAGAGTTGTCAGTACATGTGTGCATAATGCTGTGAGTTCAGTACGGGTGATGTAAAGACTTCATGAGTTCAGAAGTTATTATTGTTTCTTTTGTCATAGCTGTTTGCATATAGCAAAGCTAACAAAACAACATCTGGATGTCTGGAAGCAGTCTGTAGTCAATTGATATTATTTTGGTATGTGGTAACCTCAGTTGATTATCCCTTTCATCCTTCTGTCACTCCTATCTTGCTGCCCAAGAATAGGGGGGCAGCCTTTATGAGCTACGAACATTTTCTACTGAAAATCAATTGGCGTGCTTTGGAGGAAAATTTCTTCTCTAGTAACAGCGTTACTTATAAAAAAACCACCGTTGTGCTTTGAGTCCTTTGATTTTCTTCCATTTGTGATCTTCTAGAATTCAATTATAATAACCTTCAGGACTTAGTGTTCAATTTATAATTCCAGACATTTGGTAGTTAGAATAACACTTTGTATCTGCTAGAGGTGGAGTTGTCTCATACAATTGTCGCATCCATTACATTTACCTGTTTCCAGAGAACGGATTACAGTTGGAACAAAAAACCTTTACATATAAAAGGGTTCACAATTCTTAAGACAGCTATAGTAACCTTTTTTCCTATTACTGTCAGTGGGATGATAATAATTAAAAGCTGCAAATGTGGGTGACAGTGCCACTATGCTTTTCTGTTCTAGACAGTGATCTTAATTTTGGAAAACTGGTTGGCAGACCTGCTTCTGAGGGGATGACACTGAGGGTAGAAGACCTTGTAAAACAGTATTTTCAGACAGCAGAGAAGGTATCTACCTTTTATGATTTTTTTTTTTTTAAATTTTTAGTGAAATATAGTTTTTTAATCTCTTTTTTTCTTTTTCATGTAAGTAGTGTACCCTTAAAAGACTTTGACATTCACCAAGAAGTGAATCTATTTTCCATATAACTGTATGTGAATTCCTGTATGAAGATTATGTCTTAGGTTAATAAGCAACTGTTGTATATATGTTGTGTAGGGTACATGAACACATGCTGGTGTGAGAACATTATGATAACTCTTCATGTGAACTTGCAGTGTCTGCCCCATACTAATTGATGTGTCATGTTCTTACAGGAGCAGCATGCTGTGAGTGAGAAGCTACCTTAATATACTGTAGGGTCAATGTGAGGCTGTACCGTTTACTGTTACCAGCCATCTCGGAATACCTTATTAACTTTGCAGTGTATTGGTGTCCTTAGACATAGTGCAATTCCACGTTATATTTAAAGCAGAGCAGGGAGAAGGAAGAGAGCGCCCCAGTAGTTTGTCTTCTCTCCGCCCTTCCATTAAACCTGATTTATTTCCCTTTCCCAAGACCAGGGCAGTAACTTCTCAGAGGTAGAAAAATAACCATCAGTGAGTCAGATGCCCAAATGCATGAGCTACATGATCAAGCGTAACTTTCAGAAGCTACTTCAGAACATGCTTTATAGAAGGTCATTAGAGCAAGAATTCCTGAGGTAAAGATCCCCCAGATTATATCATCTTGCCTAACTTTAGACGCATGTTAGGTGTCAGGATTAGGATGGCATAAGCCATGCCCTGGAAGGACTAGTTGCCTTCTGAATACGATAGGGAACCCAGGGTGACTAGTTCAGAAGTAGGTACTTGTCAAATGTATGCCAACCCTAAATCCCATGGGGAGGGGTAGCAGTGTCAAAGACAGGGCACTGTATTATTCTATGACGAATAAATTTTGCTTTTACTCTTTTCCTCCCTTATTCTACAAAATTGTCCCTGTTACACCATCTTCCCACTTTGTATGTTCTTGTATAGCTCCGTTACTGGGCCCTGCATTTGAGGCCTGCTTCAGCAGCTCAACATCCGTAAAGACCTGAAAGAGTCTGTTGGTGTTCTGGGAAGGCTTGCAGTAGGGGGATAATATGTTAGTTAACAGTGGTAATGAAAGAAGGAGGGGGGGAAAAGCATATTGTGCCCCAAAATGATGATAGGGATCTTTAAATTGTGTTAAGATAGCTTGTGGTTCAGGTTTTGCTAGATACCTGATCTTGTCTGATTAGGGAAACAAACGAGCCCTCGGGCCCTGAGGTGGCACAGGGCCATAGTTGAATGTACAAAAAAATTTAGACCTAAATTACCCAACAAGTACCAGACTTTGTTCAGTTCCTGGTAAGCTGAGGCCTGGGAATTAAAATCACTGCCATTTGTCTCTTTTAGAAAGCTTCTTATTTTTTTTCCTTTGGAAGAAAGCTTAATTGCTGAAAGTCAACATGAACGTTCTGCATCATTACAATCACTCGCTCTTTTGAGATGCTTATCTTATTTTTTTGTAAACTTCATATTTTATAATAGCTGTAAAATTTATTCCTCTGTGCAGCTTTATTTCAGGAAAGGTTTTATGTTTAACTCAAAACAGTTCCTAAAGGACACCTGGAAGGATCAAAATCGTTAATAAGCTTATATAATGCTTATTACAAATCATTTGTCTGTGCTGTAATTTACAGACAAAAGAGGCTTCTATTTAAACAAAACTGTCCATGTGGGAGTTTCATTCTCAGAATGTCTCTTCTTACTGTATTGTGAAGGAGGGTAGAGAATCTGTGAAACGCCACCAGTAACATCTATTACTATTACTAATTAGTGTCTGTAGTAATACCTTAACGTAGAATATCTTGATGAATGTCATGTCACTTGGTGAACGTATGAGAACTATTGGTATTTACAGAATTGCATTTCAATAGAGTAGACTTCTGCTTAATAGCTCTTAATGCTTCATTGTCATAATTTGCCCTGCTGTTAGAATTTGGCAGTAAAACTAATTTAGAATCCATAATAATTCAGGGCCTGTTTTTAATAGCGTTTTTATGTCTCTGCAAGTTGATCATAACTTTAGCTTAAATAAGAGAGGGGAACTAGGAAAGAATACAGTTTACCTTCTCTCAGCAATACATTTCAGATTAATTACTTTAGATATGGCTAGCACTATAGTTTCTTTACTGTTTATGAAGCTTTTTTCTTTGAGTCTTGAAAATACTCTATTAAATAGGTGTAACATCCTAGTAGCAAGATGGTTGTAACTATATTATGGTGAGTAACGTGTTTGCTTATTACTGTGCTTTTCTCTGATTGAAATCTTGAATGCATGTTACCGATTTTGGAACCAACTTAATGTAATATTTATCTGAAACAGCAGGAATATTACTCACTTTCTTTGATGGCAGATGTTTCCTAACAAAATGTTTTCCCCAATTATAAAGAAAGTACAGCTCTCACTTCTAACTGAAAGAGGAATGGGAGAAGCAGTGCAGGAGTTTGTGGACAAAGAGGAAAAAGATGCCATAGAAGAGTTGGTGAAATTTCAACTAGAAAAAACACAGAAGTTTCTTAAGGAGCGTTGCGCTGATGCAGAGGAAGAAAAAATAGATGAGGAGGTAATACTCTGTTAATTCCTTAGGAGAGATCAAGACAGGCAGTAATAAAAACAGTGCTCAAACCTGGTTTAATAGATTTGTGTGTGTGTGAAGCATGTTCAAACTCACCTCTAGTCATTTTCTGGAATTAATAAATATGGTGATGAAGTTTCAAATACATAGTTTAAAAGCTTGTATTGACAATAGGGTTTAGGTATGCTTGTACTGATTCTCACTTTATTTGCGCACACATGCATAGAAAAGATCTGTCACTAATATATGTAGAACTATTGTGAGAAAGATGATAGATATAATATCTTCTTAGCTTTTTCATACTGGCTTAGGGAAGAGTACAAGAACCGGACAAGCATAAAGGAAACTTATCCTTCAGGTGCTCTACAAGCTTCTAACTGCTTGCAGCTCAGGGTCTCCCAGAGACAAACCTGGATTATGTGTATCTAGTAACCCTTAACAGACTTCTCTGTCAACTTTTTGAGGTTCCTCATGAGGCTATGTGTTTAGTTGTAACATTCAAGCATTGTATGACAAGTTGTTCTGTAGCTTAACTGTGCCCTGCATAAAGAATAGTCTGGTGGGGAAAGGAAAGTTGCATCTACCTGCTTTCTTGCTGATTGCTTTCATTCACAAGGATTTGGAAGAGACTGTAAACAATCAGTGCCTGTAGGCTTTCTGTGCCACTTTGGGGTTTTTGTTTTGTTTGGATTTTGGACTACTGTCTTCTTTCCCTCTCACCCATCATATCTTTTTACATCTTGACAAGTTGAGCTTTCTTAGTTACACATATATTGCAACATTTGTCTCTTCTCAATATCATTGTTTTCTATCTTGCTTCTTCACCTCTACCCCTTCTTTTCCAGTTATTCATATTTCACTGTCCCTTATTGTCAAATTACATATACTCTTCTTCTCTTGAACATAGTATCTCCTATTTTTCATCATGTCCCAAGCTTTTTCCTCCCCGGTGATGTAGCTCCAGTTATTAATAGAATGTGAGATTCTTAAACCATAGGACAGCATGAAAAGACTCTAGACAAAATCTTCAGTTATTCTGTGCTCTTCTTTGTCTTTCACATGAGCTTGACTTCTAATAATTCAGTGAGCAAGACTTCTCACTTACTGTGTTTTGATTATTGTATGAAATGGACTGTTATTTTGATGGGAACTGTTTTTTTTATATTCAGGTGCGAAAATTCAGGGAGAGCAGAAAAAAGAATACTGACGAAGAGGATGAGGAAGTTCGTGAGGTAACTCCTTTGAATTTTGAACATAGGCTGAAAAATGAAATGGTGACTTCTGCATATGAATGAAGTCACTTAGCAATACTTCAAATTGTCCTTGTCAAGAAGTGCCTGTCTGCCTAGACATGATAAGTCTTTTTTAAATCTTCCTTGGTATAATATGTGCCTAGCTACTGCTTGATTTGGCTTTTAAGATCTCTTTTCTTGTGCAAATTTGTGAACCTGAGCATTCAGTTGTTCTTGCTTTGAACTGAGGTTAGACCAGGCAGGTGATCTTCAGAGATCTGTCAGCTTGAACTATTTGTGATCCCATCACCAGTAGACATGTGGATGGGCTGTATTGAGTGATACTGCTGGAACAAATTGTTATTATTGGTAAACCTTTAGGTACTCCTGTTCTCATTGGTAGTCTTGGGTCTCCCAGAGATTCATATCTAGGTTGCGTATGTCTTCCCAAAGAGAATTGCCAGTCACTGACAGCTTTGGTGCTCCTTTGTCTTTGCAAGCTATGTGGGACTGGAATGAAATTTTGAGAAAAAGGACACCTGGGGTGAGATTCAGTTCTTCTAATCTGAGATATCTTCACATGAACTAGGTACTCACTGTCATCGGTGAAGATGAAGTCAATAGAGCCCAGAGGGTGCTTCCTTCGAGCAGATGTACATAGCTGATACAGGGTGACCTGAACTGTTCACCAAACCCCACTGACGGTGTATCATATTAACTAGCTCCATTTTGTTATCAGAGCTTAGCTAACTACTTTGTGTGTCCACATCTTAAATTAAATAGACTAAAGACTGTCCATGCTTTTTGACAGACTTCCTTGCCTTCCATAACGCTGTGGATTTGGGCATTCTAAGCCTCAATGGTTCAGAAGTATATATCACAAATAGGATTTAACAGTGGTGCATTTAATCATTTAAGATTCTTTTTCCTGTAGCACTTATTGTTCCATTTCAGGCAATGACCAGGGCTAGAGCCCACAGATCTGAGGATGCAGTTCTTGTCACCGCCTCCAGTGATGAAGAACTCATGGATATAGGGATGAAAAGCACTGGTGATTCAGATGATGGCCTTCCTGCAACGCTGAGCCGAGGAAGGGGTCGGGCAAGAGGGAGAGCAAGAGGTGCAAGAGGACAAAATTCAACAGCAAGAGGTTCATCTCGAAGGGGAAGAGGTAAGAAAAACTTTGCTTTCTTTGTACTGCAGTTACTGACTTCTCTTTCTCTAAAAGGCAGCTTGGTTCTGATGATTCCATCAAGTGGAAATTTGTCACTTAAGGTCTCCTACTGCAAAAAAATTCTTCACAGAGGTTTTTGGTATCATATTGCATACAGTTGACTGCCTTACAAGCCTTAAGTTGTGACTTTTTCATAAGGTGATGAAAAGAAAAATACCTTGCTTCCCAGCTATGGAAACGTAGCAGACTCTTAAAAGATGCATTATTGGGAAGGTCTGTGCAATGAAGTGCATGGATAAACTTTGGTTACTGCTAAAGGTAATGCATTTGATCAGTATAGAGAGGAGGTAAAGATTGTCTCTATCCTAACGCAATTTACCAGAGACTTCATTGTTTCTAGTGACTGAGAAATGGGGAGTATTTCCTAAGCAAAATGAATTAAATAGTTCTTTGGTTATGTGTGCTTGTGCACTTTACAGTGGTAGCAGTACTTCCATTATATATATGTACTTCCAGTATATGTAAACATATATGTAAGTAAAAAAAGAAAAGATGAGGTCTTGCAGTAATGTACTACTATGAGTTGTCTCAGTAATATGCCCAAAGGTCTAAGAGGAGGATGAGTTGAAACAAAGGCAGTCACCTTCGGACTGATTTGGTTAGTGCCTTTTAAACTAGTTCTGTGAGCATGTGCTCCGACACTTGTGATCCCATCAGAGCCAGGGGGAGTGTTAAGAGGCCGAGTCTGTGGAGGTTGAACACTTCACCCAGAGCGGCTCTTCCACGTGTAAAGAGGGCTTTGATTCAAGGAAGAAAGTCAAGGAGTAAAGAGGAATGTAGGGTTTTGAGTGACTTCCCTCTCAGTAATAGTAGACTAAAGGGGAAAAAAAACCCCCAGACAACTGATTTCCATATCGTTTATTATCCCTACAGGAAACACTAGCCAAGAGTCAGCTACTAGCAGCAGAACCTACAAGCCTGTAACTGCACCTGCCAAGAATATCCTGGATGGTAGGCCTTTGATCTGTCCATTACTCTAATCTGCTCTCTCCGACTGTAAGGAAGGTGTTTATTGAATGATGAAGTGCCTTATTGCCTTTATTTCTATCAGCCCAATTCAGCTGTGAGACATTCTTTTGGTTCTAATGAAATAGAATAGCTAACAGTGATGAGAGAAAGAAAAATGGAGGGGGGAGGAGAAAGAATAGTGATATCCTGCTGTCGTGAGTTAAAATGAAATGTGTCAGGGGCTTCTGTAAGGAAGGAGTAAGCAGAGAAGGAATGTGACTTAATGGCATCTGTTTTATGGAGAACATTCCTCAGTGGATAAAAAGTTAAACTTCACTGATGTTCACAAGTTAGTAAGCTTTAATGCAAATCCATTTAATCTTACATTGTAGCAAGTTTTAAGAATGCCTGTTTTTACTAGGGAAGAGAAATCTACCTGCGATTTAAGCTGCATGTGTGAGTAGCCTTTCCTTGCTACACAGGACAAGGTCTGAGGAAATGGTGTAGGTGATAGTATTAAAGAAAAAAATACTGCTCGCAAGTCCATACATGAATCCCACACAAAATACCCGAAGGCAGAGCGCGTTTTAAATTAATCAGTAAATCACCTAAATTGGTCAGCAAATGACCTGAAATACTACAGAAAAATCAATTTTAGCAGTTAGGTTGATGTCTAGACTGTTAGACGTACAGGAATATCAATTATAGTAATATTTTTCTCTTCCTCTTAAGTAGCTTCAATTAAGGTGTTTCAGCCAGACTGGGAAGCACCTGCTGCTGCACAGAGGGTTAGATCCCTGGGTTGTCAGACTCTAGGAAAGGTTTTGGTTTGGGTTTGGGGGGGTTTGCTTGCTTGTTTTACAGAGGAAATGCGTGCTAAACAGGTCTTAAATAAACAGAATGATATAATGTCATTTGCATTTTATTGTGTGAGCACTTTAAAAATATTACATCTGTTTTATTCTAGCCTTTAGGTCTTTGAAACCAGAGCCCTGCTTGAATTCATCTAAATCTTACTCTGAGGTAAGAAGCATCTTGCATGAGTGAAATTGCACTGCCTTTTGCTGTCATTTGATTTGAAAAATAAATATATTGTCAAAATGTTAGCCAAAACCAGCAGATGTTCCCAAGCTATGAGTTCCAGCAGTAAGATTCTGCATGTTAATTTGTAGACTTTTTGTGCCCTTTTTTGGTGTGATGTTTGTCTGAGAAAAACAAAGACCATGTTTTATTTGTGACCATAGTCTAAGATAGAGTGTATATGCATGAGTATTTTTGGGGTTTCTGCAAGAGCAAAGATCTGAAGAGCAAAACTTGTGCTGTATTTGCACGTTGTACAATTCTAGCCTTGGAGACCTGTGAAGTGTATAACTAGGTAGGTATATAGCTGGAAAAATCCCAAAGGCTCTATGCTATAGTATTTTAGTATTACGCACTACATCTCTGTAAGAATAAATTCTGTGAAAAAGCTTTATAAATTATATAATTTTTTCAGGATATTATAGATGATGACTCTGATCTGGAAGATATTTCTATTGTTCCTTCTTCCAAAGTAAATCAAAGGTCAGTATGTTTGCTTCATGAATGCTACCGTTACTGCCTTATTTCTGATTGGTAATCAGCAGAGTCCAGGGGTCTGATCCACTCCCTGAAAAAACAGATTTTTTAAGAAAGTCATAACACTACTTGGGAATTTATATAAAATTTAACCTGTTAATGTGGATGACTTTTCTATAACAATAAATGACAGAATCACAGAATGGTTTGAGTTGGAAGGGACCTAAAGATCATCTAGTTCCAACTCCCCTGCCACGGGCAGGGACACCTTCCACTAGACCAGGTTGCTCAAAGCCCCATCCAGCCTGGCCTTGGAACACTTCCAGGGATGGGGCATCCACAGCTTCTCTGGGCAACCTGTGCCAGCGCCTCACCACACTCAGTAAAGAATTTCTTCCTAATACCTAATCTAAATCTACCCTCTTTTAGTTTAAAACCATTACCCCTTGTCCTGTTGCTGCAGGCCCTGGTAAAAAGTCTGTCTGCATCTTTCTTACAAGCCCCCTTTAAGGTCTTGAAAGGCCACTGCAAGGTCTCCCTGGAGCCTTCTCATCTCCAGGCTGAACAACCCCACCTCCCTCAGCCTGTTCATAGGGGAGGTGCTCCAGCCTCTGATTGTCTTCATGGACTCCTTTGGTGGACTTGCTCCAGCAGGTCCTTGTCCTTCTTATGTTTGTCTCCTGATTGAAATAAGCTAGGTCAGAGCTTTACAATTAATCTGTTTGAGAATTTGAATCATTCTACGTATCACTATTTCTATTAATTCTTAATCCTGGATTGGTGGTCCAAATGTAAGTAAAAGAGAAAGTTATTGGAATGCCTGGTAATTGAGAACATGATGATGCATTTTTTTCTCTTTCTATGTTTCAAGGTTGTCAACTACACCTTCATTTAGTAAAAGAGGTTCACAAAGCCAAACAGCTAGAGGAGTTGATTTTGAGTCAGATGAGGTATTGTATATAGTGGTCGTCTTTTTCTTTTATTTCGTGTAAGTTTCTATCACTTACTGTTTTACAGCTATTTGAATAAAACATTTCAGAGTAAAATTGAATATTTTTTTTTTTTCCCCACTAACAGGGCTAGATTATTGCAACCAGCTTTAATTATAATATATACATAATAATCAAAAACAAGGCTAGAAGGGATCTCAGGAAAATATGCAGTCCTTTTTCATTTCAATTCCTAATCAGTTAATTGTCATTCCTGAAATGTGTGGAACAGGTTATTTTGCCTGGGGAAGGAGGTAATCATAAGATCTTCTAGTGCTTAGCTGTTTCCTTTCATTTGTTGATGTATTTTATTCTTGTAAAAAGGAACAATTGTGGGGTTTTGCATGTACAAATGGCTATTTTCCAGGACAGTTTATTGTATTGTTGTTGCAAATTATGTAAATGCACTTAAAAAATTTAAAACACTGTCTTCAAGTTCAGGATGTCTGTTCCTGCAGTATATATTTGAACTGCTAGGAAATGGTTTCCTCCATAATTAAACAAGTAGAACTTTATTCACAGTTTTGCACTGTATAAAATACACGTTATACTGTCAAATACTGTGCAGTGAGTTTTCACAGACTGGCAGACTGTCATGTATGGTCAGGATCCCAGTCTTAACAATGTCAGGTGTTGACCACTTCAGAGAAGATGTTACATTCTTGTCCCTTCGCTCCACTGTGCTATGTCTTATTCTGGTACCTGAAATACAAAGCTAAATGTTTTCCTGAACATGCAAAAGGAACAGTATTTTTGGTTCATGCAAATATCAGTAAATTATGATGTGTGATATGTATATGGACATAACTTCATTGAGGTGTGTGCTGCAGGTAATGATAACGTTTTCCTAGGTCACACCTGAAATACAGATTGTTCCTCATTTCAAGTAGCTGTTCTGATCATATTGATGTAAACTCATTTTCTATTCTCCGCACATCTGTGATCTGGACTTTTAAATCAATGGCTAATTTCTTTCATATCAAAACCAACAAAACCAGGGCTGCCCAAAAAAAATGGGAAAACGTGACCAGGCTTTCTAGTTTAATCTAACAATGGCTTTACTTCTAATGGCTCAGAATGCATGCTAGTTCTAGTAACGCACATCTGTTTACAAATTGCAGGAGGAATTTGATCCATTCAAAAGCACTGCAACATCAAGAAGAGCTAAGTGATTTCTGGCTTGCTGTATGGGAGAGACTGTGGAAGTTAGTGAAGAAAATGGAAAGCAGTTTGCAAGGCGTACCCTATATATTTCTCTGTAAATGATGGCTTGCCTCCGATTTTCACTTCTATGAAATATTTTTAGTTTGTTTTTCTTTTTTTCTCAGTGGCACCGAATTTGGTGCAATTTGGGTGTTGCATTGCTTGATACATTAGACTAGAGTGTCTAATATTCTGAAGTACTGCCTGAAACTGCAAGTTCTTTCTAAAACTTTTAAAACCCTGTTTTCTTTCTGGGATGATAATGTAAATAACAGTAATCTATTTTATAGAAAACTCCATCTCTTGGGCTTGAATTTTGCAGAAGAGTAAATTTGTAGTAGTATACAAGTATGGGTATGGACACTGACTCGCTCAGCCTGACAGAACTTGTACTTATTTGCAATTTTCTACGGATACAGTTGAAAACTCTGAAAAGTAATAGCTTTACCCAAAAATACAGTTTTCAGTATTGAAGCTGGAAAATGTTATAATGCTTTCAACTCTACTAGGAGAACTAAACCCACTATTGCACTGTTACTAAATGTCATAGTATATGGGAATGAAGTCTGCTCTGTAATTAAAGAAGTGCCAAAGGGGACTCTGTCTTTTAATGTTGGAGGCACATCCTAGACAAAGACTTTAGCAAAGTGTGTAGGATTAATAGGAATTGTATCAAAGGACCTTTCTACCTTTTTGTTGTGAGTTTAACCCAACAAAAAAGAAAAAAAGGTTAACCACAATTTTTTTTCAGTTAGCTGTCCAATTCACAGAAGCTTTGTTTACAGTGTTAAACTGCAGCAGTTCTCAAATTGTCTTATATGGAAGATAAAGATGGCATCCTTCATCTCAGGGGGAAAAATATAAGCTGGTGTGTGTAGAAAGATACTTCTCCTAATTGTTAATGTCTGTTTGTTGTATGGGGGTGGGGGAGTAAGATGGTCAGAAAATCATTATTTCTCAGAGATCACACTACATATTTTTTGAAAAGTCACTTCTCAGTCACATAACTTACAATCCACCTGCCCCAGGAAAGCTCAAAAATTCAGCAAAGCCACAGTAGCAAAATAAAGATTGTTCCCAGTGAAATAGCTGGGGCAGGAGGGAGATGCACATTCTTGCTGTATATTTAAAAAGCAAAAAAGGCATTATTCCTTTTCTTGAATGCTTCCAAATTTAATTTTTTTAGTGTATCCAGGTGATTATTTTTTTTAATTGTTCTTACAAGCTTTTTTTCACCAGGCCTATTTTCTAAGTTTCTAAGTTTGTTGAGCGTGCCATTGCACAGATGTTTTTGGTGACTTTTTTTCATTACTTGAATCCATGAACTCTATAGCTTTATTTCATTTTCTAAATACTGTTCACTTGTAAATTACATCATTTCACAGATACCTTTTACAGAAACCAGATACAGCATACCAAATCCTGACATTCCTGTACAGTCGCTTCCTTTGCTGTCAGTGGGTGCTGGGGATGGTGGAGCAAGAGTGAAGTCAGCAAGAGCACATACCAAGCTGACAAATCCACTACAGCCTGTTCTCTAGTAACAACCACATGTAGGTGACCTGTTTAGACAGTTCATACTGAGGTATGTTTAAATACAAACTAAACCAGAAGGGTGATGTGAGGCAGAGAAGGGCACACAGACAGCGTGGGAGAGATGGCAAGAAATAGATGTCGGCAGCATTTTGCAGAGGAGTGCTGTGGCCTGGCCGTGCCGCCCGTCCTGCTACATTCTAACTCCTGAGCAGAGGTGAGGGGAAAGCAGCCTGAGTCGTTCACTGGGGGAATCACAAGCATCTTCTGGAAGCGTTATTTTCACCAGTAAGTGACCAGCTTATAAGCTTTTCAGATAATATCCTTTTAATTGTACCTAAGAGTCTTTAACCATCAAAACCTGCTCTGGCCAGGGTTAGGTGATACTACCCAAACAAATCTGTCCCCAGCAGAGGGGCAGCACCTTACATGTATGCTCGTGGAGGAGGGGCACGTCTTTCTGTGCTGTGTAAGTTTTGTGGCTCTTCGTCTCCTGATACTGATTTTAGATTTCCTACTGTGTTTTTTGGGGGAAGGCACGGGGAGCACACCTGCTGCTGTCTCATCAATGCTTGGGTCCGATGCATGCTGCCTGTTGCTTTGGATACTGGACTCACTGGGCTGGGACATCCCTTCCTGTCCTCTGTCCCGTATAGTCACCTCTTTGTAACTACCTCTGTATTGCTACAAATGCTAGAAAGCACGGTTTTGCATCGAACTTTTTATTCCCTTGGCCAAGAGGAAATCCCTGCCAAGGGAAAGCTAAAGTATTTCTCTGAGGGGGGAAAAAAAAGTCTTTGGAAAAATACTGTAAGTACAGTAAGTCGGCTTGTTATTCACAATTCATCTGTTACCCCTGCTACTCTATGCTTCTTAGTAAGTGTCATGCTGGGAAATAGGCTGAAGCTTGCCCGCCAGACGTTTAAAACAGCTTAGAATTTGAATGGTGTCCTGGAAGAGAGCAGAGCTGCCACACAAGCTGTTATAAACAGCACAGAATCTGCCTAAGCGGGGCTGCTGGTAGTGAAAAAGGGTGCTGATGACTGGAGAGATTGATTTGCCTTTCTCACAGATGTGCTTGTCTTGGAGTAGTGCCTGGGGGAGCGTGACTGCATGGAAAAGCAGCACGTCAGAGCAGAAATAATGTCATGCAGCCCAATGACTGCAGAAGGTCCCAGCCCGGAGCTCGCCTAGGGGGGTATAAAGCCAACAGAGCAGAAGTAGCAGTGAGCCGAGCAGGAGAGAAGTACGCTGTGGAGGACAGGAGCATCCACCCGCTGCTGCTGCTTGCATGCCGTGTTTGCAGCCCCTGGGCTGAGCGAGGGGAGGCTGGCTCTCCCGGCACACAGCGAGAGCGCTGCTCTTGCTGATGAGCTATTTCCAAACTGGAGGAGCAGAGTGGCACTTCAGAGATGTTGTCCTTTTTTGTCTGGCTCTCCCTCCCTGATGTGGTTAACGCCTTTGCAACCCTGGGAAAGTTGCCCGTCAATGGGAGCCTGGAGAAGGCTTTTGTAATCCCGAACATCTCAGGTTTCTTTTCCTGGGATAACGACAGCCTGGCTGACTGGCAGAGCTTTGTGGGCAGGAGCCGGTACGGAGCGGAGTCCCAGAGCATCACAATGAAAGCCCTGCTCGTCGCGGCGTACTCCTTCATCATTGTCTTCTCCCTCTTCGGCAATGTCCTGGTCTGTCACGTTGTCATCAAGACCAAGCGCATGCACTCTGCCACCAGCTTGTTCATTGTGAACCTGGCTGTAGCCGATATCATGATCACGCTCCTCAACACGCCTTTTACACTGGTAAGACTGGGGCACAGATGTAAAGGCATCACAGTTACTTCAGTGACCTTTTCTTTTTTACGCCACTGTAGGCAGTGCATGAATGTTCTGCAGATACCTGTCCAGTCCAAATCACAGGGACTGGAGTTATTATGGAAAACTCCATGCGTCTTTTTCTTCTCTAATTCCTGTTATCTAGTTGAAGATCTGAAATTGTCCATTTGTTAAAAGTGGTCCTGATAGTACTTGAATAATAATAACCTCACAGTGTTTACTTAGTACTTTGTAGTATCTGGTCTGGTTTTTTCCCTTCCCTCTCTGAAGTATTTCTAAGGTAGTACTATGAACCTCTTGAAAAAAAGATTAATTCTCACCATCATTTTACAAGCTGTGTTGAAAAGCTGTAGTTTCCTCTGAAGTGAGATGTATAGGTCAGCCCTATCCTGTAAGGAGGTCTTAAAAGGGAAAACCAAATGTATTGACTCAATAGTTAGACTGCAGAAGGATGCACTGTGGATGAAACAGAACAGAGCTTTGGTACCACGCTGCTGAACTGTCCTGGAGGATATTGCTGGGCCACTGAGCAGCACTAACGTACCTCTTCAGGGTTCAGAAGCCAGAAAAAGAAACAGTTATACAAAGAACCTGCTATTTTAAACATACCTTTTACACAGCACAGGGAATTATGTGCCAGAGGTGTCTCAGATGTCTATAAGCGTGTGGAGGTGTGTGTGGGGGTGCACAAAACTAATGGTATTCTGGTTTTAGGCTCGTTTTGTGAACAGTACCTGGATCTTTGGGAAGGGGATGTGCCATGTCAGTAGGTTTGCACAGTACTGCTCCCTCCACGTCTCTGCCTTGACCCTCACAGCCATTGCCGTGGACAGGCACCAGGTGAGAGCTTTCTGAAGCAGACAGATGGAAAGCTTGGGAGGGTGTAATTAAAATGGGAAAGGACGATTCTGTGTCCTTCTCAGCTCCCGGTTTAATGTAAGATGCATGAGGAACTGACAGGGTAGGGGAGCAGTTCTTGCTGTCAGATGGAAAGAATAGTTTCAGCCTTGCATCAGAGTGGGAGATCTCTATTGCCTTGTGACCGCTTCCAGCTGGGGAACGGGAGCTTTTCTGCGCTAGATAGTCCAGGAGCTCTCAAACAAGGAGAAAGTCCAAGATTCTGACAGGAATTCATGTGGGCAGCTCTCCTCTGGGGTGGTTTGTCCAGCACCATGAATGTAGGGACATCCCAGTCAGCTTCTGCAGCTCTGTCTCCCTTTGCTCTGGGACGTCTCACCCCTTGTTACCCCAAATACTGCAGAGCTGACTAGCACACTGGTGTTGGTCACGAGCAAAGCTGTGGCTTGCTGTTGATAATGGACTCAAACCTGGGGACAGCCAGGCATTATCAGTTTGGAGTCGCCCAACAACCACACAAAACAGTTGACAGTTGACATTTTCCGCTAGAAAGCTACTCATTTCCAGAAAATGCATTGGCTGTCAGAAGCATCTCCAGGGAGATCTGGTTGAATCACAGACCTGTGGTTCTTTGGGACACTGATACTGAAGAGTCTGAGACTATTTTGTCCTCTCTTCTTTTCTTTTTTTCTTTTCTTTTTTTCTTTTCTTTTTTTCTTTTCTTTTTTTCTTTTCTT
>JAVJGI010000014.1:11771296-11816746 GCA_035590275.1 Ibycter americanus | reverse complement strand
TTTTTTTTCTTTTCTTTTTTTTCTTTTCTTTTTTTTCTTTTCTTTTTTTTCTTTTCTTTTTTTTCTTTTCTTTTTTTTCTTTTCTTTTTTTCTTTTTTTCCCCGCTCTGCTATTAAGTAAATTGAACCTGGAAATGAACATGTGCGAAAGACCCCCTGGTACCCAGTTTTCCCCACCTAGACACAAATACTGAAATGTGAGGGTAGGGCTGGCATCTTTACCCATTTCCATGGAGCAAAAATTCAGACTTCCATGTACAGTTTACAGTCAATGGGAGCTGGGTGAAGACTGTACTGCTTGCATGCTGAATTTCCACATTAAGTACTAGATTTAAGGCTGGAAGACCACATGAAAAAATTACATAATTATTTCCTGAAACGTCAATAAGTCTGCATATTGGTTTATTTTGCACAGGTTATAATGCACCCTCTGAAACCTCGCATATCTACTGCAAAAGGTGTTATCTACATCTCAGTAATCTGGATCATGGCAACTTGTTTTTCCCTACCACATGCTATCTACCAGAAACTCTTTACCTTTGAATACAGGTAAGTTTGTGCTTTGCTTTCCTCCACAACCTCCCTGGAGGCCAAACTCTCAGTGGTTGCACTTTGGCATCTTCTGTTGAAAGCCCTGAACTTATGTTGAGGTCAGCCAAATATGGATCTAGTCTACAAGTTTCATCAGATTCCTTTTGCAATGGCTGATATCCTGTCCTTGTTTCTATTTTTAATTATTTTATCTTTATTCTGTCACACTAATCACATGAAATAGGCTAAGAAGTTAGAGGATCTGGCCTGGACCCTCTGTCTCTGTACACTGCTGTTTTACATGATGTATCGATCTGACCTGTTTGGGCAGACCAGAAATGGGGGGAAAAAACCAAAAACCTAACAGGTTTTAATCTACTCTTTAGCCCTGGGAAAGTGAACAAATCTGTCTCAGCTGCTTGTCCCGTAATTGTTCCATAAAATGCTGTTATGAGCCTTGATATTTGGAAAGTGCTTTAATGAGGGAAAGGTCTTTAATATGTGCAGAGACTGTGTTTGTGTTTTGCCAAAGCACAGGGAATAAAAACCTGCATCTGTGCAGCTGGAAATTTTGTAACTGATGAAATTCATAAAATTATCATAAGGTCATGAATGCCCATGAGAAATTATCACCATATTGCTCATTGGCTGCTCACAGGCTCAAGTCCTTGGACAGCAGATATCTGTTTGACCGTGACACACGTGCGTAAATGAAGTGTCTGCCTCCAGGTTTCATGGCTGGAGCCCTCTCGCACCCACCTCCTCGTTCCTGACGTACTTCTCCCGCAGTGCCCAGCCATATGCTCTCTCACCCCTGTCCCGTATCTCTACTTGCAGTGAGGAGGTTACCCGGTGCCTGTGCCTGCCAGATTTCCCTGAGCCTGCTGACCTCTTTTGGAAGTACCTTGACTTAACAACCTTCATTTTGCTCTATGTCCTGCCTCTTCTGATCATTTCTGCTGCCTACATGATGGTGGCCAAGAAACTCTGGCTGCGCAATGTCATCGGGGATGTCACCACTGAGCAGTACTTTGCCCTTCGCAAAAAGAATAAGAAGACCATAAAGATGCTGATGCTTGTTGTCATCCTCTTCGCAGTCTGCTGGTTCCCCTTGAATTGCTATGTTGTCCTCCTCTCCAGCCAGACCATCCACACCAACAATGTCCTATACTTCGCCTTCCACTGGTTTGCAATGAGCAGCACCTGCTACAACCCCTTCATCTACTGCTGGCTCAATGACAGCTTCCGATCAGAACTGAAGGCTTTGCTCAACATGTGCAGAAAACCTCCCAGGCCCACAGCACAGAGGCTTCCCTCCACAGTCCCGTCCTACCGACTGGCTTGGCCAGAAAACAGCAACTTCAAGAGGTTACAGGCCTCCCATGTCCTTCCATCAGCCTCCGCAATCCAGTCAGGAAAGACAGACATCTCTGCAGTTGAGCCAATAGTAGCTGTGAGCTGAACAGTGGCCCTGGGAAATCTGTGCAACCACATGGGATAAAACCAAGCAGGAGGTTCTGCAGGAGGCAGTATGAAAGAGCTGCATGTTTGATGCAGGCTGACGATAGTGGCATGGAGTCCCTAAAGGGGAGAAAGCAAACTCCTCCCGGGAAGGAACTCTGTCAGCTTGACTTTGGGTCAGCTTGCAGGATGGGACTCTCTGCATGTATGTTGCTGTTATCTGCATGACTAAGCCTTTTCACCGCTGGGGCTGTGTGTGTGTTTTGCTGGTACTTAAACACTAAAGCAAGAGTCTAATTGCATCAGGCCTCCCTTCCCCTTTTCCAAGTCTCTTTGTAGCAACATGGCAGTGGTCGAGATGTAGACTTTTCGGCTGCTGGCTTAGATCCAGTGCAACTGGTTAGGAAGGCATCCTTTCTGAACTGGCGTCTGAAAAGTCCAGATCTGTTCAGAATGAACGAACTGATATGTTTCACAAATCCTGGGGTTTTGTGGAAACAACCTCAGAGAAGTGAGAGGTAAGATGGACGTTGATAAATAGAGGACTCCCTTACATTGCAGGCACTTTTTCTAGGTAGGTTAGAAGGAAAATGGATGCTTATTCTTTGCGTAAGGAGGGGTGAACACCAACCTGTCAGCTTGGCATCTGCTGCCAGTGCTAAATCACACAGACTTTTTCTTTCCTAAGATAAAGTCATGAACATTCAGACAGCTTTTCTTCAAATAGAGAAATAAACCCCAAAAAGCTACTTTGGAGAATGCTGGACATACCACCCGTAGTTGGAGAATGGGTAAATAAACATGAGACTGAGTTTGGGCTGGGACCTTTTGATCAGAGCATCTTTGCATTATTGTCAAGTGGCAGCTAAAGGATCCCACAGTGACTTTTTAATTTGCCTTTGAATGTTGCTCTATTATCCTATAAAGCGCCTGGGAACATCTCAGATCAGGCATATGGGACATTTCATTCCAGCTAAGATGTTAGGTCTCTACAATCAGTACATAAATGAATTGCTTTGAGAGAACAGATGATATCTCTGATAGCAAGTAATACAAGTGGAACATTTCTCTGCAAGATCTCCTCTAGTGATTGCACAATTTTGGTACATTTAAAGACAAGTGTGATATGTCCTTCTCAGGGTGGATAAGAAAATTCATGTGGCTGCAACTGTCTGGAGTAGTTTGCAGAACGTAATGTTCTTGGCAGAAGAAAAGCTGATTTTGAATAACAAAAAATATGGGCATTCCAAAAACTGTACCTTGTATTGCACGGGAAAGCAGTAATTCTCAATTAGCTTGAATGTCACATGAGGGTGCCTCATTCCACATTCAACTTGCAGCAGCCAGCAGTGAAGAGAGAAAACTCTTCTTTTTATAAATGACTATAAATGGAAGAGAAAAAAAACAAAAACCTGTTTTTCCCAATATCCTGTAATAAACTTACATTTCTGAAATCATTTTAAGCCTTGTGCAGCTCTTTCACACCGAGTATTTAAAGAGACTGAAATGCCTGCCACTCCTTGCAGCTAGGCTGTCACAAGGTGCTATCAGTCTCTCACTTTGAATCTGGTGCTATTTTACTACTCTTTATCAAGGCCCCATGGGTCAGAGTATTTCATATCACTGACATGCAGAATCAAACCTTTCCTGCTGCCTGCTTCAACCCCGTAAACCAGCTCCCATTTTCTCCCTTAACATTTGCAACATGTCAGCCCTGAAGTGGTCAGGCAGTCGGACTAGGTGGTCATTGCAGGTCCCTTCCAACTGAAATTCTACTCTTTACCAGCAAATAAGCCTTTGGGAATGCTGAGTACCTAAAAATCTATGCATTTCAAAGAGGAAAGTGGTGAGGGGGTATTTTTAGAACCATAGTAACCTTGGACGTACTCTGAACTGCTCTAAATCAGACCCATTTCCCGTTTCAGTTGCGCAAGACCTAACCTATGTGTTCAGTATAAGAAGATTTAAATTACTGTGCCATGAGAGAAGCAGGGACCTCAGCCCATTTCTGCTCTACAAGAGAGAGAGGTCTGGTAGTGTTGGGAAACCCTCTCAATGAGAGTTTGGGAAGTTAGCCCATCCCTTCCAAAGTCCGTTCAGTGGACGTTATCCTTTCATTTTTCCCTTTGTCTCTTCCTTCCTTGTAATCATGCAACTCCAATTTAATTTCAGGGTCCCTCATAACCCCGTGTAGTCATCCTTATCACTTTTTAACTATTAAAACATTTCTCCCAGATACTGAAGTATTTCCCCAGGAGAGGAAAAATGTATGTGTGTACATACGGGCAAGGGATAAAGCAACAAATCAGATACCACATTTGGTTCCCTCAGTCAAAAGAAAAATGGTCTGTGTTTACATGTGGTTTCTAGCAGCAAATGTTCACTCCCTGGTAGCAAAGAGGAGGGAGAAGGGTGCTGAGGAGGAAGCTGAGAGCGGAGGGGGAAGAAGGGACTCAGAGGCAGGACACAAGGGAAGGGGGTGGTGTGAGGAACGGAGTTACAGCAGCCAACGCTGTCTTCTTCCCACCTTAATGTTGTCACAGGTTTTATAAATGTTGAACAAAACTATTTTGAAGGCTACATGTTTGTTATTTTGTATTCATTAATAAAAATCTTTCTTTACTTGGATTTCTGGAATGGCTTTACTCAGCTGAAGCTAGTAATGAACGGAAGAGTTTCCCTGTCTGGGGCAAAAGGAGAGTGAGAACAGATCAAGAGACCCTTCCCAAAAGCATCGTTTCTTCACTCAGGGAAGCAGATGGTCAAGGCTACAGCTGGGTTGACCTGTGGAATCACCTGGCTTCAGAAATGGAAAATGTCTGCTTGTGTGTTTGGGTTTTTTTAGAGAGTCTGCCCTTAGGGAAATGCAACATTTCAAATCTTCGTATAGCATCCAATATTTTGCAGGATTTTTTCTCTGTTTGGTCACAAATGACTTGAGAGAAAAAGTCTGCCTGGAAATCTGCTTCTGAAGGTTAGATTGTGCTGGTAGCTTGACCTTCTGCTTTGGTCCTTCACAGCATCTCCACATGCCTCTTATGGCTTCTGCCAGACCAACACTATGGTGGCTCTGTCCTGCCAGCATCCCCTGCCAGCTGGGGGGAGTCGAGTGGGCACGGGGCTGGGGGACTAAACTCAGAAAACTAAAGCAAGACGTTTTCAAAGTATGATTCTGCTGCTGTCAGTCTTATCAAAGAGGGGAGGGAAAATTTTTCCTTTGCATTTTGGATTCATCTGTTTATGTTTTAATGCTTTATTTTCTTCTGTCACTTCTTTTTTTCTTTTTTTTTTCCAATGAGTCTGTAGCTGAAAAGACTCAAACAGAAATACTTACTTCAGTTGCCATTATTGTTTGTTGTCTGATGATGACTCAGTTGAGTTAGACATCCAGAGTTTCTTTCTTGCCTGTAAATCATTGCTTTTCAGAGTTTTGTCTGCATGGTGTCTTTGATTTGTAGTACTTCTCATCATCAAACACAGGCAGGAGTTTACACTCTGCACATCCCCCAGGCACAAGACTGATCAGACACCGAAGGACCTAAAACTTTGAGGGCAAAATGTCTCTCAGTTTCCCTGCCGGAGCAGGACATGCTGCAGTGACTGCTCTTGGATCAGCTGTCATCCCATCATTCTGGGGACTCCTGGGAAGTCACTATGACTGGTGTATGGACCTTGGTGCTGCTGGCCTTGCTGGATATACTGGGAGCTCCATCTGAGGGAGCTTTTGGTGTGAGCGAGGTTGCAGGTTAGTGGTCGATGGGAGCTGACGGACAGGCTGGCAGCAGAGGTGAGCCTCAGGTGATGGTCTCCTACCCAGTGCTTTAATACAGCTTTGACAAGCCAGAACCGTTTGGAATGAGCCATATTTTACATCAGAGGTCTTTTTTTTTCCCCTTTCAATGAACACAGTGCAGTTGTTTCCAAGCACATACATATGTTATAATGGATCCTATAGTTAGATCCTTGTATCCAGCTTTGCCTGGGACCAGGGGCTCGTTGTTTGAACTAAGTAAGATGTTCTTTCTGAAGCTGAAGGTAACATCTTCAGATTCACCATTTTTGGGTGCAGTCATCATCCTTCGAATAACTATGTACGTAGAACCTTGCTGCAACTCCAAGAGGCAAAATCCTCAAATTCCCAATCAAATGCTCCAGGTAGCTCTGAGCAGGGCTCCTGCAGCTACAGCTCTGTGTCCTGCACCCCTGCGCCGGGTGGAAACCCTCCCTCCTCCAGGCTCTGCCCAAGCCTGGATCTGGGCACAGCGGGGCCATAAGAAGTGCTGAAGCTGTTTGATTCAATTACAGAGCACAGGAGGGGTGGACCTGGTAAAAAGAAAAAAAAGAGGCAAATCGGACAATGAGCCTTAACAGCCTGTCCAGGAATGAACCAGTGGCCAGTGGCCAGCAGCGGTACAAATTTTAGAGAGAATAGGACAGAAGCTTGCAAGAGAAGGACGTGGTTAATGCACTAGAAACTGTGCCCTGGAAAACTGTACATAATACACTGTGCTACAATGTGCTTAATGTGGTACACAGAGATTTCTGATGAGCATTTTTCCTAATTAGCTATTTTTCATTTTCTTCATATCTGATTTGGGATTCTGGAGAAACATTTTGCATTTACTGGTGCCTCTGAAATCAGTAGGGGTTGTGTTCTGGGCACACAAAGTGCAGTATGATGCAAATTTTTCCAAAACCATCATGTCCTGGGCAATTTAAATTGGGTGTCCAGGCTTCATGAGTATTTTTTCATTCTACTCCAGCTGTGCTGCAGACCAGAGGATTCTTTTAAAATGTGAATACAGTGATTGGTGTGTAAACTGCATTCAGATGCCACTCGGTGAGCATGAAGGGATGGTCTGAGTGGTGATAAAATGAGATATGTGTACAGGGTGGAGGTTATCTTCTTTCATTTTCTCTTTTGTGTGTGTTTGCTTGCTGTGGCTTTTTGTGACCTTTCGAATTTTGGTCTTATGCAGTGCTTTGAAACAGGTGATTCAGTAGCTAGCCTTAGAAAAACAGACCTGCAAGAACAAGCCTGCGGGGGTCTTTGGTGTGAGAAGGGACTGGCTGCTCTGGAGCATGGCAAGGATCATGCTGTCGGGAGGCTTTTCTTTTCCCTCCGGGAATATAATGAATCAGAGCTAGACATGAAGTGTTATGGAAAGGGGAGGTTATGTTGACTTTCTGACTTTCCTAAGCAGGTCAGTTCTCCCTGCTGTCACCCTCATACCCACATCCTTGGAAGCACCAAGAGCCATGTGTGTCCGGGTGGCCTGGCCAGGCTGGCTCCAGTGTGACACGGAGCTCAGGGATGCTGGCTACTGACTCCTCCTTACGCCTGTTGGATTCCTTGTTGTTGGCAACGACAAACTGGATTTTGGATGGGTGTTTTATACTCTTCAAGAGTTAACAATTATTTTTGTAATCTTTTCCCTCAAAATCTTGCCCGCTTCTGCTTCCATAAACCTCAGGCAAGGCCTGCTGGTTTTTCCCTTCCTTTTCAGTGTCTTTATAGATACAGACTGTCCCCCTGTCGGGGTGAAGGAAGAGCAGTTGGTACAGGGGATGTGCTGTGACCTTGTGGCCATCCTCCTGTCATCACACCACAGTCTTCTGCTCACAGCATTACCGGAGCGTGGCTCGCTGCCCCTGGGGTAGCCTGTTCCCCCGAGCTCACCGGTTCGGCTGCTGTCAGCCATGTCCTTGGCTATCAGTGTAGGTCGGGCTTTTAAACCTGGCTCAGTTGTTTCCTCTGGAGCTTTCTCGCAGGTGACTCTGGAGCAGACTGTGAACACAGCAGAGCGGTGCCTACGGGATAACAAAGAGTACGCAAGGCACTGAAAAGCTGCTCATTGCACGAGACCCATGCAGCCCGAGCACAGGAGTTCTATGGAAAAATTAGTTGCATTTAGAGAACGCATCATCTGGCGTATGAATAAGGGAACTCAATTAAGGGCATGTAGGTAAAGTTAATGCTAGCATCTCCAAAATCTTGAGTGGTTGGTTTTGCAAGCTTCATGATTTAAAGAGTGCCATGGTTTTTGTATTCAAAAGTGAAATTGTTTGTATTGACAATACTGTGCTCTTATTTTTCTATTTCCTTGAAAAATATCATAACAGACCTATGAAAATTAACTTACAAGTTCTAGGAATTCATGAATGTTAATTCTGTTTCTACCACTGTTCCTAGTGTTTTGTTAATTTTCTCCATGTAGAATTATGCAGAGACCTTGAACAGGAACAAAGATGGTGCCAGGCTGTATTTGGCAGCTGCTGCTATTCAGAGGTCAGTCCCCTGAAGCCCCCCCCTCCCCAACCCCTTGCCCTCTGTCTGGCCTGAGGGAACAAAGGGGGCAATGACTCACCAAGACCTACGAATGGTCTGGGAAGCCCCTGGGGCTGGTGCAGCTGCTGGATTAGCCCCGCGGTGCCCTTCTGCTGGGTTTTGCTGCACACACCACCACCATCGTCTGGGGCCTTTGGCTTTCCTGGGCTGGAAAAAACCCCAGTTTGTCTCCCTGAAGGCAATCTCCCTGGAGTGTAGATACGGTTAGCTGTGGGACTATAGAGACACGGCAAGATAATTGGAAAAGATTTATTATTGAGAATAATACATAATTTATTATTATTTATTTCTGTAATTATTTGTATCTCTATGACACTCTATTCGCTGGGGTTGTTTTAGACAGGATTTAAGGAAGGCAATTTTTTATGATGAGGGTGGTGAGGCACTGGCACAGGTTGCCCAGAGAAGCTGTGGATGCCCCATCCCTGAAAGTGTTCAAGGCCAGGCTGGATGGGGCTGTGAGCAACCTGGTCTAGTGAAAAATGTCCCTGCCCATGGCAGGGGGGTTGGAACTAGATGATATTTAAAGGTCCCTTTCAATGCAAACCATTCTATGATTCTATGATTCCACCACCTGCACGCATTTTTGCTGAAAAATGATGCCTGAAACAGAATATTTCAGGTACTCCCTGCCACATCTCAAGTGGCCATCTCCCATGCCTTACACCTGGCATTCCTCTGTGGTAGTCCAGAGTGATGGGGGGATTTGGACAGTGGAGCTGGGATTATATTTTATTCTTTTTATATTGTTGTATTTTATTTTATTTTATTTATTTTATTGGAGGGTTTTATTTATCTGCATCACAGATAATGTGACTTACAGTGTCTTCCCAATTTAATCCTTGAATTCAAACCTTCCCTGGACTCTTCATCATAATATTTAACGTGCACTAGCAATAGTCTCTTGGGAAGCAGGCCAGTTCTGTGTCAGTCTTACAGTCTTTAGCAGCAGAGCACAAGCTGCCACTGCCATCAGACATTGTGGTGCTCAGCAGGAAAAATCCACAACTTTTTTTATTCCACTACATGTGGGGGTTTTTGTGACCGAGACATTTCTGTTGCAGCCAAAAAAATGATTAAATGAAGGAGTTTTTTCTTCACATATGCTTTTCTATGCCTGCCATAATTAGCAGTAAGCCAGGTCAGAGACTGTCTCATCCAAAGGAAAGCAACAAATAGCTGAAGCATTTTACCTGCATCCATTAGAGCGGTATTTCAGAGCACAGACAAAACTGACAGCACATACCACAGTCAAAGCCTCTTGCTATAATACATTAAAGGAAGCCAGCGCTCCTTGAAGCGTGCTGAGATCATCACCCCAGGAAAAGATGACAGATTTCCTCTACACAGAAGAAATCAACATCAGCTTTAGTGGTGGGTTTTTGCGGGGTATTGTCTCTGAGTGCAGGACAGCCTACCCCTTTTCCTGTCAGCATGGGATGAATATGTTCTCCTCTTGATTAATGGAGACGAGAAGAGGGCTGCTAAAAATATAGCAATTTCCTGGAGCTTCAGGAACGTTAATGCCATCTCTGCACTATCTTTACTTTCACTGCTCTTATGGGGAAAATGTTGGGAGGTTCCAGAGATTTCAAAATCACAGTTTTCTGATAAGAATAAACCTCTTCCTAATTTCCTTAATGAATGTATTTAACTAGCCACAACTAGCTAATACAAATGTGATTTTTATCTCTGGAGCTCAAATCACTTAACAAAGGTTGATGCGACTGTCGACATCTCAGTACCACAAAGAGCGAGCAGTTACTCACCCCCATCATGCAATTACTGAGAGTCTTAAACATTTGCATATTGAATGTGAAACTTCAAGATGTTTTTTCATCTATTTTGGGTAAACCACAATTAAAACAGTCTGGCTATGTCCTACACAGAAGTCATTATTGGACCACAGTGCGATACCCTAACATCTTTGCCAGCTACGGACTTGTCTGCTCAGAGACTCCCCAGCTTGCTCCAAGGTGCAAGCTACATTTGCTGGGTGAAGCTGCTGGACCGGGAGCTCATGCTGGGCTCAGCAACAGTTGGATGAAGCTGTACAACTCTTGGACATGAGTAGATAAAGCTGCCCAGTACTGAGCCATAACCCATGTGTGGACTAACCGGGTGAGTTTCAGCTCTGTTGTCTCTACTTGTGTGCTGCAAGCACAGCCATCACAGGGCCAGGGGCAGATATTCCCACTAAAATTAGACCTTCATGGACTTAAAAAGAAATAATAAACAGCTGCTGTAAAGTGTCAGGTAGTGGAAAAAATGTTTCAGGAGCTTCAGGGATGTCTCAGCCCTCTAAACAGACCAACCTAGAAGCTGTAGGTGGACAGATAGAGTTTTAGAATAGCAATTTCCCAGGAGACTGAGAATAACTTATTATTCACAGCTGCCATATTCACAAATCTCTTGGGTGCTGGTGAGGCAGCGTGGCCAGCTCTGCTGCTGACACAGTCTGCCAGCCTTGTGTCAAAGCCACCGGGCCGTGACAGCCGGCACCCGCGGAGGCACCCACATGGCGCGGCAGCTCTCGAGGGCTTGGCCGAGGCAGCTCGCACCTCCCGCAGCCGCTGTGTTGTAGAGGAACGAAGGCAGTGGGTTGATTAACGTTGATGATATACAGCTTTGGCCTGGCTGCGAAGGCAGTGGGTTGATTGACATGGATGATGTGCAGCTGTAGCTCGTTCCTGCAAAGTGGTTAAATAGCACTGAGGCGTGTGGGAAGGGAGAGGCCTGGATGCAGCAGAAGCAAGGAGGAGCCTGGATGAAGGAGCCCCTGGTGGAGCAGAGAGAAGGAGGGAGAGCCAGGTGAAGCAAAGATGAGGAGCAGTGTGGTTTGGTCTCTGGAGGATGGAGAAACAGCGTGGACAGTAGAATCTGACCCATGGTCAAGCCTTGTTGCAGCTTGCTAGCTTGCTTGTGCTGTGACAATTGGTGCCCCGTGTGAGGCAAACTGATTTGGACTCAAATGGCAACACTGTGCCCGGTACATCATCACCAGGTAGCTTGCAATCCTGCTTCCTGATCTTCCCTATACCACCCAGGGGGGATGAGAATGGGATTCCCCCGGCTTTCCCCTGCTCCAGAGCCCAGCAGAAGAACAGCCCCTGCTCCTTCCCAGGGCTGACACGGTGGGCTGGAGAGCAGGTTTGGGCTGGCATTAGAGAAATAGAAACAGGGAAATTCTTTGGCCCATCCTTTCTTCTGGGAATCGTGTCCCCCACAGCCTGCCCTTTGGTTTGCAGGCTTGAAGGGATTTCCGTGAGACATGGTGGGGTCAAACCTCTTGCCTCAAGCTCAAAGCCTTTTAATGATACTTAGAGAGGCAGGGAGGAATCCAGTCATCACTGCAGCTGTCCTCACCGGAAGAAAAATTGCCTTAATCTACAGAACAAGTGCATGGAGAGTTCCACATCCTTCAGGTCAGTCTCTCAGCCACACCTTAGGTGTACCTTTTCTCTGCAGGCTGTATCTGGCAGGCAGGGCGTTTTAGGATGAGACAGGTGTGCCCATCCAACTAAATAACTGAAGGTCCTCAAACGATTCTGGGCTTTAAGGTGTCATCTCACTGGTTTCCACAGTGTGTAGGCCTGGCTGCGTCTAGAGCAGCCCAGCTATGTCATGGCACACAGTCCTTGCCTCTGAGCCCCTAGGGTCACAGGGATAGGGGGATATTAAGACATAATCACATTTTTTTAATGCTTTTCAGTTGAAAGCGCTATAATGTGACATGTTTGCCAGCGGCCACTAGAATAGTTTTTAATAATACAAAGCTAAGGATGTGCATCGAATGTCCTAAAAACATGGCATCAGAGTCTCTGGAGGTATGAAACATGATGGGATGTGTTGGAGGGAAGTGTAGGGTGGTGGGAACCAGACTGGTATGGTCTCATCCCTGCTGCCTTTTGGGAGCAGCTCTTGAAGTGAACTGTTCCCAGAGGCTTGACCATAAGTTGCCTTGAAGAGTTAGCCCGAGACAGGGCTCAGGAATGAGCTAACATTTGAACGATAAGGACAGCAGGGACCAAAACCTGCTGGGTCCCTGGCACTCCTATTTGGCAGTGCAAACACATTCCTAGTGTCAAACAGCCAAGTAGCCCTCAGGTCTGTTTCCCATCCTGTAGCTCAGGCTCCAGACACAGAGGGGCTGCTCTGAACTGTGCAGCACCACAAAATTCTCTCATCCCAGTTTAGCAACACTAAGAGGGAAAAAGCGAACAAATACCCCAATTATTTTGTTGCTGGTTGAGAGATTTCACTTCTGTTGCTTTGGTGATCTGGTGTTTTTAAGTGTGCAAGAGCTAAAGCAATTAAAAACATAGTATAAACACGGCGAGCCCAGGCTATTTCATCCCAGGACTGGGTACCTGTTCAAATGCCTTCAAAGGCACCTACCACTTTCCCTGGACTATGTGGGGAAGTGAGGCTCTGACTTTAGAGGACTAATTCAGCAGGCAGCTGAGTTGAGTGGGAGTTTGTTCATAGGCAAGGAATTTCATTTGCATGAAGGTATTTGTTTAATCTTGATAATGTAACAAGTTTGTAAACAGGTGAGGCAACTCACATCAAAAAATCTGGAGACACAAAAGAGACAATGCAAATTTTACTACCAAAAAAATAAATCAAGTGTTATAATGTGAGCTGTGTGTCACAATCCTTCAGGGGAGGGTTGAAAACATGAAAATGTTTTGAAGCAAATGAATGTGTGAATATTTAATGATATAAAGCCATAATAGATTTATTCTTTTCATTAGTTTGTCACTTAAGAAATATATATTTTTAGTGTTTAATAGAGTAATTACTTTCAAAAATATACTAGTAATTTAGTATATTCAGTCAAATATTCCATTGTGAGGAAAAACAAGCCAAATTCCAATCTAATGCTTTGATAACTTCTCTCTCAGCCACCCAGCTGGCTTTGATGTGATTGCCTTACAATTGCAATGGTGTCCAGAAAATCTCTGATTCCTCAAGCTATCTACTACCATTTTCACTATTATGTTCCTCCAAGAAGCATGCTTTGTTTCCCAAATTCTGCCTCGCCCCCAAACCTGCTCAGTTCTTTCCCAAAGAGCATCTCCCTCTAGAGAAAATCCAAAAGGAATATCTAACTTTTGAACAGCTTTACCACCAGCAATTGCATTTCCAGGTGTTATAGCCCTGGTACCTCATCGTTGTGCTGGCTAGATCAAATAATCAGGGCTGCATACTGGCCAGACCAGATAATCTCCTGAGAGGTGACTGTTAGTCACTTCACAAGGTAATGATAAAACAATAAGGAAACTGTTTGTGTGTGAGGATAACAATCCTTGAAACACTTCGAAATCCCTTAGGAAAAAACCATGATGCTGCAGATGTTCCTGGAGGAACCACAGACAGAGTTTCAGGTGTCACCACATTACATTATGCAGCACCCACCCTTAGAGCAGGACTTGTTTCTGAGCTTACAATTCAAATATGTTTTAGGCAATTGTAGCCTGATGAAATCTCTCATGCTCTGTTACAGTTCCCCATTAACACAAGGTGAGAAAAATGAACATTTCTCTCATTGTGTTTCTCTGGAGTCAGTATTTCTCTGATACTGATGGAAAGTCAGTGTTGTGTAACATGATGGAATTGTAGAACTGTTTAGGTTGGAAAAGATCTTTATTATTAACACTGTTAACCTAGCACTGCTAAGTCCACCACTAAACCATGTCCCTAAGCACTGTGTCTTTTAAACATCTCCAGGGATGGTGGCTCAACCACTTCCCTGGGCAGCCTGTTCCAGTGCTTGACAACCCTTTCAGTGAAGAAAGCTTTTAAAAGAACAGTAATATTACAAAGTGAAACTACAATTCATTCTTTAGTTTTCTTCCCATTGCGTACATGAATGATACAGCTTTCAGTTATGGGATTACATGCCAGTTTTTCATGATGCTCTGCCTTATCTGATTTACAGGACAGTGTTCAAACGCAGCTAATATTTCCTTTCTCCTCTCTATTGACTATGGGTAGGTATCCTTTTCAAACCCTGCTCTTACAGGGAATTGATTTCTTCAGAGCACTTTAGAGTGCTTTTTGTGGCACTCAATTACATTGAGGAAACATTTGCTTGTTCTGACACTTAACATTTTTTTAGAATGCCCCCATTTCATGAAGTGGTGTTATCACCCTTGTTTTATAAAATGGGGACAGAGACAGAGACAGACAGAGAAGAGCAAATGCAGCTTGTATTCATGATGCCTGGAACTGAGATTATGAGAGCAACATGGTTCAAAAACATGTACAGAAACAAGGAAAAAATTTGTGTGTCATTTTATTGATGCCTGGATATATTCTCAGAGAGGCTGGAAATGTAATAACTTCTTCTAATCCATCTATCTGACAGCAACAGTAGGATGCTGTCCTTCATATATAGTTAACAAATGGCAAAAATGGGAAGTTTTGCCTAGGGATTTGAATGTTTGGTAACAGCAGAGAAATGATGAGACTTAGGACTCCCCCAGTACTTGGAAGGGGTCACACCTTTTCCATCTTCTTCTTCTGCAGGTATTGTCTTCTCCCAAACTTTGGCTTCTCATTCCAAACCAGTTCTCCATTCCCTCAACTCTTGCAGCCATTTTGTCCTAAATCAGCAAAGGCTGCTTTTTGCCCCATAGAATTTCTTTGTCTGCTTCCCCGACCTTCCTGTGCACAAGGAAAGTATAATTTTTTAAAAGGCTTAAAAACACAGCCCTTGCACAAAGCCCATTCCTGAGTCTATACCAAATTTCATCTTCAAAGATGTAATTTCTTGATTTCTTGAATAGAAATGTGCTGGAATATGTCCCAGGCATCTTCCTTTATTGTTCCTCAAATGGTTGTCATTTCTTTGCAGAGGTTGCTTCTATCTGTTTTCTTTCATGGTTCTTTTTACATTGTAGTGGAAGAATCGAGATGAGCTTCTAGTGATATCCTGCTGTGTCTGGCCCACTGTCAATTCAAATATGTCATTTGTGAGCTGTAAGGTCACATGAAGCCCCCAGAGGAAATCTCTGAGAAGTAGGTCTTCATGACCTTCAGCAAACTTGCTACCAGAATGGTCCAGCAACCTCCACCTCTTGCTTTGCTGTTACACTGTCTGAGAACCAGGAGAAGGCACTCTTCCCTGCCCCCTGAGGTGCTCGGTGCTGAATCAGAGGGCTGTGAGATCAGGGCTGCCCCATCATTTGCTGCTCTGAACTGTCTTGAGAACATAGAGACAATGCCTGAAACCTGGGAGGCCACTGTGGTCTGGAAGGACATCGGTGGCCACCTACCACTCAGCCTCCTGCAACAAGCCTTGGCAGAGGAGAAGGTGTAGTGAGGAGGAAGAGGAGGAAGAAAGAAACAGCTTGGAATTTCAGTGAAGGTATTTCAGGATATTTCATACCTTATTCTTGAATTAAAACCTGAATTGTGATTAAACCCCAAGGAGCACAGTGCTGTAGCTTGGGACGACTACATTGGTTGCTAATGCCAGATAGCCTCCCTGGCACATACTTTTGACATTAACTTTCTCCCCATCTTTTGATGCTGTTGTAAAGACACAAATATCTCGTTCAGAGTGTGGGAGCAATGCTCCTTCCCTTGAATAAGGGCAGCCGGGTTTTGCGGCAGTTTGCTGTCTGATCTGTGAAGAGGAAGAGGTGAGAACTGCTGATGTTGTGGGCCTTCAGCGGCAGCTATGAGGTGTCCGAGCTCATCTGTCTTTCTACGTAGTAACAGCGTGTGAGGAGACGTGCTTCAGCAGGAAGCAGTTTATCTAAGAAAGTATCTAAAGCTGGAAAACTGTTGCTGCTGCTATGGGAGTATCAAACCCCTGTGGGCTGGTAGACAATGTGCCTGGATTCCAGCTTTTCATCCCTCCTGTAAACCCATGAGCCCAGGCAGGGTCTGGGAAATTCATGCTGAAGTGCAGCTCAGTGCCAGGGTGTGAAAGCAGTGAGCTGTTCTCTCTCCCTTAAAGAATGACCTTTTCTCCAGAGGAAGAAAGGAAATCTCTCTCTTCAGGAACTTGTCTCTACAGGATGCTGTGTATGAAAGAGGAACTTAAGTCTGAGCAGAAGAAGTTGTCCCTTTCTTCTCTGCAACTCAGAGCACTATGGCTGTAGCCGTTGTGATGGACCTCCTCCAAAAGCAATGAAGTGTTTGACCAGCACTTCTGCATCTTGGGTCAGCATGAGGAGGTCCAACACACTTCCCAAATGACTAAGATGAGGTGCTTCCCTGGATACCCTGTGGCTATATGGGTCTCTGTGTCAGCAGATATCAGACCTGGGGGCGCTCCTGGAAAAGCTGTTGACCTGAAGACATCTAGATGCGTGCATACAGGTGGAGGGGAAGTTTAAGGCTTTCTGTGTTTTTTGGGCAGCAGGATAGAAAAGCATGGAGGCCTGAGACAGTAAGACTTCCACCCACTCCCTCTGGTTTTCTGGGTGAGCGAGCTCTCTTCCAACAGGAAATTGTGGGTAACAATACGGCAACCCTGGCAAAAATTCCGGAGGAGCTGAAGGAGTTTAATGGATCCACTCTGAAAAACATCATTGAGATTTTCTTTGATGATGTGAGGGAACAGTACAACCTAACTCCTGTTTCAATGATGTTTGTAAAGTTCATCTGAAAGATGTGTTATAAGCAGGTGCAGATGAGGCTATTTTGGGTTCAGAGATGATCTTTCTTCTATGGAAAAGACCAAAGCAAATATGGCAAGACTGCGGGTGATCTCCTCTGATCCTCAGTCTCGGACAGGTATTAATCTTTGGATGCCACCTGGAAAGTGCTGAAGAAAGCCAGGACACTAAGGAAGGAGTCATCTCACTGCACTGTAGGTTACTACATCTACACTGTTGCCTCCTGTATTTTTTCATAGCCAGCGGAGATGAAGAGAAGAAACTTCATTGGTTTGATATTTATTACATTCCTGAGCTCCTCAAAGCAGACTGTGGGTTTTGTTTTCTAGAAAAATGAGGATTCGCTTTCTAAAGCCTGCAGCAGTGCCCTCAGGCCACTTCTGGTGCTCTGGCTATGTTTTTTATCCTGCCCAAGCTTCAGAGTGGGGCTTGACTGAGAAAAGCCTGAGAAAGAACTGTGGAGGGAAGGAAAATCCCTGTTCTTTTTATTATAAAACACTTGAGAGGTGTTTGAATACCTCAGTGAGCAATGGGAGTCCTGTTCTGCACTGTCTAAAACCTGCTCCTTTGCCTAGCCCGGGGGTGTGGGGACGAAGAGCTGTTCTCTGCAGGGAAACACCCCCAGCCATGCTGGAGGAAAGATTTACTGCAATGACCGCAGTTTCTCAGATGCTCCTCCTGAGCCACATGGAGGGCATGGTATGAGCGTGAGGGGACAGATGTAGGACCTGGGAAAGGCTGAGAGAGGCATTGCACCTGTGAGTGAGCCAGGACTAGGGTACATAACTCTGGAGGCAGGCACTTTCACCACCCGAGTCTCAATTCAGCATGTTACTTGTCAATACTTGCCACGTACTACAAGGGCTGGTTTTATGAACTGGCAAGTCCTGCTGTATATCAATCCTCATAAAAGGGCAGGGTCAGGATGGGCAGTACAAGATTCTCCTAACCAAAGAAATGAAATTAAACTTTTGGGAACACCTTGAAGTAGAAGATGGGAGGTCTCTGTTCTTTTGCAACACTCTTCCAGAGCTTCCATGTTACTCTGACAATTTTCTGAGAACAAAAATTAAAAGAATACAATTATAACTACTCTCCAAAACGTTTGATCAGGTTTTAGCATCAGACCACATGTACTGCACTACAGGCTTTTAGATGGTGACCTGCGACTGCTTCTGGAACCTTCAGTCACTTATGCTACTGTAGTTCACAAAATTGATTTTATTTAAATAACCAAAAATAATTGATACATATTTTATTGAGCACATTAGACGACAATGAGAGATTCACTGCAGCAAGTCATATTTTTAAATACAAAAGGGGAATTAGTAAAAAGTTAGGTTCATATCCAACAGGAAACACGAATATGTTGCTTTCAGGAGCTTCAAGTTTTCAAGACTGAGAACTCTACTTAAACATTTCAAACACATCCACATCACAAAATCTTAGTATTGCACTATAGCTCCTTGTTCAAAACACACAATGCACAATGTGCATCTGCATTAACCACATCTAAAGAACCATCAGCAACACATCAGCACAGACAGAGCAATCTAGGGAAGGTCAGAGGGGGCTGTAGGTTTGCTGGGAGAAGTACGGCAGTACCGGACCACCAGTATCCAACACAAGCTCTGTTTCTTGCTGGTAATGCAACAGCCATTAGGACTGCAGCTGTGCTACTGTCCTATGTAAAGGTAGCATAATACTATGGCTTTAAAGACTTTATTTTAAATAAGGTTTGTCTTAGCTGATAGCCATATAACAACTGAAGAGTTCTTGTAATACTAGCCCAAAGTATAGTATGGCAGCACCTCGGGATCCACTTGTTTAACAACAGCTGCCACATTCAAATAGGTGCACTCCCTCTCTGAAATCTGCTGCAGCACATAAACAGTTCTGTGTAAAGATGGTAACACCAGTTACTTCTTTTCCCCCTCATCCTCATCCATATGGAGAATGCTAACAGTTGAGAACACAACAGCAGGCGACACAAATGAGCTGGAAAATGGAAGTCCTACCTAGCTATAAAAGAGGTCCTACTTCGTCTAAAAAGACAGCTTGGAAGAGGTGACAGGCAAAACATTTCAGTTACATGGACAGTATGGAAAAACAAGTGAGCATATAACATTTGTGAAAGATACACGCTACCATTGTGGTGCTTAAACCCCCACCCACCTCACCTTGTATCTAAAATTCAAGACAAAGGACATCTTAATGTTCATTGAAGGTAGAGGTCCTGGGCAGGGGGGATCACATCAAAACTGAATGCTACTCTCCCAAAACAGTCCAATAACAAACCAGGACAGTTCTCCAATTTACAAACGCTCCCCCTTCTTTTGTCTGTTCAGCATCTTATTTTGAATTAAAATTAAGTCACGGTGTGTGTGTGTAGAACAAACTCTCATTGTATTTACATCTACCTCACTTCAGCTATCAGGTGCTTAGCTCTGCTGAGGCACTCAGGTGCTACTGTAATACAAATAAGACTGTCTTCTCAAGTGGAGTTTGGAAAACAGCACAACTAATATTGTGTTTGATACTACAAACACGTTGAAACAAATTCCACGCACGCAAACATTACAAAACAACTTCTACAAACCATTACAAAAATGGAACCGACTTCACTGATTTTCAATCCAAACTCCGAGGTGGGTTTGTTAGTCACTAAACCAAAACAACTGAGAAATAGAAATTAAACTAACATTTAGCTTACATACCATTACACTTTGTAGAAAAAACCTGTTAAGACATTATTAATTTATGAATGCATAGAAAAATCAAAATCCCTAACATTTATAGTACCCCGTTATAGTAAGCCTGTTTGTAGTTTCTTTTCCATCAGTGCCAAGTAATTAATCCCAGACATCAATGTTGAGAAGGCTAACCAAGACATCTCAGGCTGAACAGAGCAACCTCTATTTTTCCTGTGAAGACACAGCTGGTATCAGCAGCCAGCCACCACCTAGCACAGATTAACCAGACTCATTAAAAAACAAAAAAACCAAAACAAAAAAACCCACCTTTTCCAGGGCCTCACTTAAACCCCAGAACTGAGATGGCCACTCCCAGCAGAGCAACACTTCAGAATGCAATGTGGCCATCTCTTCTTGTTACCTACAGGGTTATGTTTCCCATCCCTGTACCGTACAGTACTAGTTCTTTGCTGCTGGCAGCTTCAACTGCATTCAATGCATGTCACTTGTTACTCACAATAGAAATCTTTTGTTCTTGTTGTGTGTGTGTGTGGGGGGTTTAATAAATAGTGAAAGTCTACAACATGCTTTTTCAGGTACATGATTGCTGATTATTATACAACAAGTAGTCTGTAAACCAGTTTGGCCTCTGAGGAATTAAGACAGTTGCATTCAGAGCAGCACCTTGCGTTAAGCGCCGCAAAGGTGGAGGAGAAGCCCTCCTGCAGTAAGAAGCTCCTGCCTGCTGCGGCGGGGAAGCATCAGCATGAAGAATCTGTAAGTCTCTGGCGAAGTTTTTTATCTTCTCTCAGACTCACGCTGCCACCTGCATCATGATCTGTCAAAACTAAAGAGAAAGTAAACCTTTAGAAGTGAAAGGGCCATCAAACCACTTGACACGTTCTGGTTTGAAGAGGAACTGCCACCAAGCCAGTGCTGCCAGGCTGGCTGTGCTGCGCTGGGCTGGAGCTGCTGAGCAGCCTCCAGCTGTCCCCGCGCAGTCTGGATGCAGCACCCAGCAGCAGGATGCCCCGCAGCCTCTCCTGCCCTTACGGTCCAGAATCAGCACCTACCACTGGTTTGTTAACACCGTCACTAATTAAAACATGCTGACGCCACAAGTGACAGAAGACAAGGCGATGAGCCATGGGCAGGCGAAGCTTTGCTGATGGGTGATGAAGTCTGCAGCTGCACCCCGGCAGGCGAGGGCTGCACCAGCCGGAGCTGGTCACAAAATGCAGCTTCTTTCTGCAATGCATTTTAACGAGAGCTTCAAGCATGAGTTTGTCCTGCTCCAAGGAGGACGACAAGTCTTTGAAGTGGTTTTGTGAGATGAAAACAGTCTCAAAAGTTCTGCTTTCAGATGAAAATAAGTCAGATTTTCTATTACCTTTCTCAGCTCCTGGAGCAGAGACCTCCAACTTGGGCTCTTAAATTCTCCTATCAAAACCCACCCACCTGTCATTTCAAAACCAGACACGTTTAAGAGGAAAGCTATTTTCTGTCAGTATTACTCCAAACTGCTGTACTAGAGCTGGCTGCCAGAAATGCTTCTTCAAATTTGAAAATAATTCTACTTGTTTGTTCTGAGTTCCCCTGTTACATAAATTGGCTTCTCATACAAACCTCAGCCTACCAGAACTGCTTGACCGAAGTACAGAGGAACAGTTACCCTCTGGGTGCGGCTTCTTCTTTTTTATTAAGCACAGGGCATAGCTTTCTGAAGAGAAAGTAAGTTCCATTTTTTCCTGCCTTTGAAACAGTTGTTTAACTTGCCCCCAGCATTGTGCTCACCTACCCAGGTCAGCTGCTTAACGTTTTAAAGCGTCTTCACTTCCATGAGTGAAGGACTTTGTGAAGTGGTAGCCCACAGAGTCTGGTCTACTTCATTTAGGGGATGCAGGCACTTGTGTCCTGCTGCTTCTGTGGGGACGGCTACAATAGTGGCCATGCTCACATCAAATGGGAAGAAAGCTCTTCCATCCCTTTATGCCTCCTAGACACTCCGCTTATCTTCTCTAATTCTGCACTTGAAGAGGGAATTGGAATCACATTTAAGATATACCACATTTTTTAGCACAGAATCTAAGACTACATCTCACGTAAGAGCGATTGCTCAGAGCTGTCTGAGCAGAGATGTCTAGGAACTGGTGGGAATATTCAGAGAACAGCTGCACCAATCCCGATCGACTCAGACCATTCTGGCAAAAATCACTTTACAGTCAATCTTCCTTTCCATGTAAGAAGGAACAGGAGCATGTTTGCTGGCTGCAGTCCTACTTTCCTTCTTTTGCCATTTTCTGTTCCACTACTAGCAGCATTTCTGACCATCAGACTTATTTTTACATTCATCTAAGATTTCTGCCAAAGCCTGAATGAAAAGCAAAAGCAGCAGTTACTATTCTTTTGAGCTAATCTCTGAAAATCAAATGTCCTGAAACCACTAGCTTTCTCACTGGAGCTTCTTCAAGCACAACTTACTGTAGACCAGTCTAGCGCTCTTCTACCGTGCAGGTGGTTTTAAGGAGTTCACGTTCAGACAGCTGAAGTCTCTTACTGCTATAGCAGAGAGGTCAGCAAGGACCACCAATACCAATTTAACAGACACTTCAGCGTCTAGCCTGTGCCGCTGACTTGCAGCACCACAATCTTCTGGCACGTACATGAAGTTATAGCAGTTACACTGCAGACAACAGAGCAAGGTCCAAGCAAGTCTGTTTGCTTGTAGAATATATTAAAATGTTTTGGTATACACATGGATGTAACACGCATCTAGATGAAACCTGCTTTCTTTTGTATGAATGGATTTCTGGTTTAATGGATTTCTTATTCATTTCTCTATACCAGCAGGTTTGGGTGTAGTGTTTTTTGTGGTGTTTCTTTCTTTGATTTTTCTTTTAAAGAAAGAGCAGGTCACCTTACCTTGTAGCTCTGTTGCATTTTTTTCCAGCTCTTCTGCAGTTGTTTCTTCAGGCTTCTCCAACACAGCTGTTCCTGGCTTCCCATCTATGGTATCTGTCTTAATAGTACCAAGGTTTACCAAAAGTTGCATGACATCAAACTTCTCAGAAACTGCAATGTTCTCCAGCACTTTGAGGCATTTAAATGATTTAAGTTCACTCACATTTTCCTCAAGAAAGAGGAGGTAAAGGCTTAAGTCATCAAAACACTTTGACTTCAGTTTCAGAACATCGAACGTTGGCAGGATTTCATACACTTTGAGAATACTCAGATTCCACCTCCATGGAACAAACATTGCGTACACTACCAGTGGCATCACTAGAAGATAGACTATCAGGTTAATATAGCTGAGTACCTTGAAGACACCAACAGCAATAAGCTTGCATTGAACCACTTCTGGAACAGTTGTGTCATTTTTTAAGATCCCGGTTTTGATAGTGCAGAGAAACTCATCACTCAGAGAGGAGAGGCTAATGTAGTAGCTCAGGTAGAGGCATGCAATGAAAATAATTACTAGTGTGAGCACACGGCAGATAATGTATTTAATTATTAAGCATTTGGAATTCTTCTTCGTCTTGAGGTATTGCTCCACAATTGGGTATTTAAAGTAGCTTTCAGATATTTCCCACAAACTGAAAGAGAGAGAAAAAAACCCAACAAATCACATAGATCAGATGCTGCAGCATTCACCTACCTCAAATTTCAAAGAAATCAGTACTCTAAAATAGACACAAGATTGGAATCCCTCTTATTGGGGTAAATCAAGGATAGTTTCATTGAAGTCAATAGAAAAACAACAGAATAGCAGATAAATGAAGAATATCAACACTTTAATACAGAAAAGCCACTGAAGAGACAAAAGACCTCAAACACTGGAAAATGGAAAAAAAGTATAGCTCTTGCAGCGAAAAAATATTTTTGTTCTTTTCCAGTATGAAGCACGTATAGTAAGCAAATCTATGAGGAAAAGCAGACTTCCCAAGGACTTGTTCAATAATAGCACACTGGAAGCTTTTTATTTGTCAAGCCCTAACTCCACATTTTAAAGAACAGACCTGAGTCCCCATTGCATTGCTTGCAATCATTGCACCACATGCAAAGAGAAACAGGTACCCTGACCTAGGATGGAGCAGAAACTGGATCTGGTTAGAACCATGCACCAATTTGATCAGAGAGGGGAGTTTTGCTTTTGTTGGGTTTGGTGTTTGAGGGGTTTTTTTTTTATTGTTTTGTTGGTTTTCTTTCTTTAAACAGAAGCTTTGCATACCTAGATCTGAAAGGACAGGGGATGACAAATAACAGACTTTGCTCACAGCGTGCAAGTGGCTGTCAAGAACATTGAGAACTGAGGACTGCAGCCATCCCCATTTTCTTATGCTGTGGTGGGTAAAACTAATTCACACCTACTACAACTGAAGAAATCAGGACATCTCAGGTACTTAGTGATCTGAAGAGCTCATCATAAGTTTCCTTTGAAAAAAGAAAGTTATAAGTTCCAGCTCCAAGTGCCCACAATAATGATTTCAGATATCTTCTTTTTTTTAACCAAATTTAAAAGTGCCAGGTCACCATTCAAACCTTTGCAATAAATTTCTAAGACACTGCAGGTGTCACATCTGTTAAGAACTTAAGGAAAATACCAAAGAAAGCCAACCCCAAACATCTTACCTCTGTGTCAAGTTCTCATTAACAGCTGGAACCAAGTCAGTAGGGTCCCTGGGGTCTCCGCCACGGATGCTATTAGCAGCTTTGATTGCCCTGTTATAGGCTTTGTCAAGTTCTTCCATAATAAATTTCAGGTCTGAAGAAAGGTGAGGTGCTGCGGTGAAGCGCCAGAATAAACATGGTAGATACAGCAGGATAGCAACAAGCAGAAGGATGTATGGAAAGAACTGAAGGGAGGAAAAAATTCAGATTAGGCTCCACCTGTATATAAAATAAGTCAGCCATCATCCCCTAGAAGTCTATTCCTTATAATTTTATTTAAATGTTTTTAGTAAAACCCACTTCTGTGGTTATTGGGGATACGCAGGGAAGCAAAATACTGGAGCTTCAGACAGTTCTAGTAACCTTGCTGCTGCTTAAGAGCTTTGCCAAAAAAAAAAAAAAAAAAAAGAAAAGGGGTGGTGGGGGGTGGGCAGAATAAAGTTACCATGATCCTGACAATATTTTCATTGCATATTCAGAACTGCACTGCTGGAACTGAAAATTGAGAGAGGCAGCACTAACCTGGGAAACAACAAATAGCAAAGACAACCAAAGCAGCTATCAGAGAGGCTGACTGGAAGAAGAGGATAGTGTCACATAACTCTCTCTCCCAGACGAGTCACCACAGTTAATAGCAACTAAAATGCTCCAAACACCAGCAAAATCTCTCCTGCTCTCCATTAGCTGTCAGGAGGTTAATGAATAGACACTTTATAGTGCTGCATCTGCCTGCAAACACACATCTGTTCAGTGTATGACATACAGTGACTGTAAAAGATGTACGTGTGGCTGTAAAATTTAAGGTTATTTAAATATTTTTAGGTAGCTCCTAAATGGAAACCAACACAGGGCATCAGAATGGTCCGATGCTAATGCAGCGCTAAGAAGTCAGCCCCTACACAGTCCCCATTGCTTAGGGAAAGGGCTGAAGCAGGTATAAAATAAACCAGCTTTAAGTCTTTCTGTCTTCCTTCTAGTCATCAACAAGTAGAACTTTTTTGCCATGAGATTTAGGTTCTAATTCCCTCCAGCTGCTGGAAAGATGGTATTTTCTACCTACTGTGACATTATATTCAAGGCATACATTCATAGATAATATTACCCTTACAGAGACATGATGTAAGACCTAGTTAGGCAAGCAGTTAACAAAATGTACTGCAAATTTGGATAATCTTTAATTCATTACATTCCACTTTTGATAGTAAGCACATTTAAATCAAACCAGTCCCTAAGGAATTTTAAATCAGCTGTGGTGAACAAATCTGAAACAGACTTAAGGCATCTTAAGTGTTACAGCCATGCACACATGCACATTCATTGAAAAAGCCAATGGAGAATTTGAGAGGAAACTTGGACTGAAGTTATTAATCAGTGCAAGTGGAACAGCTCCACTTACATTTGTAGATATTTAACAAGATTAGAATCTGGACCTAATATTAATATGTCAACTTGTGTCTGCATTAATCAAGAGAGAGTAAAGTTTTGTACGCACAAAAGAAATAAATTGATGTTATTGAATATTTTACCCAGGAAAGCTACTTCTAATATAACCTACCATTAAAGCAAAAGCCTATGTTATTATTAATACTATGAATGCATACAATATACTAGCACATAAGTAAAAAATGACTTCTTAAAATAACTGCATCAGCAACTGGAGACCATAATACAAAACCATCATTCTAATGTGCACATTCTCTACATAGCAGTGAGAACGGAAATTTGTGACATAGAGGAAGATAAAGCCATGAAAAGCACTAAATAGCCACAGAAAACTGAGGATACTGTACCAAAGCTCAGATTCCCCTTGCAATCCTTCTTAAAAATTCATAATGTCACTCTTTCTGCTCAATAGCAACATAATTGCACTTGGCCAAAAATTGCTACTTCAGTCTCTAGGTAAGCCCTCGAGAATGAAAACTTCAAGAAAGGCTTACCCTTAAAACTGAAACAGAAACCCTGCAGGGATGGGCTAACCCAGTGACAAGATTGTTTCAAAAACCTAGTGAAATTAGCAAAGCAGAGCTGACTGTAATGATACTGTACATCCCACTAGAGGTAGCTCTTTCTCACCAGCAAGGAACAAGCATCAACCCTTTACTGCTATATCATAGCTGTGGTCTGTCCCCTCTCCACCGCAGGGGCTTGCCCTCACAGGCTGGAGGGATCTAGAGGATTTCTTCTGACATCCTGGAATTGCTGGAGACTGCTAATCTGCCCAGTACTCACATGGAATCCATACTATGCTCTGCACCACTAAACCACACTCACTGAATGGATTGTCTATAGTCACCATCAGGAATTTCTTCCTTCCAGAGCTCCAACCTATGCCAGCAGCCAAGACAGCCCTTGGGTGTGGGTGCTGCTCTTCTTTTTGAACTGCTAACTGCTTTTGACCAAACTGAGCAAGCTCATTCTCTCAAAATCATGTCCTTACTGGCAGTCGCCTCTCAGCTCTCAGCAATACTTTCTGCACCCTTGGCAGGACCCCTCTCCTATCCCCAGCAGCCTGTACAAACTGCGCAGAGCTCTGCCCTCACTGCTGCCTCTCTTCCCTCTTTGCACACAGCAGATAACCTCAGATCATCCGCTTTATTCCAGGTCTGTCCTTTCTGATTGACATGTAAAGTTCTGGCATGCCTAACGTGCTTTTGTAGACATCTCATCAACTCATGGGCAACAGCTCAAGAATCTGCCCTTCACATTTATTGCTGTGGACAATGCCACCAGATGTCACAGGTCTAAGTCCTGGATGCCTTGGTCTACCCAAAGCTTTATGGTTTCATGTCCAGGCTCTTTCAGTCCTCTGAATTCTGTATTATGTAGAAATAGAAATGATCCATCTACGAACACAGCTTAACCTTATCTAAGCTCCTCTAAGCTGCTGCAACCCCTTTTCCATAAGCCTTGATAAATGCCAGCTTGTACAAGATTGCTGCAAAGCTTGTTCGACTTCACTTACTTCTGTGTCATACACCTCTTAGCACCCTTCCACTGGTGCCAGGCGGGGAAAGAAACAACAAAGAAACATCTGATTTAGTAAGGAGCGACCAAAGCTTCTTACATTGGTTTATACCACTTGGCTTTACTACTCAGTCACTGGAAGTTTTACAGGCATCAGAGGATTTATGAATTCCCTTTCTGACCCTCAAAACTGGAAATGCGATCAGCAGTATCCGATTAATCCTTGAGATCTCTTTACCCCAAGGCCTACAAGACACGTGGCAAGAGGCAAGATTAGTTGACACACTGAAGTCACAGCCCAAAACCTTCACTGTCCCAGTTCCCATCTCTTTCTTTATAGCTAGAAAAAGACTCTGTGGGCACATTCTTCACTTGTGTAGCACACCGCTATCAGCCCTGTTGCTCTGCCCCAGACCTTCTCCAATCCCCACCATCTCCTCTGCCTCATTACAGACTCCTGTCTTACAAAAAACAGCCTCTGCCATCTTCCCTTGCACCTCCTCCTCTCCCAACTCCTTCACCACTGCCACTTCACCTAGAAGCATCACACCACTGGGACAAAGGCACATCTGCCATGTGTTTACTGAGCTTCCCCACACCAGGCTCTCATCACTCCCAAAGCTGTAGCTTATGGCAGCATGACAAAACATTATGCAGCTCTTTTCTGAATGATCTCAAAACCAGAGCAGCAGCGTGACCATTAGTCCAGCTCTTTTTGTTTGGAGACAAAAGCCTGTATTTGTCAGCCCTTCCATGAGCACTTGATGAACGACTCCATCCTTCTCGGATTCTGGCTTTTTAAAAAATGAAAGATATGCTTGTTCTATTTGTTAACAGTAGGCTTAGATAATAGCAAATAGTTTTGAGTCATTAAAATTTAAGGCCTTGAACCAACAAGCAGAAGTGAAAATGCAAAGTCATCTGGCACAAATCCTAGGTTTCAGAGAACAGACTCGGATTACCCAGCTCATCTGACCACATTTTACAGTCACACATAATGACTTCCCATTTTAAGAAGAGGACTCCATGGTATTCATACACAGATGTTCATGTGTCATATGCTTTTCTTTTATGGTTTATGTATTTACTTCCAAGGCACCGAACACACAAAGAGGAAATGCTACTTCAGTCGTGGATAGTTTGTAGCATTTAAGTTAAATGGGAAGTGTCACCAACCTCAAGAACTGTATGGTCAAAGATATGCCAGAGAAAGACATTGGCCTAAAAGTAAAACTCACGTTTTCCTTTGCTGTCTAGTTATCAATTTCCTTTTCAAAAACCAGTTCACAGGTTGGATGTCAGATGGTATGGGACTGCATAACTGAAGAAAGGTCCTCTGAAAGCAAATACATTGGAATGGATAGAATACCTTATGGTTCAAAATGCTCCTTTCTGAACTTCGTTAGTGAAAGTGAGTGGAAGGCTACAACATTGTGCTTCAACCTGGATGGCCTGAGTCTTCATTTCCACCCAGCTGCAAGGAGAAAAGGACAGGCAAAAGCCCATCGAGTCTGGCACTCAAAAACAGAGTAGCAGAGCTTCAGCTAGGCTAATCCAAGTTGCTGGAAGGTACTAGGTATAGGTACTGTGCAATTAATATTCAGCATAAGACAGACAAAACAAGTAGTGCATGCACCAGGGACTCAAACTAGAGTCCCCTATATGTTTTCTGCTAAGTATTGCTGAGTTCCTGAAAGCTAAAGATGATACAGGTTCACCTGCCTTAGTCTGATGGCACACTGGGTGGGACAGCAAGCTCCCGAGGAAGCAGAGCACTAGGAAGCCAAGAAGTCAACTGTCCCTTGTTCTGTACTGCTGCAGTTCATTTCACCTGACAAACCCGTGAGCTCTGTATACATTACAGGCTATACCCTTACTCCTCCTGAAAGCTGAGAGTACATCAAACCTGAGCAGAACACATCTGACAGTTCAGCACCAGAAACCGCCGAAGCCCATGTTAACTGGTACTGACGAGGCACTGAAATTCAAGCCTTGCCTGAGCAGAAATCTGTGCAGAGAAGGATTCCTCCCTCCAGGCTAAAGATGTGTGCGCTCAACATCACTACGCTGCAACAAGTAACCGAAATGGGAACTGCAGAACTAGTGCCTCTCTATCTCATGGCTATACTCTGAGCGTAACACACCGCACAGGGCAGTCAAAGATGAAAAGAGCACCAGATCTGACACCAGCTGTTCAGTAGCCTGTGGCACAACACTCCACCAAGCCCTCCAATACGCAACGCATGATCTTTCATGCATGGGTAAAGAAGAAGAAGAAGTGTTTGAGTAATCTGTTTGCACATAGGACACTGGAATCCCAAAAACTGTCTTTTAAAGATGCATTAGCAAGACACTCTCCTGAAGGTGAAAGGAAAAACCAGACTAAAACACAAAATAGTCTATTATATAGACTATTTAATTTAATATAGATATTTATAGACTATTTAACAGACTATATAGTCTACTCTACAGACTATTGGGACCTTGACAGACTGGAGAGGTCAGCCCACGTGAACCTCATGAAGTACAACAACGCCAAGTGCAAGATCCTGCACGTGGGTCAGGGCAACCCCAAGCACAAATACAGGTTGGGCGGAGAATGGGTTGAGAGCAGCCCTGAGGAGACAAACTTGGTGGGGCTGATAGGCAAGAAGCTCAATGTGATCTGACAATGTGCGCTTGCAGCCAAGAAAGCCAACTGCATCTGGGCTGTATCAAAAGAAGTGTGGCTAGGAGGTCGAGAGAGGTTATTCTGCCCCTCTACTCCGCTCTTGTGAGATCCCACCTGCAGTGCTGCATTCAGCTCTGGAGGCCCCAGTGTAAGAAGGACATGGACCTCTTGGAGCAAGTCCACAGGAGGAGTCCATGAAGATGATCAGAGGGCTGGAGCACCTCTCCTATGAAGCCAGGCTGAGAGAGCTGGGGTTGTTCAGCCTGGAGAAAAGAAGGCACTGGGAACACCTTATAGCAGCCTGCCAGTACCTAAAGGGGGCCCACAGGAAAGCTGGAGAGGGACTTTTTTAAAGGGCATATAGCGATAGGACAAGAGGTAATGGTTTTAAGCTGAAAGAGGGTAGATTTAGATTAGATATTAGGAAGGAATTATTAACTGTGAGCATGATGAGGTAGGCACGGGTTGCCCAGAGATGTTGTGGATGCCCTGGAAGTGTTCAACACCAAGTCGGATGGAGCTTTTAGCAACCTGGTCTAGTGGAAGGTGTCCCTGCCCATGGCAAGGGGGTTGGAACTAGATGATATTTAAGGTCCTTTCCAACCCAAACCATTCTATGATTCTATGATATAACATCTCCAGCTTCAACTGTGCTAAGATACAGTAAATACACAGCAAATAATTTAAAAGGGCATTTAAAAAACTTCTTCATCAGCTCAAATACGCTTTTATCATCCAAAGAAAATATATCCACCAAGGGTGGTGTGACCCAAAAGGCATTTTCAAGGACGTCACCTACAGAAAGCTTGCCAAGGTCTGGATAAAAATGTCTGGCAGAAGATGAGAACCACTTTAGTGGCATTTAGAAAGCAAAAATTTTCTAATTTTACTGCTTCTTCACTGCCTTTTTTCCCCTGGGCAAACATTACTAAAGCAACTGCAAGCATTCTGACTTCTACCATACCCAAAAAGTGGTCAAAAAGTAACTTTAAGTACAATAGCACAAAGCTATTAAGCTGCACAGGTCTGGATTACAGCCTCAAGAAAATTCATTGGCATACAGTACTCAACAAAGAAGGAAGCACTGAAGTGTCTTCACTCATTTGAGATGAAAATTTTTCTCATTAAAACATAAGATCATGATGAGGCATCTGCTTCTTCAGTTCCAAATTTTTATTCACCACCAGGAAGAGCCTAAGCAAAGGCAGCAGCCCCCAGACAGGCTAATGACAGCAATGGCATGCTTCCAGAAACAAAGGTATTAAGCTTCCTCTGGATATGACACTATCCCTGTTTGAGTCGATGGGAGATGTTTATTGGTGTTCAGGAGTCAAACTTGAGCTACAAATGACTCATCATTCTGGTTGAGATACTATCCTGCCTGCAGACCTGCAAGTGAATCTCAAACCACACATGACATTTTTTACCTGACCTGTGACTTAATTCCTGTTTTGATACAGCTTAAAAACTGTATTTCTCCAGTTTCAATTGGTAAGATGGATGTGACTGAAGTAGCTCTAACACTATGCTCTCAAAGAATGGTTTACAAATCCATCTGCATCCAGGTTTCCTTGCTCTGACAGCGCTTAATCCCTCTAAGGTGGGGCTTTATAGGTGAAACATGAGGGGAGTCCTCAGTCAACTAAGAAGCTGTACAAACAGGGAATAAGGAGAACCAGATAGCAATCACGATTGTAATCATATCAACAAAATAATAAAGAACCTCGGGATTATTTTGTGTATTTACAGACAAGCAATTCAAAGAACAACCCACAGGTCCATGGTAAATCTTACTTCTGTTACAAAAAGGGAGTGTTCAACAAGATAAGCTTCACTTCATGCATACAAAGACTTCATACCCACTCTTTGTATGCAATGCTTTGAGCAGGTCCCACAGCACTTGCCCTGCACTTTTACAAAGACCTGAGCCAGACAACTGACCTCTCCTGGCTGTGCCATGTGTGAAGACCTCTTCTTTCTGCTGTCAGTCAGATGAACTGTTTGCCTGCATTTCACACTGGTATGAATCCCCTTCCTCTGAGAAACCATCTACTCCCTTTACCTATACTTTGTTTACCTTTGTCTTCCTCCTTGATTCTCCCCAATTAATAATAGACGAGAAAAGAATTTTAAAAATCCCCAGAAGCTTCTTGATCATAGGCACCTCCATGCTAGCAATCCAGATTTCAGGGCTATAGAGATGTCATCACTCAATGTCCAACTGCCCCTCAGCTTGGTTGCTGTCATGTCTGGTGGGTATCATGAGCCAGTAAGGTGATACTCACTGTTCTCCTGCATGTGTTTGTATAAATTTTTCTGTGCACTACAGATTAAAAAGGCTCCACAGTGTAGTTGCCTCCTACACTAGACTCCAAGGACTGCCCTCTCACGCTGGCCAAAAGTTTGTTTCTATTGCAGTTTAGGATCAAGCTAAGTTTTATCAAAGTAAGTTGTCAGGTGGAACACTCATCTTCAGAGCCAGAAAGCAAACAGAGGGAGCAAATACATGACTCTTCCACCCCTCACCACTGTCTGTCTCTCTTTACCACTCATCTTTAGAAACCAGTCTCTGTTCTGACACTTCAGATATATTCCCTCAATAAATCTTTTGAGGAAATTAAGCCTGAATGGAAAACCCCAGAAGAAAAGAGACAACAGAAGAGTGAAGCCCATCCAGACTGTTTCATCAGTGACAAACCTGAAGATGAATCTTGTCAGAGGACTCAACCACAGAATAATTTTGTCAGCTTTTTCACCGATGAAAAGAGGAAATCTTAGCGTTAAACTAAGAATATATGCAGGACATACCATAGTCTCTTCTTTCCATTTATCTATCTGCAGACAGTTTGTTTCTTGAATTGCACATTTGAGTACACAACGCATTTTGCTTTCTGCTAAGGGTTATCCAGTGTGAAGAGCTATTCCAGGATCACTGGAAATTTCAGAACTGACCAAGGAGAGAGGTCCTGGGGTCCCTCTAGGAGTGGCGCTAGAGAGTCAGAGAACCCAGAAAGTTGCACTACGCTCCTCCACTTCAAAACAGGTTTCCAAACTGATAAATCCAAGTGTTGGGAGAGATCTCCCAGAGCAGAAAGTACAGCAGGTAAAGGTGCCCAAGCTGTGGCAACTGCCCAAAATTGAAACATATGTTTTACTGAACAAAAAACCAAAAATTCCAGCTCAAACTTGTACTCTGAAATAGGAGGGAAATGGGAAGGTTTCAGTTCTTCTGTAATGCAAATCGGTTTTGATAATCCTTCAGAGCAACCAGATGCCTAGAACAAATGCAGGGCAAGCTGCTGCAAGTTGGCTTCTTCACCAAAGAGCTACATGGTCCTGCTGCCTCTACACACCACGCTGAGCACTGTCCTAGGATGCAAACCTTTGACAGCACTTCTGACAGAGCACAAAGAGTGTGCCCTAAGGAAATCCATCCATTTCAATCAGGAATTGGGGCCTACCACCTCATCCCCCCAAAACTGTAATATACTGCCTCCTTAAGCATTTTTTTATGGAGTCTTCCAGCATGCCAATATAGTGAGATGCTAAGTGAGCCAGGGTATTAGAAAGAAACTGAGATGCTTTGCAAATAAAAGCACTGCTGCCCAGAAGGCAGAAAAAAAGCTTGAAGTGTTGTCTTAAAAAAACCCTAGGCATAATGATCCCCGCTGCCCCTCTGTGTGTATCCCTGCCCTTGCATTGTGGAGCCAAGTCTCTTCCCACCTGGGCTTAGGAAGGCTCTGTTTTCTCATTAACATCACTGTGCTCCCACAAAGGTTCCGCTCTGCCCATTTTAAAAATGGTTATCTAACCAAAATCTGCAGTGCAATGTGCTTGCACGTACCTCGCAGCGCAAGGTCGGGGAGACAACCCAAACCCTGTTTTCCTGCCGAAGTCACCAGCCTCCATGGCAAGTCAGCCGGCAGTGCAGCCAGCAGCTGCTGGCCCTGGATGCAAACAACAGCCAGACACTTTCAGACGCCACAGTGGAAACCAAAGGTCAGTGTTAATAGCTGTAACACCACTCCTCCCCTGGAAACTTGTAAAGTGTGGAAGTTGATGAACAAACGGTAGAAGGATACTAATGCTGGCCCCCAAATGGCCTCTGCAGCTCCCAGTGCCCAGCTCAGAAGGGTAGGTGGCTAAGCATGGATTTAGGAGGTTAAGATAAGGTACCCAGGCTCTGCTACAGCATCTGATTCGGCTGTTCAGATGTACTGCCAGTCTGCAGGGTATTTACAAGGAAATGTCACATACCATTAATTTATCATGGAGGAACTGTGGGAAGAAAGGCGCTGCACCAACTCCTGAGACAGCACTAGTCAGCAAGTTAACATGGGCTGCACCATAAATGTATGACTACTTAATCTATTAGTTACGGCTGGAAAACTAGGAGACTTACAGCTATCATCAGGTGACTAGGGCATGAAATTCAACATAAAGAAATAGGGTAACAAGAACTCATTCCTTCAAGAGAAAGGGGCAACAACGTATCCAGGTTTGCAGGTGGAGTTTCCACCCATGCAAGCTGCCTGCATTGCAAGATGTCCCAACAGCTTCGACTGGCCTCCGTAGAAGGCCTGGCTGAAGTGAAATGGAGCACTACTGAGCGAGGAAGAGTTCAGGCTAGAAACCAGTAAGTCTGGCTTTAATATTGATGAAACGCAAGACTGTCAGGTCAAGGTTATGAGTGGAGCTAGCTGGAGAAGGCAGTAGTAAACCCTTACAGCTAGGGATTTGAGTCAGCAAACAAATCAGAGACAGCCCTGAATAGTCTTTCAGAGAAGATACCACCAGCTGACTGGATAATAAAAGCTGAGGTACAGGATACACCAGCAAACCCCAGAAATACAGGTGCTGCAGGTCCCAGACCTGAGCTCCCTCTAACACCAGGTTCTCCGCTCCCAGGTGCTAGGGAGGTTATTTGCTGGGGCAAGTAATAAAGGGGCTGGGGAGGGCAGCACACAGCACCCCAACTTTGCAGAGCTCTCACAGCATTTCTTACTTCGGCATCAGCACTGCCCGGGCAGGGTGATGCTGCCTCTTGAGTTCAGTCAGCTCCAGGCATCGGTACAGCATTTACTCAGAGTTTGTAACTCCTGCAAAGCTCGGTTAACTGCTTCAAGCCAGCTCAAGTATCTTAGTACCTACTGCACTTCTTACCCATAAAATAAGTCTCTTACTGTGCATTTAGTATGACACTGCTTTACCTGGAGCAGTGAAAGCATGGTTTGCAAAGGAAGGGCCCTGAGTAAGCACAGGAGAGCACGCTGAAGACAGAGGTTAAACTTGTTGGTACAAGGGATGGATTTAATCTCTCCCAAAATGCCTATCTTCCATGAGTTCCTCTCCATGCACAATTGGCCAAGTGTAACACAATAAAAATACAAAATGTTTTTACTACTCTGTTTCCCCAAGCTTTTGACACAAGCATTAGGGCAGTTGTTGTGTCCTGTGTCCTGGTTTTAAAATAGTTCCTGGCTAAAGCCAGGTGAGGCACTCAGCTCCAGGGCCACACAGCAACATTAACATTACTCTTGTGTCAGATAACTGGTGACCCTTTAGTTAAAAACAGAAAATACCTTCTCTAGTACTACCTTCTTTGGAAGTAAGGGAAAGAAAACATTCTAAAAATAAAGTCAAGTTAAAGCCAAGGACCATAGCAGAGAAGAGAGGCAAGAAAAGTGAGGCAAAGGCAGGTTTCCAAGTGGGGACAACTTTTCCAGGAGAAGGAGATCTGTACATACTTTATGCAGCCACAGGGGAATGTTTTCTAAGTTGTTCTGGGATGGTTGTCTCTGCTGCACAGCTGCCCAGCAGTAGGAGTCCACGTAAGCAGCTTGTCGCCAGGAGAAGGAGCTGGGTGCAAAACAGCTTATCTGAGCACCTGGGAAAACAAAGCTAAAGTTATCACATCCTCAGAAGACTAAAAAAAATATAAATAAATCAAGTTCAGGAAGAAAAGCTCACACTCAAGATTTTGCGGTATCCAAAGCTATTAGGTTAAGTGATCGAATGGGACACAGCAGCTCTGCAGGGAGGAAAGTCACTGAGTTCCCACTGCACTCAAAGGGTTAAACTCCCACAGGGACTCTCAGATGTCTCCTAAGGGTTGAGACAGCATATTAGAAGCACCTGCCTCTTTTTTAGGGGAAAACATGACCTCCAAGAACTACCTCACTTGCATTCGACACAGGTTGGCCAAAGGGGAACCAGCAGATACGACATGTGACCAGATAAGGCTGCTTTCCCGAGGAAACAGCTACCATCACCCACCATCATGCTGCTGCATTTCTCAAACACACAACCTACAGCTTACACGCCTGCCGAAACAAGACCTCAAACACCATTCCCACTGCCCGGCAGTCCTTGCAGTGATGCAAGGGCAAGTTTGGTTCAGAGTGCTGCCACTGCTTCTGCTTCTGAGCCTGCGCATGACTTTTGAGGGGTTCAAGTTATACATGTGAAAACAAGGATTTCCTCTTGTAACTTCTGGCAGAGCAATAGTGGCCCCCAGACACCTCCAAAGGGCACCAGGTCCCCCCTCACCAGTGCAGAGACATGCTGTGCCCAAGAACAGGTGTACCACCATCATCCCCACACATTCCTAGTACCTCTTCAGTTACTTGGGAGCTTCAAATTAAGATCAGGGCACTAACTGACAGCAAGAGCAGCTATTTAGCCACCTCAGCCTTAGGGTCAAATTCTGCTCTGACCAGATACAGTCACCAACTAAGTCTTCCCACAGCATATCTCAACAAAGAAGAGTGGTTATTGGGCATGGAGTATCAGCGGCTCCTTGGATAAAGCTAGTAAAACAGGATGAGGGGTTTTGATTTTCTTTCTGAAGCTTTGATAGTGAAAGAAAAAAATCCACATATTTCCAGCAGACTTTCATAAATGTTGAAAGAGGATAGCCATTTCACCAAATGATTACACAAAGTGGAGATGGCTCTTCCATGAACACCCCTCTTCCAAAAGCAACTTCCATCGCTTCCTCAACATACCACCAATATCAAAAGACCAACAGGGGGAAATATTGCTACCTTTTTTTTCCTTAATATATTCATCAGTGAGTGCTAATGGCATTGCTGTGTGCTTTATGGGAATATATACTTCATATACGATTGTATCATTCATTGTGCCTTTTTGCTAGTTCAGCTTTTAGAGAATAAGAACTTCTTTTGTAACAGGAGCCAACCACTTTCGCCTTGTAACTTGCACAGCCTTTTCACAACGTATTGTAGTCAAGAAGCATTATGAATAAAAGCCTTTCCTGATGAGTCACTATTACAATTATTTCTATGGCTGTAGTATCGTAAGGACATGGTTTGACCTGTCACAAGCTTTCCTTTATGGAAAACAAGTTACTGTTTATCAGATCAGAGCTCATGTGACTTAGCAAAGTTGGCACCAGACAAGCCCTTGCACTGTCCCAAAGCTTTGGGAGTTTCTGCTTTCCAGACAATTTCCATTAGCTGTGGAAGCTCAAGAAATAATACATTGCAGGGGAAAAAGAAAAAAAAAAAAAGAGAGACAGAAAAAAAAAAAGGGAAAAGAAGAAAGCAGGCAGTTGGAGCATCTATTCTCCACTGGACAAGGACCATTTATGCTCTGCTCTCATCACTTAACGAACCTCCTGCTGCTGACTGTGCCTGGCGTGAAGCAGCAAACAAGAGAGCCTTTCAAAGGGCGCGCAAGAGCAACGTTCAGAAAGATACTTTGTCTTATTCATGTCTGCCTGCAACAACAAACACATTCCATGTGTTCATTCTTGTTAATGGGTGGGAAAACACTGAAAGTGATGGAGTGTTTAAATCGGTGAGGAAAAAGGCAGCCAGCCTCCTTCTCCAAAATTAGTGATGAAAAATGCAGCCAGTCTCCTTCTCCAAAGAGTTACGTGCACAACTTCATACCAGAACAGCTACAGTGATGCCAGGGCTGCAGCAGAACAGTGACCCTCACTCTTCTAGTCCCCACGGTTTCAGCAGGGACGATGGGAACCTTTGGCAACTTGACTTGGGAGCTGAGCAGGTAGACCTTGCCACCAAGCAGAAGCTGGGGCTACTCTGGTTATTGCATTGCTTTTTAATTAACTTCCTGCAGTCTTGGTTGTAAACACTTGTTACTGCAAATTACAACTTTGCACTGACAGTAGTAATGTTAAGACTGACACAGGATGTTTTTGTGCATCATCTATACAGAACACGCACTATTAAACGCCTCTGAAAATGGTCACAATTTTCCATCTTTTTTTCCTTCCTTCTCCCCTCCAAAGGAGTAATAGCAATAAATCTGTACAGATAATTTACTTTATGGTGGGTTGTTCTGGAGGAAGGGAAGACCTGTAGTTTTTATTAGAGGAGACATTACCCAAAGGGCCAAGCACCTTCCACAAATGCACTTTGCACACAGTCATGCACTGGGCTGCTTTATGAAAGGCTGATAGACCTCTGCTGTCAAAGGAACAGCCTCCTGGCTTGGTGACAGGAAGCCATTCCCCATCCTTTGCTTTCACAAGAGAAGGGAAAGAAGAAAAGCAGCAGCCAAGCCCATAACAACAACAGGGAGATAAAACACACAGCGAGAAGGATGAGGAATAATAAATGACTGCATTTGTTAAGCAGTTGCCACAACAGTCTTTGCCTGAGTTATCATTACACTTGGCAATGCGCTTTTTTTGTAATCATTCCCTGGTACTAAATCAACTTCGAAAGGGAGCGATGGGGGTTTCACTTACACTTTTGCAAACGAATGAGATATAAAAATGCCACTTACTACGGTTGCCCTAAGGAGAGACCACCCAAAAGAGCTGCAGAAACTTAAGGCAGCAACAGGTGTGCAGCCGTGCATGATAAAACGTCGCTTTTACAAGTGTGCTGAGATTATCAGATGGAGCTGGTCGCTGACAGCAGGAATTACTTGCAGGCATGCAAGTGCTGAGGGCAGAGTACAAGCCTGAGTCACTGCAGCCAGCGAGCAGCAGGGCCGAGCTGTCACCCCACCCTGCTGCAGCACATCTTCATGTGTGCTCTGCCAACTAGCCCCCAACTATTTCCTCCATGTCTGTACCAGGAGAACCATTTTCTTCTGCAACTGGCTCCTCTGCAGCTCCTATAAAGCACTGTAAAAACCAGCATGGGGCAGCCTACAGGTGGAGGTCCTGTGCCCTGGTAACACCTTTTCATCCATTTTGCCTAAGTCTTGCAAGCTTATTTGGGAAGGATGTCTCATCAGGTGCCTAAAAGAAGATGTCCCAATCCCAGCTGCAACTTCTCAGAGTTGAGATGCAAGCAGTGGGCTTACTCCGGCTCCTTTTGTCCAAATGGAGGTGGAAATTTTGCTATTGATGCTAAACGAGCAGGATGCAAGCCACTTCTGAGATTCCCACCTTACTGCCCCTGCAGATGCTTCTCAAAAAAAGAAACCTACCTACAAAAAGAAGCTCTCAGAATCCTAAGGAAAATCTCAGATCTGAAGGATACTCCCTGTTCAGTATCCGACTGCTTTGCTGGCGTGCAAGGCAGGACGAGCAGAGGGCTCAGCACCCTCTGGCTGCATCCCTCATCAGAGAGAGTGCAAAGCCAGCAAGCTGGATTGGTCTGCTCCCCAGTGGCTCAATACCCCTCTTCTGCCTTAAACATCTAATTAAGAAATTACAACTAATAGAGTACTTCCAAGAATCAACGTTAATCATATGCTGAACTATTTTTCCTGAACCACGATCAGGTAGGTGGTTGTACCTGCCAAGATTAAACCTTCAGTAAGCAATTATTTGGTTTCTAATACATGGCAATCACTGGAAAAAGATTTGCATAAACTTGGATGAAAACCTAGCCATTCATTACTACTATAATTTTCCACATGGCAAAATGAACTAGCCACAATACCCAAACACCTGATCTTATCTAGCAAGAATTATGCACTTTAGCAGCCACTAAAGAAAAACCCCAAAACAAGAAAATCAAGGCACAAGTATGCAATGTACAGACTGCCAGGCACCATCCAACACACATCCTGCACCCCAACATCAAAAAAGATTTTAAAATATGAAAAAAGATGTCTCAATGCAAGCCAAAGAAGAAGCATGTGTGGGTGTACATGCATGCATTAAGAGTGCACCAGCAGGAATAATTTTATTAGATTTATAGATGCTTCTCACAGACCAAAGTGGCAGGTTGGGTGAAACAGAATAGACACTATGTTTAAGAAAAAAGTATGGAGAGACACAGATGGGCATCTTGGAGAAAAGAAGCTGTTCCCTGAGGTTTACTTTGGAAATGAAGTAGTAGCAGAACGTAAAGCCCAGGTGATACTGTGTTTGAGTGGGTCAGAGGAGCCACCAAGTATCTTTCCCTCCACGGGGCTGTCAGTTATCCCTCAGAGCAGTCTCAAAATCATGCAGTGGGAAAAGAGCTGGGTGGTTATCAAGCATTGCCTTCGGAACAATAGGGGGTTTGATTCATAGGAAAAAAACTTGTGAATGAAATTCCCACCAGGGAGATTTAAGGAAAACAAAAAAAGCTTCCCTTCATCTGAAGGAGAAGCATCTCAAAACAGTGGCGCTGACCATCTGGCTCCACTGCCAATGTTGGTGGTACCCCAAATCTCAGGCAACACCAGAGGGCCATGATGCTTTTTAAATTAATTCTGGCACCAAAAGCAGCTCACCATCATTTCCGTAGGAAATGTAAATCTGGCTCTGTAGAAGTTAAACAGAAAAAAAATCTCCCCAACAGCTGAAGATGTTCACCCAAAGACAATTTAGACTCGATATTAAAGTAAATGCCTTTACAAGTTTGTCCTGGCTCCCCAGGCAGGCCTGCTCCTGACGCTTGTAGCTTCTGCTCTTTATTGAGCGTTCCTTACATGCCAAAAAGCAGCACAGCATATGCTGCTGTTCTCGGGCGTCTGCACCTCTAATGAAAGATGCTCTGGAGCTCACAGTCTGTCTGGCTGCTCCAGACTGATGCCACTCACACATCTGTTGACTCAGTCCTGTCATTAACGCCTTGGGTTTCAGAGCATACTGCTGAACTAAATGCAAGGTGTGCAAATGTCAACCATTAGCACACAGACTACTTCAGCAGCACTTGGAGATGTTTTTCAAGCTCTCAGCCAGCAGCAGCTGCCATAGTAATAGTCTTTGGCCTAGTTACACCCAACTTAACTTTAGCCCCCAGCTCCTACGGAAGTCACAAGATAATTTCCCAAAAGCCTCCCCAGCAACTTGTGAATGTGAAGGGAGAGGAACATCAGCAGGGAGGGCCAGAGGGGGGGTAGAGGGAGAGGAAAGGGGCCTAATTCAAGAGTTAAGCCTATTTTTTAATATATATTTGTTGTGATTTAGTCTCACAATTGTGGGGTTTTTTTTTTCCTTTTTATCTACTTCATTCTCATTACTTGTTTGAGAAACATGATTAACGTGTACAGAGAGAGACAGGCTCAGCTGGGTATGCAATAAGGGATGCTGCAGATGATGGGCACTGCTGCCCCCATGGCATCCACAGGAGCTGTTGGGATGTGGCACCCAGAGCCCCCCACTAACGCCCTCCTCCCTGTGTTTTCTGCTGGCCAAAGCACCTCAAATCCCACAGGCAGCCAGCTGGGGCTGAAGCAAACAAACTGGCGAAAAAAACCTTCCCAGAAATTAGGTGGAAATTGAGCAGGGCAAGCAAGGATTGTCACCACTGGGAAAGCCCAAAGTGGTCGATGGGGACATAAACCCTGTGGTGTGTAGAGCACAGTGCAAGGCTCCGCTTTCCAATGTTTGCGCACCCTCTAGCAGATGATGCATCAGAGAGCAACAGTGGGAAATAAGACTCTTTTAGAGCAGCAAATTTTCATTTTCATTTTCATTTTTACGGATTCATACAGATGCTATGGGTTGGTCCATGGCCAGGCACTTCCTAACCCAGCATCCTGCCACAACCGATAAGCCAGCAGCACTACCCAGGCCTTCATGCTGATCATACCCAAGCTTCTTCGGTGTCTTTACTCAACACGTGATGGTTTCTGTGTCCTGGGAAGGTTTCCAAGGTGTTTTCTTATATTCTAAAACAGAGATGCTAAGTCAAGAGGATTAATTCATACCAGCTACGCATGAGCCATGCACAACCAACACCCAAACTGAACATGCAGTAAGGAGTGATGGTGGCCACCATGAGATTCCCTTCTCCCCTCTCCAGCTCTCTCCCTCCCTCTTCATCTCCCTTTCCAGCCATCACCACCTACGCGAAGCCGCAGCGAACGCAGCCAGCACACGCTGCCCGCTGCACAGCAGTGCCCAAAAGCTGCTGTATACAGAAGGTCCAACGACATCATTTGGTGACAAGCAGCCACTGGGCTTAAGCATGTATGAGAAATTCCCAATTGCCTTCGTAAGGGAAAAGACACAATATTTGATGTCAAATGGACAACTCTCACATCTGCTTTTCCTTTGGCTGCAACCCAAGCCAGCCACTGATATTTTACCCAGAAATAACTTGGAAACAAGTCTCTGCCAAAATTAGGCAGCTTATTTTGATTTCCTTTCTGCTCAACTGGCTGTACCCACTTAGGGCTGCAGTATCCTGCTACAAGCAGTGCCTTGGTAATAAGTATCTTTATTTTCAGCTAAGTTGTTTACAGTAAGAAAGCATATCTCAAAATACACACACACAGAGTTTAAAAACTGGAATCTCAATCCTGGCTCAAAGTTATTCTTATTAAAAACATGGTTATGGAAAAAATGACACAGATAAAATGCTCATAATTTGTGGCTCATACATTGCTGAGGGTGCCTCTATCTTCCCCCCCCTCCCCCCCCCCCTTTATAGGAGGGATGGGTGATTTAGCTCTATTTGTATGGGGTTTGTTACCATGCTGCCTGATCACCTGTAGTGTATTTACCCTAAGAACTCCCAAATAACATAAGGAAATGGTATTGGGCCATAAGAAATATAAGCATAGACAACATAATCCTCACAATCCTATCATTATCTCAATTTTCAAGATCCCAGATCAAGATTATGTAATAGTATAAAATTACATAAAATTGTATAAAACAAGGTCCAGCTGTAAAGAGGTGCAGGATTTCAAGCAGCAAAGCCTCCCAGGGCTGGCAAAGAACAACTCAATCACAGCTAAGCACTACCAGAACCAGCTTAACATCATCACAGACCTGCAGCTTGACCATGGGTTTCTAAAATATAACCAAGAATAAACTTAGAATAGTTGTCCTCCTGCCCCTGAAGGATGCTGAAGTGCAGTGCAGGCACTGACTCCAGGAGTTTTGGCAGTGCTCGCTGACTGAGCGTGGCAGCTGGGTTTTCCATGCCCTGGCAGAGAAATCCTCTGCAATACTCACCTGGAATCTCATTTACTTCCTAAAACATCTATCAAAACAAAAAGTTACTCAGCAGCTCCAGAAAACCTCTGCAGCCTTCATACATATTTCAATCATTTTCCACAACTAACAGCAACCGCATGTAGGAGGAAAATTGCAGTTATCTGACACTGCACTGCAACGAAACAGGAAAGCAGAGCTGGAAGGGAAGGTGACAGCTCGAGGTGCCAAGAGAATTTTACGTGGGAAGAATGCAATTATCCCAACAGAAACAGTAGCTGAGTGTTCATTTTTGGAAAGGATGTTTAATTTTTGTACCCAGAGGCAGAGATATTCTCATGCACTCACACACCGCTTTCACAATCCCTTCTGATTCTGAGTTGCCTTTCTTCAGCCTTAAAATGGACCCTACCATTTTCTCTCAGTTTAGCACTCCTGAGCTTTTTCAAAGCACAATTATATCAGGAAGTGTTTGAAACCAATCCTTGCTTTCTATTTTAATGCTGGCTGAACACTAGTGCTCACAGAAGTGGGCATATCCAGCCCCCAGGACCCTCTCTCTCACCCTAGAAGCTTTAATGGAAACAGGTTCTGGATGTCCTGGAGACCCCCAGCCTGCTGAGCCGCAAGGACCATGCGGGAAAGAGGCAACAGCTGTAATAGCAGCGCAGCTGATACAGTATCACTTTCTGTATGGAAACCATGTGGTGCAGTTTCACTTATGCTGGGGGCGTGACCTATTCCTCATACTTACTCTTGTATTTATTTTCCGAGGTGCTCAGTTTCAAACCCCATGCTTTCTGCTAACAGGTTCTCAGGATTATAAGCAAAATAAAGCACATGCAAGACGTAGCGTGCCTTTTAAAACTTCCTTTCTGAATCTACTGCAGTCACAGATTTAATCTGAATTAGTTTAATATTGAAATATGTTATATATAGCATGCATTGAGGCTCAAATGTTTGATTAGCGAAGATGAGAACTTAAGTCATCCAAAAGAAAGGCAGACTTTACCAAACTCTGCAATTCAACTGCATGTTGAAGATTTACGTAAGGAAGGAAAACAAAAGAAATACTTCTATAGACCTCATAAAAGAGACCTTGACACGCAGGCACTGTTTCAAACTGTATCCAACGCTTTCAGAGAAGCAGACGGAAGAAGAACTAAGGGACCCATACACGAGCTAGTATATGGAAATGCAAGCCCTCCTTTTTGTTGCTTTAAGATGAAGAAATGTGCACCTATCAGTAGCAGATCTAGAACTAAAAGCAGCCGGTTAGATTACAGAAGTAACTGTTGTATCCATCCAGTCTCTGATAGACCAGAGCTGCCACAGGGCTCAGATCTGGCCTTGGTATTCCCAGCCTCTTTGTCCTTGCTTCCTCCCCACAGTTATTGCAGGCCACAACGCTTTGGGTCAAAACCGCATCTATTGCAATAGGTGTGTAAACAGACTGTGCGTTCTGTGTTTACACCTGGCTAGGTGTAAACAGAACGGTCTGGGGCATCGTATCTCGTAAGCAGTCCGGTATCTGATTAATGCTATTCATGATGGTTTTGAACAGATTCACCACCAATTCACAGTCCCATTCCACCTTCCACTCTCTCGACATTCACTTGACTCAAACCTATAGATGAGGTACCTCAGGTATACAACGCTGAACGGCAACAAACGGGTACACGCAGTAAATCAAACTATTTCTGAGAGGGTAGAAGACCTATGATTCACCCCTGTCTCAAAATGGCCAGTACTGCTTATGCACCTTTGAAATCTTCATTCATATAGTGCTATTTAAACGCAGAGCAATTCTTACAAACAAACAGCTTTTATAAGTGAGCCCCCACGTTACAAGTCCTTGTCATTTGGATTTAACAGTCTCATTCCCATTTCAGACTCTGAAAAGGGCTGGCTACGAGGCTGCCAGGCAAGCATTTCTGTAACTTGGGGCAGGGGGTAGCAAAATGATTAAGAACCTCGGCCCTTCTCCCGTAACGCACAGCTTCGCAGCAGAAGATGCCCTGGAGGAGCCGGCGGAGCGCAGCAGAGCCGGGGGAGCCCCCACCCCAGGAGCCCCCCGCGGCCCCAGCGCCGCGCTCCGGGACCCCCTCCCCTGGCACCTCTCCCCGACAGCTGCCGAGCGGCAGCGGGACC